>CAXITT010000299.1:335845-471147 GCA_964033795.1 Lymnaea stagnalis | reverse complement strand
CATGTCTTTAATTTAGATGTTTTTATTCATAAATTATGTGTACAGTTGTATCCTAAATTTAACCTGTTCATTAAAATATCACTGATTGCCTGGATGTACAGTCTTATCCTACATTTATCCTGTTCATTTAGATATCACTCAAGACATCAACTGTTGTTTATTAGTTGAAGACTGTGTCAACACATAGGCAGCTGTTCTAGACTTGGTAGGAAACGATAGACCAGGAATAAAAATATCATGTGTGAGGGTATGTCTGATAGATATATTTGAGTTCACTTTTGTTTATTTTGTTTTTAATCTGTGGTTTTGTTTTCCTTAATAATAAAATAATATATAATTTAATGAAATCCATTTAAACATATCAATTATGCTCATCTTGATTTTCTAGAAAGATATAATCTTGTAGCTATAATGGCCATAAGAGATGAGTATTAAATTATTAAATGATAACAATTGTTTGTGTCTCAGATATCAATGAATGTACAACAAAAACCCACAACTGTGAGAATATATGTGAGAACACACCAGGAAACTTCAACTGCAAGTGTAACTATTGGTGCACTGTGGGGACTGACAGGAAACTTCAACTGCAAGTTTAACTATTGGTGCACTGTGGGGACTGACAGGAAACTTCAACTGCAAGTGTAACTATTGGTGCACTGTGGGGACTGACAGGAAACTTGAACTCCAAGTGTAAGTATTGATTCACTCTGTGGACTGATAGAAAAAGTTGTGTCAAAAGTAAGAATTAAGAAATAAGCAGATAGCAATGAATTAAATTAATATCAAACTGTACAACATGCAGTGTTGTAGCTTGGACTAGTGCCACCAGCTTGGGCCAAGATTTTCTCTACCGCTTACCAGCAAGAAAACCAAAATAATATATGCATTTGGATGAAAATTCCACCCCTCCATATCAGAGAAAAATTACTCCTTGTAGCGGAACACACTTTTTGCTTGCCACCCTCCTTCCTAAACCACTGACTACAGGAAATGTAATTCTAATGTTTGAAAAGGGCTTTAAATAAGTCATCTATTTCTGTAATCCATGTAATGAATATAAGGCTGAAATTAGCATGGCTGTGTTAAAGTTTATAAAAAAGTACTACTATTGCAAAAGTTTAACGTATTTTCAACACAGATGAATATGAGTGAATTTTTTTTTAAACTGAATTTCAAGGGACTTTGTGTGTGATACAAAATTTGATAATATCTGTACTTTTGTACAGGGTAGTACCACTGTGTAAAAGTCGATACAGTCTTCAAGCAATTTGGTCGTGCCAAGGTGAGTGGTGAGCTGAGAAGTCGATATTTGTCTATGTTTTTTTTAAATATTTTATTGACATAACCATACCAGATTTTTTTGTGTTGATTAAATATATATTTTTTTTTTAAATTTCTATGTAAAAGAAAACAAAATTAAAATGTCCTAATTTTTTTTATGTAATAGACCAAGTTGGCTGTAATTCTACACGCGACACATGTCGTATAACCTAGTAATTTGATTATAAATTTGTAGTCATTTGTGAATCACGAGAAAAAGTGGGAACTATATTTTTTCTAGTGTGGAGATGGACCTCACGCTTTTGTAGATTGAAGCAGTGTACCATTTTATCTGACAGGGAGCAGACTTATTTGTATTCTCTCTTGTATGGATTAATGAATTATTTAATTATTGTGATTCAATTATGATGTGGAATATTATATAAGTGTGTTATTGTTGCATCCCAGAATCATTAATGCAGGATATCCTCAGAGCAAGGCTTATTATTGATGTGGTTATAAAATGTAATAAAGTACTATGTAACTTAATCATTGGAAAATATTATTACTTATTGAGTGAGAGAGATTGATCATAATTCAAGTGATAGCAGCAGGCCATACACCACAATAGCAATAATTAACCATCTTACATCTTCAAAAGATTAGCATGTGTTACAGTCTTTAAATTAATAGTTTTATTTTTAATATATATATGTAGTAGAGTGGTGACGTAGCTTACAGTTTAAATGAAATCACAATAAAACAATCAGGTTTGAGAACTATAGCTTTTAATGTAAAAGGTACAATACGTTGACAGAGCCGACAGGAAAATCTCTCACACCTGCCATCGACCCGACGCATCCGTTCCACACCACAATCTCAAAAATGTACACACCTCAAGTCCCAGTTCGCCCCCCCCTCCCACACACACACACACAGTCACAGGGAACCCGCGTCCGAGCTGACCATGGGTCAACCCCGTAGCAGGGATGGTTATTCCCGCGTCTAAATAACCTACATAAAATTTAAGGCCAGTACACGGCTGAGTGTTACGTTGAATGACCATGGATAATGGATGTGTACGTGCTTGGGGTTACCCATAGCAGTGACACTATGAGAGTGGATTCTCTTATATAGTGGCACATTGCCACATCCACCCCAACTGTTTAAATCCCAGCGTCCCCGCTGGGCCTACTACTTTGTAATAAAAATTTAAAGAACGATCGAATATTTAAAAACAAATTAAAACACTTAGCATAAACAATAACTAGGACTAGTGTCTTTTTGTGCCACTGCCTTAATTCCGTTTCTCTCGATTTGCGATGCCAAGTGATCTGCGTGGTATAACTGGTGGAGGTACTACTGGTGGAGGTACTACTGGTGGAGGTACCACTGGTGGAGGTACTACTGGTGGAGGTACTATTGGTGGAGGTACCACTGGTGGAGGTACTACTTGCGTTGTTGTCACGTGTTTACCTCGTGAGTGTGATAAATGTTGGGGAGCAGCAATGACAGGTACACATGTGTCATGCCGTTGTAGTGAAACCTGCCTTGATGGGATAGCATCCAAACTGGACACGGTTGATTTTGAGTCGTAACTAAATGTCCTGGTTTGTGAGGATGAGCTAAAATCGTCCAGGTGCCCTGTACTCATTGTACTGGAAGTTGGTGGTGGCGAAACCACGGTAGGGATTGAATCCTCTGTGATTTGATGGGCTTCTTCAATTGGATCACTTTCATTTTTTAATAAAATTTCAGATTTCTCAAAAACATTCAGAAGTTCTCCCTTAGAATTAAAAACGTGTGTCTTTGTTTTTAGTGTTACTGTGTGGGTCATGATAACGGTTCTTCTCTCAACATCTGGGCAAACTGCCGGTTGTTTTGGTGCAACACTAACAGAACCATCCTGTAAAACAGTGTCAGAAAAATTAACTGTTGATCTCTTCCTAATATTTCGACGGTCAATATGACCAGCTGTATTAGTCACACTTTGGGGTTGAAGTTTAAGAATCGTATTTGCGTCTGAGTTTGTGGATCGCACATTCTCAGATTTAGTTCCAACAACAGTAGGGCTAAACTGACCAGGCTCTCTTACATATGTTGACACATGCTGACCAGCAGTAGGCTGGTCGTGAGCAGCATCATGGACAAATGGCATCTTGGATTTCCTTTTTGACCGTCGCCTCTTGGGGTGTTGTGGTTGTCCATTTCTTTGAGAAATGTAATTTTTCTTGGCACAGCATACCTGCTCTGTGTGACCTCTACGACTACACCAACGACATAACACATCCGTGCGTGTAGGTTGTCGCTTGCGCTTATGTCGTCGCTGATGTGTAGGTGCTGGTGTAGACTCGGTAAAACGGACGTCGCAGTCCCTTTCAGGCGATGGAGGGTTATACCTTTCTGCCCTGGCTGCCACTTGATGGTCAATACGAGCCATAAGTTGTGTTGTCAGCTGGGTCAGGTAAGGTGACGGTGATGCTGAGAGCTGGGCGGTGGCGACATCAGAAATGTACTCACGCATCCACCGTTGTGCTTCCCTACGGACGTCATCAAATGAGCGGCTAGTGTGTAGCCTTGCGTAGGCCTTGACATCTCTGCGTAGTGTGGGTGGTTGGAGACCTTGGATGAATACGTCACGCAGTATGTCTTCTGGGAGAATGCCAGGTCGTGCAGAATTAGCTAACATGAAGATGTTGCGCAATTCTTTCGCATAGTCCTCGACAGTTTCCCCAAGGTATTGTTGTCTACGGTAGAATGCGGCCGCTAGAGTTGTGACGTCACGATGATCACCCCAGTTCTGCAAAATCAAGTGCAGTAGTTTATCTGGAGTGTCTATCGTAGCAACAGCTTGGTCCAAAATGTCCTGACGAGCACGTCCCTCCAGGGCACCTATTATCCAGATGACCGCTGAGGTTGCGGGCATCGGCTGAAGTTGCAGGAATAACCTTACTTCCTTCACAAACTGCTCTGCATTGCACTCGCCATTAAATTTAGACAGCTTGGGTGGACTGTTGGCTAGGTGAAACTGTTCTACTGCACTTTTCTCCATCGGTCGGTCTAAGTGTGTTCTGTCTATGATTGTGTTACCTTTTCTTTAAAACTGTCCTCAAAGAACCCTGCTCGCAGCGCCAAAACTGTAGTAGAGTGGTGGTTTAGGGTTGACTTAGGTGACAACGCCAAAACACTGTAGTAGTGTAAATTGACCCTGCTCGCAGCGCCAACAACTGTAGCCGAGTGGTGACGTAGCTTACAGTTTTTAAATAAAATCAAAATGAAACAATCAGGTCTCGAGGACTATAGCTTTATTAATGTTCTACTATGACGAAAACAAGAAAAAGGGAAAGAAGAAGAGAAAGAAAAAGGACAATATCTGAAAATAAACAAATAATACAGGTCAACAATGTCCTGACTAACATAGCTAACAATAAACATATTACATAACCACGTAATTACACGTGGCGACAACATATACTTAACTAGAAAGCATGATAAATGATACGTAAGTAGTATTGGTTCATACACATGGCAAAGATAATTATCTTGTACTACGAATGTTTTAACTATAAAAGAAACCACGTGCAGTGTTTAATTTGAAACACGTGCACAGTGTTAATGCTACACACAGAACCAGAGTGCGATGTGAGGGCTAACATAAACTTTAAAGATCTTGAAGTTATTATAGTATGCCATCCAGGTATGGTGTCTATGTAAGAGGCACACATAGCGGGACAGTAAATACAATGGTATTAAGTATGACCACCGTTGGCTTGATACTTGTATCTGTCCATCGCTGTGTCTTGTTAAGACAACAGCAGATTGCAGAATGAATCATTATATGGAATATGATCCTCACACATGCACTATTTCCTATGTGAGAATTTAGCACACGGCAGGAAAGTTAGCCTATTACACATATTTGACGGACACTCGCTGGTTGTATACTGTTGTATCAATAGCTTATTTTATAAGCGCATTGCAGTATGTGCACCCAGAACGATATGCAGTTGTTTGTTACGCACAAACCCTGGTCACTGGTATCTATTTATTAATCCTATTACATAATTTATTTAACGGTTGTATGTTAACCTTTAAAATAGCATGAGCATAAGTCTACACGCTGTAGGTTATCCTACACTTTATCCTGGTTATAAGTCTGAACAGAAATCTTCCAATGTTAACACTCAACAAGTTCCTACTAACCACAAAGAAATAAAAATGGCGTAATTGCCTCTACTTACAGAGCGTTCCAATGGGCCGCACTGAACAAAGGCACAATGCAGGTATGCTGACCAAAGCTCGAAATGACCCCTACCTCGTGTGCTCCCCTTTTTAAAACCGTGCGCGGACATATCAGAGAGCCCCTACGTCACACCTAAACCGAGTCGGTCTAAGTTTTGCCTTCTGGCCAGTTTCCTGGGGTAAAATGCCTAACTCTGGGGACTAATCCAGAGTAATAATTAAAATCTTTATCCACATCCCTAACGACTTATATGTAATCTGTGCAGTTTTGTCTTAGCTATCTAAGATGCTATTTTATATTTTTATGACTTAAATAGTTTTTAAGATATTTTAACTAGAAGGGGATGGGGACCACTATAAATGAAGGCGAAAACACCTTTAATGACTAAATATTAAAATATCCTCCAACGATGGAAACTAGTAAATATGCTAAGGTATAGTGAATAAAATCCCCGTCTTAACTAGATTTAATGTATAACTTAATACGCTAGGGTTCCTGATAAATAAATTATTGAATTTCTAACCAATGCGCACATCGTGGTATTTTATTATTTCCTCCCTATGCGCCGGTCGTATAGTGACCGTCCGGGGGGGGGGGGGGGGGAAGGTGAAAAGGGATACCTGTTACGCACCGCTCCAGTGCTACTACACACCGCGCGGCCTTGAGTTGGGCGCCAGACATGGTTTACGTAACGGGTCAAATAGTGGGTTGGGGCATACACTGCCACATCCACCCCAAACGTTTGAATTCCAGCGCCCTCGCTGGCTCGACTATAAAAGAAATCAGCAAGTACAAGCAAATACAGAAATGTTGAAAAAAATATTGTACGGTACATAGAAATATATACATATAAAAAAAAATTCAACGTAAGTGCTCAATACAATAAAAGCACCTTGGGGTAATTCAATCCCTGAGTATGACAAGTATTTCCTTGTCACGACATTGTACTTTCTATAATGACATGACTTATGAGGTTACAAGCGCTCGCACCATGTCGACCCAAGACTTGTAGCATGGCAGTACGTCTACCAAAAGCACTACGATGTACAATCGCTAATTGTATACTGGTATATACGCCTAAGTTTATGTGAAACTTGAGGCAGTTCAGCATGTGTTATTAGGACTATATCAATTATAGGTGTTGGTCGACGCATGCATACGTGGATCTTTAGGGGGCAAGGCTCTCTGCCGCATACCTAATAATGGTGAGCTCACTGTAAATGGGTACATTAAGTGAGATTGACAATCAATAAACTTATAAAACACTACTTAACTTGATTACAAATGAACATGAAAAGTTTAACATTCCAGAAGAAAAAAATGTACTCTACGAATGAACAAGGGTATAAATGCATTGGCAGAACAGAAAAGAAAAAAAAAAGATATTCCATCGTGATGGAGCGTAGACTACAGATCCATCTTTACTCTGGGTTTATTCCCTCTTTGAGTAATGCGGACGGATCTGCGTGGCGTAATTGGCGGAGGTGATTCTGCCACTGTTCTAGGTTGACTACTCGTCAGTGCCACTTTCGGTTTTGTCCTGATTATTATCACGGGGTCCTCCTCGTCACTGTCACTGGACTCGATTGTTTCTGGGGGTGTGGCACTTGAAGCTGGTACGAGGTCCAAAAGTGGTGCTTTGGCTACTAGATTGATGGAGAGTAGACTACAGATCCATCTTTACTCTGGGTTTATTCCCTCTTTGAGTAATGCGGACGGATCTGCGTGGCGTAATTGGCGGAGGTGATTCTGCCACTGTTCTAGGTTGACTACTCGTCATGGCCACTTTCGGTTTTGTCCTGATTATTATCACGGGGTCCTCCTCGTCACTGTCACTGGACTCGATTGTTTCTGGGGGTGTGGCACTTGAAGCTGGTACGAGGTCCAAAAGTGGTGCTTTGGCTACTAGAAGGTCCTTTCTATTGACTGTTTTCTCGGTCCCTCCCGCTAAAGGGAGAAGCCTATAGACATGTTTACCAGGTAGTCGGGCCGTAATGCAGTATAGATCAGGCTGCCAGAAATCCTGAATCTTGTTCCGGCCTACCACCCGATTTCTAACATATACATAATCACCGACAGACAGTGGATGATCGCGGGCGTTCGTGTCAGTGAAAGCGATCCGTTTGGCAGCTTCACGTTGCAGGTGGTCAAGTGCGAGGCGGTGTGTCTCCATTAACCGGTGGCGATGCTGTCTCACCCAGTCGATGCCTGTTGGTGCGACATCTGTCGGTCGAAGCAACAGTTCGTCGATGGGGAGGCGAGGGGCTCTGTCAAAAAGGAGAAAATAGGGAGCGAACCCTGTAGAAGCGTGAGGAGTATTATTGTACGCCTGTACTAGATCAGGTAGGAAAGTTGGCCACTGTCGTTTCCTCTCAGGTGGTAATGAGCGGAGGAGATTGTGTAGCGTCCTGTTAAACCGCTCACACTGACCGTTCCCTTGTCGATGATATGGAGTAGTATGAGATTTTTTATGTGGTACAGCGAACAGAGTTCCTAAATGAGCCGTGATTCGAATGACCGGCCTTGATCTGTTTTCAACGCGGGCTCCATTGGTTGATCTATATTGTCCTTTTTCTTCTAAAGTTCTAAATTGGATTCTAAAAGCTATCCTCAATTTGACCCTGCCGACGACGCCAAAAACTGTAGTAGAGTGGTGACGTAGCTTACAGTTTAAATGAAATCACAATAAAACAATCAGGTCTGAGAACTATAGCTTTTAATGTAAAAGGTACAATACGTTGACAGAGCCGACAGGAAAATCTCTCACACCTGCCATCGACCCGACGCATCCGTTCCACACCCCAATCTCAAAAATGTACACACCTCAAGTCCCAGTTCGCCTCCCCTCCCACACACACAGTCACAGGGAACCCGCGTCCGAGCTGACCATGGGTCAACCCCGTAGCAGGGATGGTTATTCCCGCGTCTAAATAACCTACATAAAATTTAAGGCCAGTACACGGCTGAGTGTTACGTTGAATGACCATGGAGAATGGATGTGTACGTGCTTGGGGCTTGGGGTTACCCATAGCAGTGACACTATGAGAGTGGATTCTCTTATATAGTGGCACATTGCCACATATATTTTAAGATATTTTTAAAAATTTAAATAATTTAAGTTGCAAAAAAAAATGTATCCATCCTACTTTTTTAACAGATATCAATGAATAAACATTTGATCCCTTGAACCTGTGTGACCTGCTCTATGCAGCTTGTGGTCAAGTTAAAAGGGGATTCAATTGTAGCAATGAATGGCCTGTGGTACTGGTGCTGTCATATGTGACCCTGTGAGATGATTCCTCTGTAAACTAGGATTTACTTGTAAGTTTCACAGTTTGAATATTGTTTTTCATGTCTTCAGGTAACATTTTTACTTAATATAAACAAAATTAGTTTAAAATGAAAGAATTTTGAATACCGTTTGTGACTATTTTCCCATTTTCTTTGTAACCATAGTAGCACACTGTGACAGAGATGTAGATCAGAGTACTACTGAACTCCTCATCTGCCAGGCTGGGAAAAATGTTTTTCAACAGTTTTGACGGTGCCAGTTGTCAATGTTTAGAATGATACAGTAAAGAAAATGGACAATGTCAAGGTAATTTATTTTGTTAGGTTAATCTTTTTTATTTAAAACTAGTGCCTGCTAAAAATATAAAATGTTTTGTTCACCAACTTGTAAAAAATGGATTTAATATGGATATGTTTAAGTCTTATTTATTCAGTACATTTTTCTCATTTAGATCGGACATTATATTTAAAATGTGTACCATGAATTAGAAAATAGTAAAAGACATACTATTTTAGATTATGTGAGTTTAAATTTTAATTTAACATTAAGCTCAACCTCCAAAATATTAAATTGAAACTCAGAAACGAATATTGATTATAAATATCAGGATACATTTGGTTAAAATTTTTATAATGAAAATCTCTTGTCCATGTTGGAGAGGGTACATAATAACTTTTTGCTTTGAATGGAATAAAATTCGGGTTATACTAAATCTAAACATTTTAATTTTACATGTGAATAATATGTCTTGTTATATATTAATTCAAATACCAATATAGTTGACTGTGAACCTTTTTTCCAGACATCAATGAATGTTCCTGCTATCTTACCAATGACTGTGACCAAGTGTGTGGCAACTTTATACGTGGTTTCTTCTTGTTATATATTAATTCAAATACCAATATAGTTGACTGTGAACCTTTTTTCCAGACATCAATGAATGTTCCTGCTATCTTACCAATGACTGTGACCAAGTGTGTGGCAACTTTATACGTGGTTTCTCCTGTTCCTGTCACCATGGATACAAGGACCTTAAAAGATCATGTACAGATAAGACTCGTTGACTAATGTCAGGCTAACAAACTAATATTAGCTAGAGGAATTTCCTCTGTCTACCAAATCATCAACTGTACAATTGTGTACCAGCTTATTAATAAAGTCTTGCAAAATAATATAAAATATAATAATTTTTGGTTCTGCCCATAAGCTTATGTTATATCAATGGAAATGTAAGCATTTATATAACAATATGCCTTATACATATTCAGAGAGATGAGTTTTTTTTTTCTTTTTTTTTTTTTTTTTTTTTTTTTTTTTTTTCATTACAACATGAGTAAGTGAAAATAACATTCTTCATAGATATGTTAAAATTTTTCTTCTGATGCATAAACTTAATACTGTGTGTAAAAAAAGAAATTATCATAAAGTAATTCACCTAATTCCTTTTTCATTGACTCATGTGGATGTACTAAACCCTTGTTCCTACAAGTGCGCTGTAGTCAGTGTCTTCCAGTTAGCTTCTGTCCCAAAGGGGAAACAACTGGATGCTTATAATAAATTATTATGTATATTCTTAATAATTGGTGAGTCTTGTAAAAAAAAACAATATTAAAAGGTGCGGTTTTATTTTTAAAAGAAATGTTGTTGGAGAATTATTTTCTTTTTCAAAAGATTTTTTTTTTAAATCGGCGTTTACTCCTAATTATATTTTAATGTCCTTGATGCATTACACAATTGGAATTGTGTGAACTGTTTGATTTCTCTGATTATGGTGCTAATCTCTATGCTTATGGTGTTGATATCCATGATTATGATGTTGAATTCTATTCTAATAATACTAATCCTTTATGCCAATGATGTTGATGTTATTGCTTATAATGCACGTCTCTATGCTTATGATGTTGAACTCTATTATTATGGTATGGAACTCTACGAGTGTGATGTTGATTTCTATTCTTATGATTCTAATCTCTGTGCTTATGATGTTGATCTATAAGCTTATGGTGTTGATTTCTATGCTTATGATAATAATCTCTAGACTTATGATGATAATATCTATGTTATGGTAATGATCACTAAACGTATGATGTTAATCACCATTTTATGGTGTAAGTCTCTATGATTATTATGTTGATTCATATGACTATGATTTTAATTGCTATGCTTATGATTAGTTTTCTGCTATGCTTATGAAATTAATCTACATGCTTATGAAGATGATTTCTATGCTTATGGAGTTGATCTCTATGATTATGGTGAAGATGTCTATGCTTATGGTGTTAATATGTTTTCCAGTCTGCTGGAACATTTCTATCTCGATCCATCCATCTCTCTTTTTCTCTCTCTATGAATCTACATATCTGTCTGTATGTTAATCTTTCCATATCAATCTCTATATCTCTATCCGGCTTTCTCTATCTCTACCTCTTCCTGAATATGTATATCTTTATCACTATATCTCTCTCTAGATTCATATCTCACAAATTCTCTCTCTCATTTACATTCTATCCCATCAGAGTCGATCTTTCAATCTTATTCTCTCTATGTGACATATGCCTCATTATATCGCTCACTATATCTCTCTTCTTTTGGTTATTTCTTTTTGTTTCTTTCTGTCTCTCTTTCTTTCTGTCGTATGCATAATTGTCGGATCACGTTTCATATAATGTGATTACATCACTAATTGCTATGTTTTGATAAGAGTATTTGATAACTGGAAATACGGTTTCAAGCGTTGGGTGTATCTTTTTTTTTTGCGACTAGAAGTGTATCTTTTTGTTTGCGACAAGATGTGCATCTTTTTTTTTGCGAATAGAGGTATATCTTTTTGTTTGCGACTAGAGGTGTATCCTTTTGTTTGCGAATAGAGGTGTATCTTTTTTTTTGCGACTAGAGGTGTATCTTTTTGTTGGTGACTGTGGGTGTATCTTTTTGTTTTTTACGGGAGGTGTATCTTTTTGTTTGCGACTGTGGGTGTATCTTTTTGTTTGCGACTAGAGGTGTATCTTTTTGTTTGTGACTAGAGGTGTATCTTTTTGTTTGTGACTCTGGGTGTATCTTTTTGTTTGCTACTAGAAGTGTATCTTTTTCTTTGCGACTAGAGGTGTATCTTTATGTTTGCGACTAGAGGTGTATCTTTTTGTTTGCTACTAGAGGTGTATCTTTTTCTTTGCGACTAGAGGTGTATCTTTTGTTTGCGGCTAGTGTGTATCTTTTTCTTTGCGACTAGAGGTGTATCTTTATGTTTGCGACTAGAGGTGTATCTTTTTGTTTGCTACTAGAGGTGTATCTTTTTCTTTGCGACTAGAGGTGTATCTTTTGTTTGCGGCTAGAGGTGTATCTTTTTGTTTGCGACTAGAGGTGTATCTTTTTGTTGGCTACAAGAGGTTTATCTTTTTCTTTGCGACTAGAGGTGTATCTTTTTGTTTGCTACTAGAGGTTTATCTTTTTGTTTTCGACTAGAGGTGTATCTTTTTGTTGGCTACTAGAGGTTTATCTTTTTGTTTGCTATTAGAGGTGTATCTTTTTGTTTGCGACTAGAGGTGTATCTTTTTTTTTGCGACTGTGGGTGCATCTGTTTGTTTGCGACTGTGGGTGTATGTTTTTATTGGCGACTAGAGGTGTATCTTTTTGTTTGCGACTAGAGGTTTATGTTTGTGTTTGCGCCTAGAGATTTATCTTTTTGTTTGCGACTAGAGGTGTATCTTTTTGTTTGCGACTAGAGGTGTATCTTTTTGTTTGCGACTAGAGGTGTATCTTTTTGTTTGCTACTAGAGGTGTATCTTTTTCTTTGCGACTAGAGGTGTATCTTTATGTTTGCGACTAGAGGTGTATCTTTTTGTTTGCTACTAGAGGTGTATCTTTTTCTTTGCGACTAGAGGTGTATCTTTTGTTTGCGGCTAGAGGTGTATCTTTTTGTTTACGACTAGAGGTGTATCTTTTTGTTGGCTACTAGAGGTTTATCTTTTTCTTTGCGACTAGAGGTGTATCTTTTTGTTGGCTACTAGAGGTTTATCTTTTTGTTTTCAACAAGAGGTGTATCTTTTTGTTGGCTACTAGAGGTTTATCTTTTTTTTTGAGATTAGAGGTGTATCTTTTTGTTTGCGACTAGAGGTGTATCTTTTTGTTTGCGACTAGAGGTGTATCTTTTTGTTTCCGACTAGAGGTGTATCGTTTTGTTTGCGACTAGAGGTGTATCTTTTTGTTTGCGACTAGAGGTGTATCTTTTTGTTTGCCACTTGAGGTGTATCTTTTTGTTTGCGACTAGAGGTGTATCTTTTTTTTTTGCGACTAGAGGTGTATCTTTTTGTTTGCGACTAGAGGTTTATCTTTTTGTTTGCGACTAGAGTTGTATCTTTATGTTTTCGTCTGTGGGTGTATATTTTGTTTGCGACTAGAGGTGTATATTTTTGTTTGCGACTAGAGGTGTATCTTTTTGTTTACGACTAGAAGTGTATCTTTTTGTTTGTGACTGTGTGTGTATCTTTTTGTTTGCGACTAGAGGTGCATCTTTTTGTTTGCGGCTGTGGGGGTATCTTTTTGTTTGCGACTAGAGGTGTATCTTTTTGTTTGTGACTGCGGGTGTATCTTTTTGTTTGCGACTAAAGGTGTATCTTTTTGTTTGCAACTAGAGGTGTATCTTTTTTTTTGCGACTAGAGGTGTTTCTTTTTGTTTGCTACTGTGGGTGTATCTTTTTGTTTGTGACTGTGGGTGTATCTTTTTGTTTTTGACTGTGAGTGTATATTTTTGTTTGTGACTCTGGGTGTATCTTTTTGTTTGTGACTGTGGGTGTATCTTTTTGTTTGTGACTCTGGGTGTATCTTTTTGTTTGTGACTCTGGGTGTATCTTTTTGTTTGCGACTGTGGGGGTATCTTTTTGTTTGCGACTAGAGGTGTATCTTTTTGTTTGCGACTGCGGGTGTATCGTTTTGTTTGCGACTAAAGGTGTATCTTTTTGTTTGCAACTAGAGGTGTATCTTTTTTTTTGCGACTAGAGGTGTTTCTTTTTGTTTGCGACTGTGGGTGTATCTTTTTATTTGTGACTGTAGGTGTATCTTTTTGTTTTTGACTGTGAGTGTATATTTTTGTTTGTGACTCTGTGTGTATCTTTTTGTTTGTGACTGTGGGTGTATCTTTTTGTTTGTGACTCTGGGTGTATCTTTTTGTTTGTGACTGTGGGTGTATCTATTTTTTTGCGACTAGAGGTGTATCTTTTTGTTTGTGACTGTGGGTGTATCTTTTTGTTTTCGACTAAAGGTGTATTTTTTTTTTGTGACTGTGGGTGTTTCTTTTTGTTTGCGACTAGAGGTGTATCTTTTTGTTTGTGACTGTGGGTGTATCTTTTTGTTTGCGACTAGAGGTGTATCTTTTTCTTTGTGACTGTGGGTGTATCTTTTTGTTTGCGACTAAAGGTGTATCTTTTTGTTTGTGACTGTTGGTGTATCTTTTTGTTTGTGATTGTGGGTGTATCTTTTTGTTTGCGACTGTGGCTGTATCTTTTTGTTGACGACTGTGGGTGTATCTTTTTGTTTGCGACTGTTGGTGTATCTTTTTAGTAGGGACTTCAAATCAAGTGGTAGGGACGTCAAACCAAGTGGTAGGGACGTCAAAACAAGTAGTAGGGACTTCAAACCAAGTGGTAGGGATGTCAAACAAAGTGGTAGGGACGTCAAACCAAGTGGTTGGGACGTCAAATCAAGTGGTAGGGACGTCAAACAGAGTAGTAGGGATGTCAAAACGAGTAGTAGGGACTTCAAACCAAGTGGTAGGGACGTCAAACAGAGTTGTAGGGTCGTCAAAACGAGTAGTAGGGACTTCAAACCAAGTGCTAGGGACGTCAAACAGAGTGGTAGGGATGTCAAACGAGTAGTAGGGACTTCAAACCAAGTTGTAGGGACGTCAAACCAAGTGGTAGGGACGTCAAAACGAGTAGTAGGGACTTCAAACCAAGTGGTAGGGACGTCAAAACAAGTTGTAGGGACGTCAAAACAAGTGATTGGGACGTCAAATCAAGTGGTAGGGACGTCAAACAGAGTAGTAGGGATGTCAAAACGAGTAGTAGGGACTTCAAACCAAGTTGTAGGGACGTCAAACAGAGTTGTAGGGTCGTCAAAACAAGTAGTAAAGACTTCAAACCAAGGTGTAGGGACTTCAAACCAAGTGGTAGGGACGTCAAACAGAGTGGTAGGGGCGTCAAAACGAGTAGTAGGGACTTCAAACCAAGTGGTAGGGACGTCAAACCACGTGGTAGGGACGTCCAACCAAGTGGTAGGGACGTAAAACCAAGTGGTAGAAATGTCAAACCAAGTGGTAGAGACGTCAAACCAAGTGGTAGGGACGTCAAACCAAGTGGTAGGGACGTCAAACCAAGTGGTACGGATGTCAAACCAAGTGGTAGGGACATCAAACAGAGTGGTAGGGACGTCAAAACGAGTAGTATGGACTTCAAACCAAGTGGTAGGGACGTCAAACAGAGTGGTAGGGGCGTCACAACGAGTAGTAGGGACGTCAAACCAAGTGGTAGGGACGTCAAAACGAGTAGTAGGGACGTCAAACCAATTGGTAGGGACGTCAAACAGAGTCGTAGGGACGTCAAACAGAGCCGTAGGGATTACAAACCAAGTGGTAGGGACGTTAAATAGAGTTGTAGGGATGTCAAAACCAGTAGTAGAGACTTTAAACCAAGTGTTAGGGACGTCAAACAGAGTTATTGGGTCGTCATAACGAGTAGTAGGGACTTCAAACCAAGTTGTAGGGACGTCAAACCAAGTGGTAGGGACGTCAAACCAAGTGGTAGGGACGTCAAACCAAGTTGTAGGGACATCAAACAGAGTGGTAGGTACGTCAAATCATGTGGTAGGGAAATCATAACGAAATGTAAGGACGTCAAACAGAGTGGTAGGGACGTCAAACAAAGTGGTAGGGACGTCAAACCAAGTGGTAGGGACGTCAAACAGAGCGGTAGGGATGTCAAAACGAGTAGTAGGGACTTCAAACCAAGTGGTAGGGATGTCAAACCAAGTAGTAGGGACGTCAAACTAAGTGGGTGGACATCAAACAGAGTGGTAGGGATGTCAAAACGAGTAGTAGGGACTTCAAACCAAGTGGTAGGGATGTCAAACCAAGTAGTAGGGACGTCAAACTAAGTGGTAGGGACATCAAACAGAGTGGTTTGACGTCCGTACCACTTGGCTTGACGTCCCTACCACTTGATTTGAAGTCCCTACTACTCATTTTGACGTCCCTACTACTCGTTTTGACGTCCCTACCACTTGGTTTGACGTCACTACCACTTGGTTTGGAGTCCCTACTACTCGTTTTGACGTCCCTACCACTCTGTTTGACATCCTTACCACTCTGTTTGAAGTCCGTACCACTGGGTTTGAAGTCCCTACTACTCGTTTTGACATCACTACCACTCTGTTTGACGTCCCTACCACTCTGTTTGACGTCCCTACCACTTGGTTTGACGTCCCTACTACTCGTTTTGACGTCCCTACCACTTGGTTTGAAGTCCCTACTACTCGTTTTGACAGCCCTACCTCTCTGTTTGACGTCCCTACCACGTGGTTTGACGTCCCTACCACTTGGTTTGAAGTCCCTACCACTTGGTTTGAAGTCCCTACTACTCGTTTTGACGACCCTACAACTCTGTTTGACGTCCCTACCACTTGGTTTGAAGTCCCTACTACTCGTTTTGACATCCCTACCACTCTGTTTGATGTCCCTACCACTTGGTTTGACGTCCCTACCACTTGGTTTGACGTCCCTACCACTTGGTTTGACGTCCCTACCACTTGGTTTGACGTCCCTACCACTTGGTTTGACATTTCTACCACTTGGTTTTACGTCCCTACCACTTGGTTGGACGTCCCTACCACTTGGTTTGAAGTCCCTACTACTCGTTTTGACGTCCCTACCACTTGGTTTGACGTCCCTACCACTTGGTTTGACGTCCCTACCACTTGGTTTGACGTCCCTACCACTTGGTTTGACGTCCCTACCACTTGGTTTGACGTCCCTACCACTTGGTTTGACGTCCCTACCACTTGGTTTGACGTCCCTACCACTTGGTTTGACGTCCCTACCACTTGGTTTGACGTCCCTACCACTTGGTTTGACGTCCCTACCACTTGGTTTGACGTCCCTACCACTTGGTTTGACGTCCCTACCACTTGGTTTGACGTCCCTACCACTTGGTTTGACGTCCCTACCACTTGGTTTGACGTCCCTACCACTTGGTTTGACGTCCCTACCACTTGGTTTGACGTCCCTACCACTTGGTTTGACGTCCCTACCACTTGGTTTGACGTCCCTACCACTTGGTTTGACGTCCCTACCACTTGGTTTGACGTCCCTACCACTTGGTTTGACGTCCCTACCACTTGGTTTGACGTCCCTACCACTTGGTTTGACGTCCCTACCACTTGGTTTGACGTCCCTACCACTTGGTTTGACGTCCCTACCACTTGGTTTGACGTCCCTACCACTTGGTTTGACGTCCCTACCACTTGGTTTGACGTCCCTACCACTTGGTTTGACGTCCCTACCACTTGGTTTGACGTCCCTACCACTTGGTTTGACGTCCCTACCACTTGGTTTGACGTCCCTACCACTTGGTTTGACGTCCCTACCACTTGGTTTGACGTCCCTACCACTTGGTTTGACGTCCCTACCACTTGGTTTGACGTCCCTACCACTTGGTTTGAAGTCCCTACTACTTGTTTTGACGTCCCTACCACTTGGTTTGACGTCACTACCACTGGTTTGAAGTCCCTACTACTCGTTTTGAGGTCCCTACCACTCTGTTTGACATCCCAACCACTCTGTTTGAAGTCCGTACCACTGGGTATGAAGTCCCTACTACTCGTTTTGACATCACTACCACTCTGTTTGACGTCCCTACCACGCTATTTGACGTCCCCACCACTTGGTTTGACGTCCCTACTACTCGTTTTGACGTACCTACCACGTGGTTTGACATCCCTACCACTTGGTTTGAAGTCCCCACTACTCATTTTGACGTCCCTACTACTCGTTTTGACGTCCCTACCACTTGGTTTGACGTCCCTACCACTTGGTTTGAAGTCCCTACCACTTGGTTTGAAGTCCCTACTACTCATTTTGACGTCCCTACTACTCGTTTTGACGCCCCTTCCACTCTGTTTGACGTCCCTACCACTTGGTTTAAAGGGACTACCACTTGGTTTTAAGTCCCTACTACTCGTTTTGACGTCCCTACAACTCTGTTTGATGTCCCTACAACTTGGTTTGACGTCCCTACCACTTGGTTTGACGTCCCTACCACATGGTTTGAAGTCCCTACTACTCGTTTGACATCCCTACCACTCTGTTTGACGTCCCTAGCACTTGGTTTGAAGTCCCTACTACTCGTTTTGACGACCCTACAACTCTGTTTGACGTCCCTACCACTTGGTTTGAAGTCCCTACTACTCGTTTTGACATCCCTACTACTCTGTTTGATACGTCCCTAGCACTTGGTTTGAAGTCCCTACTACTCGTTTTGACGACCCTACAACTCTGTTTGACGTCCCTACCACTTGGTTTGAAGTCCCTACTACTCGTTTTGACATCCCTACTACTCTGTTTGATGTCCCTACCACTTGATTTGACGTCCAAACCACTTGGTTTGACGTCCCTACCACTTGGTTTGACATCCCTACCACTTGGTTTGAAGTCCCTACTACTTGTTTTGACGTCCCTACCACTTGGTTTGACGTCCCTACCACTTGGTTTGAAGTCCCTACTACTGTTTTGACGTCCGTACCACTCTGTTTGACGTCCCTACCATTCTTTTTGACGTCCCTACCACTTTGTTTGAAGTCCCTACTACTCGTTTTTACATCCCTACCACTCTGTTTGACGTCCCTACCACTTGGTTTGACGTCCCTACCACTTGGTTTGTCTTCATTACCACTTGGTTTGAAGTCCCTACTACTCGTTTTGAAATCCCTACCGCTCTGTTTGACGTCCCTACAACTTGGTTTGACGTCCCTACCACTTGATTTGAAGTCCCTACTACTCATTTTGACGTCCCTACTACTCGTTTTGACGCCCCTACCACTCTGTTTGACATCCCTACAACTTGGTTTGACGTCCCTACTACTCGTTTTGACGACCCTACCACTCTGTTTGACGTCCCTACCACTTGGTTTGACGTCCCTACCACTTGGTTTGAAGTCCCTACTACTCGTTTTGACGTCCCTACCACTCTGTTTGATGTCCCTACCACTTGGTTTGACGTCGCTACCATTTGGTTTGACGTCCCTACCACTCTTTTTTTGTCCCTACCACTCAGTTTGACATCCTTACATCTCTTTATGACATCCGTAACAATCTGTCTTAAGTCCCTCCCACTCTGTTTGGCGTCCCTACCACTTGGTTAGATGTCCCTACCCCTCTGTTTGACATCACTACCACTCTGTTTGACGTCCCTAACACTCTGTTCGACGTCCTTACATCTCGTTATGAAGTCCCTACCACTTGATTTGACGTACCTACCACTCTGTTTGATGTCCCTACCACTTGGTTTGACGTCCCTACCACTTGGTTTGACGTCACTACCACTTGGTTTGACGTCCCTACCACTTGGTTGGACGTCCCTACCACTTGGTTTGAAGTCCCTACTACTCGTTTTGACGTCCCTACCACTCTGTTTTTACAATAAAGCATATGGAGCCAAAATGGATATAAACAAAATGTACTAAAATTAGCTGGAATGAGCTTGAATTACCTAGAGTTAGCAAGAATGTGTTAGAATGAAATATTAATGATCTAGAATATGTTACAATAAAGATTATTGAGCCCAAATTGATATAAAGAAAATGTATTAGAATGAAGAAGAATAAGCTAGAATGAGCAGGAATGAGCTACAAGTTAAAAAGAAATAGAATGATAATTTTACAATAATGAGTATGAAACTAAAATGGATATAAACTAAATGTATTAAAATGGGCTCGAATGAGCTAGAATTAGCTAGAATTAGCTAAAATCTGCTAAAATGAAATAGAATCAAATAGTATATGTTACAATAAAGCATATGGAACTAAAATGGATATTATCTAAATGTATTGGGATGAGCTATAATGAGCTAGAATTAGCTAGATGTAGCTAGATTTAGCTAGAATTAGCTAGAATCTGCTAGAATGAAAAATTATGAAATAGAATATGTTACAATAAAGCATGTGGAACTAAAATTGATATGAACTAAATGTATTAGATTTATCTAGAATGACCTAAAAATGACCTAGAATAAGCTAGAATGAGGCAGAATGAAATAGAATGAAATAGAATATGTTACAATAAAGCATATGAAACTAAAAGGGATATTAACTAAATGTATTTGAATTAGCTAAAATGAGCTAGAATTAGTTAGAATGGGCTAGATTTAGCTAGAATTAGCTAGAATGTGCTAGCACGAAATAGAATGATCTAGAATATGTTACAATTAAGATTATTGAGCTAAAATGGATATGAACAAAATGTATTAGAATGAACTAGAATGATCTAGAATGAAATATAATCAGCAAGAATATGTTACAATATAGCATATTGAGCCAAAGTGGATTTTAACAAAATGTACTAAAATGAGCTAGAATGAGCTAGAACTAGCCAGAATTAGCTAGAATAAACTAGAATTAGCTACAACGTGCTAGAATTATTTATAACGATCTAGAATATATTATAATAAAGCATATGGAACTAAAATGGATATGAAGTAAATTTACTAGTATGAAACAGAATGAGCTAGAATGAGCTAGAATGAGCTACATTGTGTTAAAATGAAATAGAATGAAATATAAAGATCTAGAAAATTTTACAATAAAACGTATGGAACTAAAATGGATATAAACTAAATGTATTAGAATGGGTTAGAATGAGCTAGAATTAGCTAGAATTAGCTAGAATTAGCTAAAATCTACTAGAATGAAATAGAATGAAATAGAATATGTTACAATAAAGCATATTGAACTAAATTGGATATGAAATAAATGTATTAGAATGAGCTACAATGAGCTAGAATTAGCTAGAATTAGCTAGAATTAGCTAGAATCTGCTAGAATGAAAATAATGAAATAGAATATGTTACAATAAAGCATGTGGAACTAAAATGGATATGAACTAAATATATTAGAATTAGCTAGAATGAGCTAGAATTAGTTAGAATTAGCTAAAATCTGCTAGAATGAAATATAATGAAATAGAATATGTTACAACAAAGCATATGAAACTAAAATGGATATGAACTATATGTATAAGAATGAGCTAGAATAAGCTAGAATGAGCTCGAATTAGCTAGAATTAAAGCGTATGGAACTAAACTGGATATAAACTAAATGTATTAAAATGGGCTAGAATGAGCTATAATGAGTTAGAATGAGCTAGAATTAGCTAGAATTGCCTAGAATGTACTAGCATGAAATAGACTGATCTAGAATATGTTACAATAAATATTTTTGAGCTAAAAGGGATATGAACAAAATGTATAAGAATGAAATAGAATGACCTTGAATAAAATAAAATCAGCAAGAATATGTAACATTATAGCATATGGAGCCAAAATGGATATAAACAAAATGTACTAAAATGAAACAGAATGGGCTAGAACTAGCTAGAATGAGCTACAATGTGTAAGAAAGAAATATAATGATTTAGAATGTTACAATAAAAATTATTGAGCTAAAATGGATATGAACAAAATGTATCAGAATGAAATAGAATGACATAGAATGACCTAGAATAAAATAGAATCAGCAAGAATATGTTAAAATATAGTATACGGAGCCAAAATGGATATAAACAAAATGTACTAAAATTAAACAGAATGGGCTAGAATGAGCTAGAATGAGCTACAATGTGTTAGAATGAAATAGAATGAAATAAAAAAATCTAGAATATTTCAAAATAAAGCGTATGTAACTTAAATGGATATAAAGTAAAAGTTTTAGAATTGGCTAGAATGAGCTAGAATTAGCTAGAATTAGCTAGAATTAGCTAGAATTAGCTAAAATCTGCTGGAATGAAATAGAATGAAATAGAATATGTTACAATAAAGCATATGGCACTAAAATGGATATGAACTAAGTGTACTAGAATAAAACAGAATGAGCTAGAATGAGCTAGAATGAGCTACAATGTGTTAGAATAAAATAAAATTAAATATAAGGATTTTAAAAAATTTACAATAAAACGTATGAAACTAAAATGGATATAAACTAAATGTATTAGAATGGGCTAGATTGAGCTAGAATTAGCTAGAATTAGCTAAAATCTGCTAGAATGAAAGAGAATGAAATAGAATATGTTACAATAAAGCATATGGAACTAAAATGGATATGGACTTAATGTATTATAATTAGCTAGAATGAGCTAGAATGAGTTAGAATGAGCTAGATTTAGCTAGAATTAGCTAGAATGCTCTAGCATGAAATAGAAATGTCTAGAATATATTACAATAAAGATTATTGAGCTAAAATGGATATGAACAAAATCTATTAGAATGAAATAGAATGAGCTAGAATGACCTAGAATGAAATAGAATCAGCAAGAACATTTTACAATAAAGCATATGGAGCCAAAATGGATATAAACAAAATGTACTAAAATGAGCTGGAATGAGCTTGAATTACCTAGAGTTAGCTAGAATGTGTTAGAATGAAATATTAATGATCTAGAATATGTTACAATAAAGATTATTGAGCCCAAATTGATATTAAAAAAATGTATTAGAATGAAGAAGAATAAGCTAGAATGAGCAGGAATGAGCTACAAGTTAAAAAGAAATAGAATGAAAATTTTACAATAATGCATAGGAAACTAAAATGGACTCGAATGAGCTAGAATTAGCTAGAATTAGCTAAAATCTGCTAAAATGAAATAGAATCAAATAGAATATGTTACAATAAAGCATATGGAACTAAAATGGATATGAACTAAATGTATTGGGATGAGCTATAATGAGCTAGAATTAGCTAGATGTAGCTAGAATTAGCTAGAATTAGCTAGAATCTGCTAGAATGAAAAATAGTGAAATAGAATATGTTACAATAAAGCATGTGGAACTAAAATTGATATGAACTAAATATATTAGAATAAGCTAGAATGAGCTAGAATTAGTTAGAATGAGCTAGATTTAGCTAGAATTAGCTAGAATGTGCTAGCACGAAATAGAATGATCTAGAATATGTTACAATTAAGATTATTGAGCTAAAATGGATTTGAACAAAATGTATTAGAATGAAATAGATAGAACTAGAATGACCTAGAATGAAATATAATCAGCAAAAATATGTTACAATATAGAATATGGAGCCAAAATGGATTTTAACAAAATGTACTAAAATGAGCTAGAATGAGCTAGAACTAGCTAGAATTAGCTAGAATTAACTAGAATTAGCTACAACGTGCTAGAATTATATATAACGATCTAGAATATATTATAATAAAGCATATGGAACTAAAATGGATATGAAGTAAATGTACTAGTATAAAACAGAATGAGCTAGAATGAGCTAGAATGAGCTAGAATGAACTACAATGTGTTAGAATAAAAAAGAATGAAATATAAAGATCTAGAAAATTTTACAATAAAACGTATGGAACTAAAATGGATATAAACTAAATGTAATAGAATGGGTTAGAATGAGCTAGAATTAGCTAGAATTAGATAGAATTAGCTAGAATTAGCTAAAATCTGCTAGAATGAAATAGAATGAAATATAATATGTAACAATAAAGCATATGGAACTAAATTGGATATGAAATAAATGTATTAGAATGAGCTACAATGAGCTAGAATTAGCTAGAATTAGCTAGAATAAAATAGAATAAAATAGAATGAAATATAATATGTAACAATAAAGCATATGGAACTAAATTGGATATGAAATAAATGTATTAGAATGAGCTAGAACGATCTAGAATGACCTAGGATGAGCTAGAAAGAGCTAGAATGAAATAGAATGAAATAGAATATGTTACAATAAAGCATATGAAACTAAAATGGATATGAACTAAATGTATTTGAATTAGCTAGAATGAGCTAGAATTAGTTAGAATGTGCTAGATTTAGCTAGAAATAGCTAGAATGTGCTAGCATGAAATAAGATGATCTAGAATATGTAACAATTAAGATTATTGTACTAAAATGGATATGAAAAAAATGTATTAGAATGAAATAGAATGAACTAGAATGACCTAGAATGAAATAGCATCAGCAAGAATATGTTACAATATAGCATATGGAGCCGAAATGGATAAAACAAAATGTACTTAAATGAGCTGGAAAGAGCTAGAATTAGCTAGAATTAACAAGAATCTGCTAGAATGAAATAGAATGAAATAGAATATGTTACAATAAAGCATGTGGAACTAAAATGGATATGAACCAAATATATTAGAATTAGCTAGAATGAGCTAGAATTAGTTAGAATTAGCTAAAATCTGCTAGAATGAAATAGAATGAAATAGAATATGTTACAACAAAGCATATGAAACTAAAATGGATATGAACTATATGTATAAGAATGAGCTAGATTAAGCTAGAATGAGCTCGAATTAGCTAGAATTAAAGCGTATGGAACTAAAATGGATATAAACTAAATGTATTAAAATGGGCTGGAATGAGCTATAATGAGTTAGAATGAGCTAGACTTAGCTAGAATTGCCTAGAATGTGCTAGCATGAAATAGACTGATCTAGAATATGTTACAATAAATATTTTTGAGCTAAAAGGGATATGAACAAAATGTATAAGAATGAAATAGAATGACCTAGAATGACCTAGAATAAAATAGAATCAGCAAGAATATGTAACATTATAGCATATGGAGCCAAAATGGATTTAAACAAAATGTACTAAAATGAAACAGAATGGGCTAGAATGAGCTAGAATGAGCTACAATGTGTTAGAATGAAATAGAATGATTTAGAATGTTACAATAAAAATTATTGAGCTAAAATGGATATGAACAAAATGTATTAGAATGAATTAGAATGACATAGAATGACCTAGAATAAAATAGAATCAGCAAGAAGATGTTAAAATATAGCATACGGAGCCAAAATGGATATAAAGAAAATGTACTAAAATTAAACAGAATGGGCTAGAATGAGCTAGAATGAGCTACAATGTGTTAGAATGAAATAGAATGAAATATAAAAATCTAGAAAATTTCACAATAAAGCGTATGGAACTTAAATGGATATAAAGTAAAAATTTTAGAATTAGCTAGAATGAGCTAGAATTAGCTAGAATTAGCTAAAATCTGCTGGAATGAAATAGAATGAAATAGAATATGTTACAATAAAGCATATGGAACTAAAATGGATATGAACTAAGTGTACTAGAATAATACAGAATGAGCTAGAATGAGCTAGAATGAGCTACAATGTGTTAGAATAAAATAAAATTAAATATAAGGATTTAAAAATTTTTACAATAAAACGTATGCAACTAAAATGGATTTAAACTAAATGTATTAGAATGGGCTAGATTGAGCTAGAATTAGCTAGAATTAGCTAAAATCTGCTAGAATGAAATAGAATGAAATAGAATATGTTACAATAAAGCATATGGAACTAAAATGGATATGGACTTAATGTATTATAATTAGCTAGAATGAGCTAGAATGAATTAGAATGAGCTAGATTTAGCTAGAATTAGCTAGAATTAGCTAGCATGAAATAGAAATATCTAGAATATATTACAATACAGATTATTGAGCTAAAATGGATATGAACAAAATCTATTAGAATGAAATAGAATGAGCTAGAATGACCTAGAATGAAATAGAATCAGCAAGAATATTTTACAATAAAGCATATGGAGCCAAAATGGATATAAACAAAATGTACTAAAATGAGCTGGAATGGGCTTGAATTACCTAGAGTTAGCTAGAATGTGTTAGAATGAAATATTAATGATCTAGAATATGTTACAATAAAGATTATTGAGCCCAAATTGATATAAAGAAAATGTATTAGAATGAAGAAGAATAAGCTAGAATGAGCAGGAATGAGCTACAAGTTAAAAAGAAATAGAATGATAATTTTACAATAATGAGTATGAAACTAAAATGGATATAAACTAAATGTATTAAAATGGGCTCGAATGAGCTAGAATTAGCTAGAATTAGCTAAAATCTGCTAAAATGAAATAGAATCAAATAGTATATGTTACAATAAAGCATATGGAACTAAAATGGATATTATCTAAATGTATTGGGATGAGCTATAATGAGCTAGAATTAGCTAGATGTATCTAGAATTAGCTAGAATTAGCTAGAATCTGCTAGAATGAAAAATAATGAAATAGAATATGTTACAATAAAGCATGTGGAACTAAAATTGATATGAACTAAATGTATTAGATTTATCTAGAATGCCCTAAAAATGACCTAGAATGAGCTAGAATGAGCCAGAATGAAATAGAATGAAATAGAATATGTTACAATAAAGCATATGAAACTAAAAGGGATATGAACTAAATGTATTTGAATAAGCTAAAATGAGCTAGAATTAGTTAGAATGGGCTAGATTTAGCTAGAATTAGCTAGAAATAGAATGATCTAGAATATGTTACAATTAAGATTATTGAGCTAAAATGTATATGAACAAAATATATTAGAATGAAATAGAATGAACTAGAATGACCTAGAATGAAATATAATCAGCAAGAATATGTTACAATATAGCATATTGAGCCATATTGAGAATTATTTATAACGATCTAGAATATATTATAATAAAGCATATGGAACTAAAATGGATATGAAGTAAATTTACTAGTATAAAACAGAATGAGCTAGAATGAGCTAGAATGAGCTAGAATGAGCTACAATGTGTTATAATAAAATAGAATGAAATATAAAGATCTAGAAAATTTTACAATAAAACGTATGGAACTAAAATGGATATAAACTAAATGTATTAGAATGGGTTAGAATGAGCTAGAATTAGCTAGAATTAGCTAGAATTAGCTAAAATCTACTAGAATGAAATAGAAAGAAATAGAATATGTTACAATAAAGCATATGGAACTAAATTGGATATGAAATATGTATTAGAATGAGCTACAATGAGCTAGAATTAGCTAGAATTAGCTAGAATCTGCTTGAATGAAATAGAATAAAGCATATGGAACTAGTAAATGTACTAGTATAAAACAGAATGAGCTAGAATGAGCTAGAATGAGCTAGAATGAGCTACAATGTGTTAGAATAAAATAGAATGAAATATAAAGATCTAGAAAATGTTACAATAAAACGTATGGAACTAAAATGGATATAAACTAAATGTATTAGAATGGGCTAGAATGAGCTATAATTAGCTAGAATTAGCTAGAAATAGCTAACATCTGCTAGAATGAAATAGAATGAAATAGAATATGTTACAATAAAGCATATGAAACTAAATTGGATATGAAATAAATGTATTAGAATGAGCTACAATGAGCTAGAATTAGCTAGAACCTGGTAGAATGAAATAGAATATGTTACAATCAAGCATATGGAACTAAAATGGATATGAACTAAATGTATTTGAATTAGCTAGAATGAGCTAGAATGACCTAGAATGAAATAGAATCAGCAAGAATATGTTGCAATATAGCATATGGAGCCAAAATGGATTTTAACAAAATGTACTAAAATGAGCTAGAATGAGCTGGAACTAGCTGGAATTAGCTAGAATGAACTAGAATTAGCTACAACGTGCTAGAATTATATATAACGATCTAGAATATTTTATAATAAAGCACATGGAACTAGTAAATGTACTAGTATAAAACAGAATGAGCTAGAATGAGCTAGAATGAGCTACAATGTGTTAGAATAAAATAGAATGAAATATAAAAATCTAGAAAATTTAACAATAAAAGGTATGGAACTAAAATTTTAATGGATATAAACTAAATGTATTAGAATGGGCTAGAATGAGCTAGAATTAGCTAGAATTAGCTAGAATTAGCTAAAATCTGCTAGAATGAAATAGAATTAAATAGAATATGTTACAATAAAGCATATAGAACTCAATTGGATATGAAATAAATGTATTAGAATGAGCTACAATGAGCTAGAATTAGCTAGAATCTGCTAGAATGAAATAGAATATGTTACAATCAAGCATATGGAACTAAAATGGATATGAACTAAATGTATTATTGGATATGAAATAAATGTATTAGAATGAGCTACAATGAGCTAGAATTAGCTAGAATCTGCTAGAATGAAATAGAATATGTTACAATCAAGCATATGGAACTAAAATGGATATGAACTAAATGTATAAGAATAAGTTAGAATGAGCTAGAATGACCTAGAATGAGCTAGAATGAAATAGAATGAAATAGAATATGTTACAATAAAGCATATGAAACTAAAATGGATATGACTAAATGTATTTGAATTAGCTAGAATGAGCTAGAATGACCTAGAATGAAATAGAATCAGCAAGAATATGTTACAATATAGCATATGGAGCCAAATGGATTTTAACAAAATGTACTAAAATGAGCTAGAATGAGCTAGAACTAGCTAGAATTAGCTAGAATGAACTAGAATTAGCTACAACGTGCTAGAATTATATATAACGATCTAGAATATATTAAAATAAAGCATATGAAACTAGTAAATGTACTAGTATAAAACAGAATGAGCTAGAATAATCTAGAATGAGCTAGAATGAGCTACAATGTGTTAGAATAAAATAGAATGAAATATAAAGATCTAGAAAATGTTACAATAAAAAGTATGGAACTAAAATGGATATAAACTAAATGTATTAGAATGGGCTAGAATGAGCTAGAATTAGCTAGAATTAGCTAGAATTAGCTAAAATCTGCTAGAATGAAATAGAATGAAATAGAATATGTTACAATAAAGCATATGGAACTAAATTGAATATGAAATAAATGTATTAGAATGAGCTACAATGAGCTAGAATTAGCTAGAAATAGCTAAAATCTGCTAGAATGAAATAGAATGAAATAGAATATGTTACAATAAAGCATATGAAACTAAATTGGATATGAAATAAATGTATTAGAATGAGCTAGAATTAGCTAGAATTAGCTAGAATCTGGTAGAATGAAATAGAATATGTTACAATCAAGCATATGGAACTAAAATGGATATGAACTAAATGTATTAGAATTAGCTAGAATGAGCTAGAATGACCTAGAATGAAATAGAATCAGCAAGAATATGTTGCAATATAGCATATGGAGCCAAAATGGATTTTAACAAAATGTACTAAAATGAGCTAGAACTAGCTAGAATTAGCTAGAATGAACTAGAATTAGCTACAACGTGCTAGAATTATATATAACGATCTAGAATATATTATAATAAAGCACATGGAACTAGTAAATGTACTATTATAAAACAGAATGAGCTAGAATGAGCTAGAATGAGCTACAATGTGTTAGAATAAAATAGAATGAAATATAAAGATCTAGAAAATTTAACAATAAAACGTATGGAACTAAAATGGATATAAACTAAATGTATTAGAATGGGCTAGAATGAGCTAGAATTAGCTAGAGTCTGCTAGAATGAAATAAAATGAAATAGAATATGTTTCAATAAAGCATATGGAACTAAATTGGAAATGAAATAAATGTATTAGAATGAGCTAGAATGAGTTACAATTAGCTAGAATTGGCTAGAATCTGCTAGAATGAAATAGAATGAAATAGAATATGTTACAATAAAGCATATGGAACTAAAATGGATATGAACTAAATGTATTTGAATTAGCTAGAATGAGCTAGAATAAGTTAGAATGAGCTAGATTTAGCTAGAAATAGCTAGAATGTGCTAGCATGAAATAGGATGATCTAGAATATGTTACAATTAAGATTTGAGCTAAAATGGATATGAACAAAATGTATTAGAATGAAATAGAATGAACTAGAATGACCTAGAGTGAAATAGCATCAGCAAGAATATGTTACAATGTAGCATTTGGAGCCAAAATGGATAAAACAAAATGTACTTAAATGAGCTGGAATGAGCTAGAATTAGCTAGAATGTGTTAGAATGAAATAGAATGATTTAGAATATGTAACAATAAAGATTATTGAGCTAAAATAGATAGAAACTAAATGTATTGAAATGGGCTAGAATGAGCTAGAATTAGCTAGAATTAGAAAGAATCAGCTAAAATCTGCTAGAATGAAATAGAATATGTTACAATAAAGCATGTGGAACTAAATTGGATATGAAATAAATGTATTAGAATGAGCTACAATGAGCTAGAATTAGCTAAAATTAGCTAGAATCTGCTAGAATGAAAAAGAATCAAATAGAATATGTTACAATAAACCATATGGAACTAAATTGGATATGAAATAAATTTATTAGAATTAGCTACAATGAGTTACAATTAGCTAGAATTGGCTAGAATCTGCTAGAATGAAATAGAATGAAATAGAATATGTTACAATAAAGCATATGGAACTAAAATGGATATGAACTAAATGTAGTAGAATTAGCTAGAATGAGCTAGAATGACCTAGAATGAGCTAGAATGAGCTAGAATGAAATAGAATGAAATAGAATATGTTACAATAAAGCATATGAAACTAAAATGGATATGAACTAAATGTATTTGAATTAGCTAGAATGAGCTAGAATAAGTTAGAATGAGCTAGATTTAGCTAGAAATAGCTAGAATGTGCTAGCATGAAATAGGATGATCTAGAATATGTTACAATTAAGATTTGAGCTAAAATGGATATGAACAAAATGTATTAGAATGAAATAGAATGAACTAGAATGACCTAGAGGGAAATAGCATCAGCAAGAATATGTTACAATATAGCATTTAGAGCCAAAATGGATAAAACAAAATGTAATTAAATGAGCTGTAATGAGCTAGCTTTAGCTAGAATGTGTTAGAATGAAATAGAATGATTTAGAATATGTTACAATAAAGATTATTGAGCTAAAATGGATATAAACTAAATGTATTGAAATGGGCTAAAATGAGCTAGAATTAGACAGAATCATCTAAAATCTGGTAGAATGAAATAGAATATGTTACAATAAAGCATATGAAACTAAAATGGATATGACTAAATGTATTTGAATTAGCTAGAATGAGCTAGAATGACCTAGAATGAAATAGAATCAGCAAGAATATGTTACAATATAGCATATGGAGCCAAAATGGATTTTAACAAAATGTACTAAAATGAGCTAGAATGAGCTAGAACTAGCTAGAATTAGCTAGAATTAACTAGAATTAGCTACAACGTGCTAGAATTATATATAACGATCTAGAATATATTATAATAAAGCATATGGAACTAGTAAATGTACTATTATAAAACAGAATGAGCTAGAATGAGATAGAATGAGCTAGAATGAGCTACAATGTGTTAGAATAAAATAGAATGAAATATAAAGATCTAGAAAATGTTACAATAAAACGTATGGAACTAAAATGGATATAAACTAAATGTATTAGAATGGGCTAGAATGGGCTAGAATTAGCTAGAATTAGCTAGAATTAGCTAAAATCTGCTAGAATGAAATAGAATATGTTACAATAAAGCATATGGAACTAAATTGGATATGAAATAAATGTATTAGAATGAGCTACAATGAGCTAGAATTAGGTAGAATTAGCTAGAATCTGCTAGAATGAAATGAAATGAAATAGAATATGTTGCAATAAAGCATATGGAACTAAATTGGAAATGAAATAAATGTATTAGAATGAGCTAGAATGAGTTACAATTAGCTAGAATTGGCTAGAATCTGCTAGAATGAAAAAGAATGAAATAGTATATGTTACAATAAAGCATATGAAACTAAAATGGATATGACTAAATGTATTTGAATTAGCTAGAATGAGCTAGAATGACCTAGAATGAAATAGAATCAGCAAGAATATGTTACAATATAGCATATGGTTGTACTAAAATGAGCTAGAATGAGCTAGAACTAGCTAGAATTAGCTAGAATTAACTAGAATTAGCTACAACGTGCTAGAATTATATATAACGATCTAGAATATATTATAATAAAGCATATGGAACTAGTAAATGTACTATTATAAAACAGAATGAGCTAGAATGAGATAGAATGAGCTAGAATGAGCTACAATGTGTTAGAATAAAATAGAATGAAATATAAAGATCTAGAAAATGTTACAATAAAACGTATGGAACTAAAATGGATATAAACTAAATGTATTAGAATGGGCTAGAATGGGCTAGAATTAGCTAGAATTAGCTAGAATTAGCTAAAATCTGCTAGAATGAAATAGAATATGTTACAATAAAGCATATGGAACTAAATTGGATATGAAATAAATGTATTAGAATGAGCTACAATGAGCTAGAATTAGCTAGAATCTGCTAGAATGAAATAGAATATGTTACAATCAAGCATATGGAACTAAAATGGATATGAACTAAATGTATTAGAATTAGCTAGAATGAGCTAGAATGACCTAGAATGAGCTAGAATGAAATAGTATATGTTACAATAAAGCATATGAAACTAAAATGGATATGACTAAATGTATTTGAATTAGCTAGAATGAGCTAGAATGACCTAGAATGAAATAGAATCAGCAAGAATATGTTACAATATAGCATATGGAGCCAAAATGGATTTTAACAAAATGTACTAAAATGAGCTAGAATGAGCTAGAACTAGCTAGAATTAGCTAGAATGAACTAGAATTAGCTACAACGTGCTAGAATTATATATAACGATCTAGAATATATTATAATAAAGCATATGGAACTAGTAAATGTACTTTTATAAAACAGAATGAGCTAGAATGAGATAGAATGAGCTAGAATGAGCTACAATGTGTTAGAATAAAATAGAATGAAATATAAAGATCTAGAAAATGTTACAATAAAACGTATGGAACTAAAATGGATATAAACTAAATGTATTAGAATGGGCTAGAATGGGCTAGAATTAGCTAGAATTAGCTAAAATCTGCATGAATGAAATAGAATATGTTACAATAAAGCATATGGAACTAAATTGGATATGAAATAAATTATGTATTAGAATGAGCTACAATGAGCTAGAATTAGCTAGAATTAGCTAGAATCTGCTAGAATGAAATAGAATATGTTACAATCAAGCATATGGAACTAAAATGGATATGACTAGAACTAGCTAGAATTAGCTAGAATGAACTAGAATTAGCTACAACGTGCTAGAATTATATATAACGATCTAGAATATATTATAATAAAGCACATGGAACTAGTAAATGTACTCGTATAAAACAGAATGAGCTAGAATGAGCTAGAATGAGCTAAAATGTGTTTGAATAAAATAGAATGAAATATAAAGATCTAGAAAATTTTACAATAAAACGTATGGAACTAAAATGGATATAAACTAAATGTATTAGAATGGGCTAGAATGAGCTAGAATTAGCTAGAATTAGCTAGAATTAGCTAAAATCTGCTAGAATGAAAAAGAATGAAATAGAATATGTTACAATAAAGCATATGGAACTAAATTGGATATGAAATAAATGTATTAGAATGAGCTACAATGAGCTAGAATTAGCTAGAATTAGCTAGAATCTGCTAGAATGAAATATAATATGTTACAATGAAGCATATGGAACTAAAATGGATATGAACTAAATGTATTAGAATTAGCTAGAATGAGCTAGAATGAAATATAATGAAATAGAATATGTTACAATAAAGCATATGAAACTAAAATGGATATGACTAAATGTATTTGAATTAGCTAGAATGAGCTAGAATGACCTAGAATGAAATAGAATCAGCAAGAATATGTTACAATATAGCATATGGAGCCAAAATGGATTTTAACAAAATGTACTAAAATGAGCTAGAATGAGCTAGAACTAGCTAGAATTAGCTAGAATGAACTAGAATTAGCTACAAACCGCTAGAATTATATATAACGATCTAGAATATATTATAATAAAGCACATGGAACTAGTAAATGTACTAGTATAAAACAGAATAAGCTAGAATGAGCTAGAATGAGCTACAATGTGTTAGAATAAAATATAATGAAATATCAAGAACTAGAAAATTTTACAATAAAACGTATGGAACTAAAATGGATATAAACTAAATGTATTAGAATGGGATAGAATGAGCTAGAATTAGCTAGAATTAGCAAAAATCTGCTAGAATGAAATAGAATTAAATAGAATATGTTACAATAAAGCATATGGAACTAAATTGGATATGAAATAAATGTATTAGAATGAGCTACAATGAGCTAGAATTAGCTAGAATTAGCTAGAATCTGCTAGAATGAAATAAAATGAAATAGACTATGTTACAATAAAGCATATGGAACTAAATTGGAAATGGAATAAATGTATTAGAATGAGCTAGAATAAGTTACAATTAGCTAGAATTGGCTAGAATCTGCTAGAATGAAATAGAATGAAATAGAATATGTTACAATAAAGCATATGGAACTAAATTGGATATGAAATAAATGTATTAGAATGAGCTACAATGAGCTAGAATTAGCTAGAATGAGCTAGAATCTGCTAGAATGAAATAGAATAAAAAATAGAATATGTTACAATCAAGCATATGGAACTAAAATGGATATGAACTAAATGTATTAGAATTAGCTAGAATGAGCTAGAATGACCTAGAATGAGCTATAATGAGCTAGAATGAAATAGAATGAAATAGAATATGTTACAATAAAGCATATGAAACTAAAATGGATATGAACTAAATGTATTTGAATTAGCTAGAATGAGCTAGAATAAGTTAGAATGAGCTAGATTTAGCTAGAAATAGCTAGAATGTGCTAGCATGAAATAGGATGATCTAGAATATGTTACAATTAAGATTTGAGCTAAAATGGATATGAACAAAATGTATTAGAATGAAATAGAATGAACTAGAATGACCTAGAATGAAATAGCATCAGCAAGAATATGTTACAATATAGCATTTGGAGCCAAAATGGATAAAACAAAATGTACTTAAATGAGCTGGAATGAGCTAGAATTAGCTAGAATTAGCTAGAATGTGTTAGAATGATTTAGAATATGTTACAATAAAGATTATTGAGCTAAAATGGATAGAAACTAAATGTATTGAAATGGGCTAGAATGAGCTAGAATTAGCTAGAATTAGAAAGAATCAGCTAAAATCTGCTAGAATGAAATAGAATATGTTACAATCAAGCATATGGAACTAAAATGGATATGAACTAAATGTATTAGAATTAGCTAGAATGAGCTAGAATGACCTAGATTGAGCTATAATGAGCTAGAATGAAATAGAATGAAATAGAATATGTTACAATAAAGCATATGAAACTAAAATGGATATGAACTAAATGTATTTGAATTAGCTAGAATGAGCTAGAATAAGTTAGAATGAGCTAGATTTAGCTAGAAATAGCTAGAATGTGCTAGCTTTAAATAGAATGATCTAGAATATGTTACAATTTAGATTATTGAGCTAAAATCCATATGAACAAAATGTATTAGAATGAAATAGAATAAGCTAGAATGACCTAGAATGAAATAGCATCAGCAAGAATAAGTTACAATATAGCATATGGAGCCAAAATGGATAAAACAAAATGTACTTAAATGAGCTAGAATGAGCTAGAATTAGCTAGAATTAGCTAGAATGTGTTAGAATGAAATATAATGATTTAGAATATGTTACAATTTAGATTATTGAGCTAAAATTGATATGAACAAAATGTATTAGAATGAAATAGAATGAGCTAGAATGACCTAGAATGAAATAGAATCAGCAAGAATATGTTACAATATAGCATATGGAGCACAAATGGATTTAAACAAAATGTACTTAAATGAGCTAGAATGAGCTAGAACTAGCTAGAATTAGCTAGAATGAACTAGAATTAGCTACAACGTGCTAGAATGATATATAAAGATCTAGAATATATTATAATAAAGCATATGGAACTAAAATGGATATGAAGTTAATGTACTAGAATAAAACAGAATGAGCTAGAATGAGCTAGAATGAGCTACAATGTGTTAGAATAAAATATAATGAAATATAAAGATCTAGAAATTTTTACAATAAAACGTACGGAACTAAAATGGATATAAACTAAATGTATTAGAATGGGCTAGAATGAGCTAGAATTAGCTAGAATTAGCTAGAATTAGCTAGAATTAGCTAGAATGAGCTAAAATCAGCTAGAATGAAATAGAATGAAATAGAATATGTTACAATAAAGCATATGGAATTAAAATGGATATGAACTAAAAGTATTAGAATGAGCTAGAATGAGCTAGAATTAGCTAGAATTAGCTAGAATGTGTTTGAATGAAATAGAATGATTTAGAATATGTTACAATAAAGATTATTGAGCTAAAATGGATAGAAACTAAATGTATTGAAATGGGCTAGAATGAGCTAGAATTAGCTAGAATTAGAAAGAATCAGCTAAAATCTGCTAGAATGAAATAGAATATGTTACAATCAAGCATATGGAACTAAAATGGATATGAACTAAATGTATTAGAATTAGCTAGAATGAGCTAGAATGACCTAGATTGAGCTATAATGAGCTAGAATGAAATAGAATGAAATAGAATATGTTACAATAAAGCATATGAAACTAAAATGGATATGAACTAAATGTATTTGAATTAGCTAGAATGAGCTAGAATAAGTTAGAATGAGCTAGATTTAGCTAGAAATAGCTAGAATGTGCTAGCATGAAATAGGATGATCTAGAATATGTTACAATTAAGATTTGAGCTAAAATGGATATGAACAAAATGTATTAGAATGAAATAGAATGAACTAGAATGACCTAGAATGAAATAGCATCAGCAAGAATATGTTACAATATAGCATTTGGAGCCAAAATGGATAAAACAAAATGTACTTAAATGAGCTGGAATGAGCCAGAATTAGCTAGAATGTGTTAGAATGAAATAGAATCAGCAAGAATATGTTACAATATAGCATATGGAGCACAAATGGATTTAAACAAAATGTACTTAAATGAGCTAGAATGAGCTAGATCTAGCTAGAATTAGCTAGAATGAACTAGAATTAGCTACAACGTGCTAGAAAGATATATAACGATCTAGAATATATTATAATAAAGCATATTGAACTAAAATGGATATGAAGTTAATGTACTAGAATAAAACAGAATGAGCTAGAATGAGCTAGAATGAGCTACAATGTGTTAGAATAAAATATAATGAAATATAAAGATCTAGAAATTTTTACAATAAAACGTACGGAACTAAAATGGATATAAACTAAATGTATTAGAATGGGCTAGAATGAGCTAGAATTAGCTAGAATTAGCTAGAATTAGCTAGAATTAGCTAGAATGAGCTAAAATCAGCTAGAATGAAATAGAATGAAATAGAATATGTTACAATAAAGCATATGGAATTAAAATGGATATGAACTAAAAGTATTAGAATGAGCTAGAATGAGCTAGAATTAGCTAGAATTAGCTAGAATCTGCTAGAATGAAATAAAATGAAATAGAATATGTTACAATAAAGCATATGGAACGAAAATGGATATGAACTAAATGTATTAGAATTAGCTAGAATGAGTTAGAATGAACTAGAATTAGCTAGAATTAGTTATAATTAGCTAAAATGTGTTAGAATGAAATAGAATGATCTAGAATATGTTACAATATGGATTATTGAGCTAAAATGGATATGAACAAATGTATTAGAATGAAATAGAATAAGCTAGAATTAGCTAGAATCTGCTAGAATGAAATAGAATGAAATAGAATATGTTACAATAAAGCATGTGGAACTAAAATGAATATGAACTAAATGTATTAGAATTTAGTACCTATTATGTGACATTGGAAGATTTGGTGCCTATTATGTGATGGCATTGGAAGATTTGGTGCCTAGTATGTGATGGCAATTAAAGATTTGGTGCCTAGTATTTAAAGACTTTGGAAGAATTGGTGCCTAGTATGTGATTGAATAGGAAGATTTGATAGCTAGTTTATGATGGCAGTGGAAGATTTGGAGCCTAAAATGTGATTGCATTGGAAGCTTTGGTACCTATTATCTGATGACTTTGGAAGATTTGGTGCCTAGTATGTGATGACATTATAAGATTTGATGCCTATTATGTGATGGAATAGGAATATTTGGTTCCTATTATGTGATTGCATTTAAGATTTGTTGCCTAGTATGTGATGGAAGTTGAAGATTTGGTGCCTAGTATGTGATGATATTGGAATATTTGGTGCCTAGTATTTGATCGCAGAGGAAGATTTGGTGCCTAGTTTAAAATGGCAGTGGAAGATTAGTTGCCTCATATGTGATGGCAGTGGAAGTTTTGGTGCCTAGTCTGTGATGACATTGAAAGAATTAGTGCCTATGCTGTGATGGCATTAGAAGATTTGGTGTCTATTAAGTTATGGCATCTGAAGATTTGGTGCATAGTCAGTGACGGCAATGGAAGATTTTATGCCTAGTATGTGATGGATTTGGAAGATTTGTTGCCTAGTATGTGATGGCATTGGAAGATTTGGTGCCTAGTATGTGATTGCATTGGAAGATTTGGTGCCTAGTTTAAGATGGCAGTGGAAGATTAGTTGCCTCTTATGTGATGACAGTGGAAGATTTAATGACTAGTATGTAATGGCATTGGAAGATTTGGTGCCTAGTATGTGATGACATTGGAAGATTTGGTGCCTATATTGTGATGGAATTGAAATATTTGGTTCCTATTATGTGATGGCATTGGAAGATTTGGTGGCTAGTATGTGATGAAAGTTGAAGATTTGGTGCCTTTTATGTGATGATATTGGAAGATTTGGTGCCTAGCATGAGATGGCATTTGAAGATTTGGTTCCTAGTATGTAATTACATTGGAAGATTGGGTGCCTATTTTGTGATGACATTGGAAGATGTGGTGCCTAGTATGTGATTGAATTGGAAGATTTTGTGCCTAGTTTAAGATTGCAGTGGAAGATTTTGTGCCTCATATGTGATGACAGTGGAAGATTTGGTGCCTATTATTTGATGGCTTTGGAAGATTTGGTGTCTATTATGTGATGGCATTGGAAGATTTGGTGCCTATTTTCTGATGGAATTGGAATGTTTGGTGCCTATTATGTGATGGCATTGGAAGAGTTGGTGCCTAGTATGTGATGGAATCGGAAGATTTGGTGCAAAGTATGTGATGATATTGGAAGATTTGGTGCCTTGTATGTGATCGCAGAGGAAGATTTGGTGCCTACATTAAGATGGCAGTGGAAGATGTGGTGCCTAGCATGTTATGGGAATTAAATATTGGTTGCCTAATATGTGATTGAATTGGAAGATTTGGTGCCTAGCTTAAAATGGCAGGGGAAGATTAGGTGCCTCATATGTGATGACAGTGGAAGATTTAATGCCTAGTATGTGATGGCATTGGAAGATTTGGTGCCTAGTATGTGATTACATTGGAATATTTGTTGCCTAGTATGTGATGAAATTGGACGATTTGGTGCCTATTTTGTGATGATATTGGTATTTTGGTGCCTAATATGTAAGGGCAATTGAAGATTTGGGGCCTATTATGTGATGGAATCGAAAGATTTGGTGCAAAGTATGTGATGATATTGGAAGATTTGGTGCCTTGTATGTGATCGCAGAGGAAGATTTGGTGCCTAGTTTAAGATGGCAGTGGAAGATTTGGTGCCTAGCATGTGATGGTAATTAAAGATTTGTTGCCTAGTATGTGATTGGATTTGAAGATTTGGTGCATAGTATGTAATTGAATTGGAAGATTTGGTGCCTAGCTTAAGATGGCAGGGAAATATTAGGTGCCTCATATGTGATGACAGTGGAAGATTTAATGCCTAGTATGTGATGGCATTGGAAGATTTGGTGCCTAGTATGTGATGGTAGTTGAAGATTTGGTTCCTAGTATGTGATGATATTGGAAGATTTGGTGCCCAGAGTGTGATTGCATTGGAAGATTTGATGCCTAGTTTAAGATGGCAGTGGAAGATTTGGTGCCTCATATGTTAAGACAGTGGAAGATTTGGTGCCTAGTATGTGAGTGCATTGGAAGAATTTATGCCTAGTATGTGATGACATTGGAAGATTTGGAGCCTAGTATGTGATTGAATTGGAAGATTTTGTGCCTAGTTTAAGATTGTGTGGAAGATTAGGTGCCTCATATGTGATGACATTGGAAGCTATAGTGCCTATTATTTGATGGCATTGGAAGATGTGGTGTATATTATGTGATGGCATTGGAAGATTTGGTGCAAAATTATGTGATGGCATTGGAAGATTTGATGCCTAGTATGTGATGGAATTGGAAGATTGTGTGTCTTTTATGTGATTGCATTGGAAGATTTGTTGCCTAGTATTTGAGGCAATTGAAGATTTAGTGCCTAGTATGTTATGATATTGGAAGATTTGGTGCTTAGTTTAAGATGGCAGTGGAAGAGTTGATGCCTAGTATGTGAGGGCAATTAAAGAAATGGTGCCTAGTATGTGATGATATTGGAAGATTTGGTGCCTAGTACGTGATTGAATTGGAAGATTTGGTGCCTAGTATGTGATTACATTGGAAGATTTGTTGCCTAGTATGTGATGACATTGGAAGATTTGGTGCCTATTTTGTGAGGGAATTAAAAAATATTTGGTGCCTATTATGTGATGGCATTGGAAGAGTTGGTGCCTAGTATGTGAGGGCAATTAAAGAGTTGGTGCCTAGTTTGTGATAATATTGGAAGATTTGGTGCCTAATACGTGATTGAATTGGAAAATTTGGTGCCTAGTTTAAGATGTCAGTGGAAGATTTGGGTCCTCATATGTGATGACATTGAAAGACTTGGTGCCTAGTATGTGATGCTATTGGAAGATTTTATGCCTAATATGTGATGACATTGGCAGATTTTGTGCCTAGTATGTGATTGAATTGGAAGATTTGGTGCCTAGTTTAAGATTGCAGTGGAAGATTAGGAACCTCATATGTGATGCCAGTGGAAGATTTAATGCCTAGTTTGTGATGGCATTGGAAGATTTTGGTGCCTTTTATGTGATGATATTGGAAGATTTGTTGCTTGTGTGTGATTGCATTGGAAGATTTGGTGCCTAGTTTAAGATGGCAGTGGAAGATTAGGTGCCTCTAATGTGATGACAGTGGAAGATTTAATGCCTAGTATGTGATGGCATTGGAAGATTTGGTGCCTAGTATGTGATTACATTGGAAGATTTGTTGCCTAGTATGTGATGAAATTGGACGATATGGTGCCTATTTTGCGATGGAATTGGTATTTTTGGTGCCTATTATAAGAGGGCAATTGAAGATTTGGTGCCTATTATGTGATGGATTTGGAAAATTGTGTGTCTTTTATGTGATTGCATTGGAAGATTTGTTGCCTAGTATTTGAGACAATTGAAGTTTAGTGCCTAGTATGTTATGATATTGGAAGATTTGGTGCTTAGTTTAAGATGGCAGTGGAAGATTTTGGTGCCTCATATCTGATGACGGTGTAAGATTTGATGCCTAGTATGTGATTGCATTGGAAGATTTGTTGCCTAGTATGTGATGACATTGAAGGATTTTGTGCCTAGTATGTGGTTGAATTGGAAGAAGTTGTGCCTAGTTTAAGATGGCAGTGGAAGATTAGCTGCCTCATAAGTGATTACAATGGAAGATGTGTTGCCTAGTATGTGATGATATTGGAAGATTTGGTGCCTATTTTGTGAGGGAATTGGAATATTTGGTGCCTATTATGTGATGGCATTGGAAGAGTTGGTGCCTAGTATGTGATTGCATTGGAAGATTTGTTGCCTAGTATGTGATGACATTGAAGGATTTTGTGCCTAGTATGTGGTTGAATTGGAAGAAGTTGTGCCTAGTTTAAGATGGCAGTGGAAGATTAGCTGCCTCATAAGTGATTACAATGGAAGATGTGTTGCCTAGTATGTGATGATATTGGAAGATTTGGTGCCTATTTTGTGAGGGAATTGGAATATTTGGTGCCTATTATGTGATGGCAATTGAAGATTTGTTGCCTAGTATGTGATTGGATTTGAAGATTTGGTGCCTAGCTTAAGATGGCAGGGAAATATTAGGTGCCTCAAATGTGATGACAGTGGAAGATGTAATGGCATTGGAAGATTTGGTGCCTAGTATGTGATGCCATTGGAAGATTTGGTGTCTTTTATGTGATTGCATTGGAAGATTTGGTGCCTAGTTTAAGATGGCAGTGGAAGATTTGGTGCCTCATATGTTAAGACAGTGGAAGATTTGGTGCCTAGTATGTGATTGCTTTGGAAGAATTTATGCCTAGTATGTGATGACATTGGAAGATTTGGAGCCTAGTATATGATTGAATTGGAATATTTTGTGCCTAGTTTAAGATTGTGTGGAAGATTAGGTGCCTCATATGTGATGACATTGGAAGCTATAGTGCCTATTATTTGATGGCATTGGAAGATGTGGTATATATTATGTGATGGCATTGGAAGATTTGGTGCAAAATTATGTGATGGCATTGGAAGATTTGATGCCTAGTATGTGATGTAATTGGAAGATTGTGTGTCTTTTATGTGATTGCATTGGAAGATTTGTTGCCTAGTATTTGAGGCAATTGAAGATTTAGTGCCTAGTATGTTATGATATTGGAAGATTTGGTGCTTAGTTTAAGATGGCAGTGGAAGATTTTGAAGCCTCATATGTGATGACGGTGTAAGATTTGATGCCTAGTATGTGATTGCATTGGAAGTTTTGTTGCCTAGTATGTGATGACATTGAAGGATTTTGTGCCTAGTATGTGGTTGAATTGGAAGAAGTTGTGCCTAGTTTAAGATGGCAGTGGAAGATTAGCTGCCTCATAAGTGATTACAATGGAAGATGTATTTACTAGTATGTGATGCCATTTGAAGATTTGGTGCCTATTTTGTGAGGGAATTGGAATATTTGGTGCCTATTATGTGATGGCATTGGAAGATTTGGTGCCTAGTATGTGATGATATTGGAAGATTTTATGCCTAATATGTGATGACATTGGCAGATTTTGTGCCTAGTATGTGATTGAATTGGAAGATTTGGTGCCTAGTTTAAGATTGCAGTGGAAGATTAGGAACCTCATATGTGATGCCAGTGGAAGATTTAATGCCTAGTTTGTGATGGCATTGGAAGATTTTGGTGCCTTTTATGTGATGATATTGGAAGATTTGTTGCTTGTGTGTGATTGCATTGGAAGATTTGGTGCCTAGTTTAAGATGGCAGTGGAAGATTAGGTGCCTCTAATGTGATGACAGTGGAAGATTTAATGCCTAGTATGTGATGGCATTGGAAGATTTGGTGCCTAGTATGTGATTACATTGGAAGATTTGTTGCCTAGTATGTGATGACATTGGAAGATTTGGTGCCTATTTTATGAGGGAATTGGAATATTTGGTGCCTATTATGTGATGGCATTGGAAGAGTTGGTGCCTAGTATGTGAGGGCAATTAAAGAGTTGGTGCCTAGTTTGTGATAATATTGGAAGATTTGGTGCCTAATACGTGATTGAATTGGAAAATTTGGTGCCTAGTTTAAGATGTCAGTGGAAGATTTGGGTCCTCATATGTGATGACATTGAAAGACTTGGTGCCTAGTATGTGATGCTATTGGAAGATTTTATGCCTAATATGTGATGACATTGGCAGATTTTGTGCCTAGTATGTGATTGAATTGGAAGATTTGGTGCCTAGTTTAAGATTGCAGTGGAAGATTAGGAACCTCATATGTGATGCCAGTGGAAGATTTAATGCCTAGTATGTGATGGCATTGGAAGATTTGGTGCCTTTTATGTGATGGAAGTTGAAGATTTGGTGCCTAGTATGTGATGATATTGGAAGATTTGTTGCTTGTGTGTGATTGCATTGGAAGATTTGGTGCCTAGTTTAAGATGGCAGTGGAAGATTAGGTGCCTCTAATGTGATGACAGTGGAAGATTTAATGCCTAGTATGTGATGGCATTGGAAGATTTGGTGCCTAGTATGTGATTACATTGGAAGATTTGTTGCCTAGTATGTGATGAAATTGGACGATTTGGTGCCTATTTTGTGATGGAATTGGTATTTTTGGTGCCTATTATAAGAGGGCAATTGAAGATTTGGTGCCTATTATGTTTATGGAATCGGAAGATTTGGTGCAAAGTATGTGATGATATTGAAAGATTTGGTGCCTTGTATGTGATCGCAGAGGAAGATTTGGTGCCTATTTTAAGATGGCAGTGGAAGATTTGGTGCCTAGCATGTGATGGCAATTGAAGATTTGTTGCCTAGTATGTGATTGGATTTGAAGATTTGGTGCCTAGCTTAAGATGGCAGGGAAATATTTGGTGCCTCATATGTGATGACAGTGGAAGATGTAAGGCCTAGTATGTGATGGCATTGGAAGATTTGGTGCCTAGTATGTGATGCCATTGGAAGATTTAGTGTCTTTTATGAGATTGCATTGGAAGATTTGGTGCCTAGTTTAAGATGGCAGTGGAAGAATTGGTGCCTCATATGTGATGACATTGGAAGCTATAGTGCCTATTATTTGATGGCATTGGTAGATGTGGTATATATTATGTGATGGCATTGGAAGATTTGGTGCAAAATTATGTGATGGCATTGGAAGATTTGTTGCCTAGTATGTGATGTAATTGGAAGATTGTGTGTCTTTTATGTGATTGCATTGGAAGATTTGTTGCCTAGTATTTGAGGCAATTGAAGATTTAGTGCCTAGTATGTTATGATATTGGAAGATTTGGTGCTTAGTTTAAGATGGCAGTGGAAGATTTTGGTGCCTCATATCTGATGACGGTGTAAGATTTGATGCCTAGTATGTGATTGCATTGGAAGTTTTGTTGCCTAGTATGTGATGACATTGAAGGATTTTGTGCCTAGTATGTGGTTGAATTGGAAGAAGTTGTGCCTAGTTTAAGATGGCAGTTGAAGATTAGCTGCCTCATAAGTGATTACAATGGAAGATGTGTTTACTAGTATGTGATGACATTTGAAGATTTGGTGCCTATTTTGTGAGGGAATTGGAATATTTGGTGCCTATTATGTGATGGCATTGGAAGATTTGGTGCCTAGTATGTGATGATATTGGAAGATTTGGTGCCTAATATGTGATGACATTGGCAGATTTTGTGCCTAGTATGTGATTGAAGTTGGAAGATTTGGTGCCTAGTTTAAGATTGCAGTGGAAGATTAGGAACCTCATATGTGATGCCAGTGGAAGATTTAATGCCTAGTATGTGATGGCATTGGAAGATTTGGTGCCTTTTATGTGATGGAAGTTGAAGATTTGGTGCCTAGTATGTGATGATATTGGAAGATTTGTTGCTTGTGTGTGATTGCATTGGAAGATTTGGTGCCTAGTTTAAGATGGCAGTGGAAGATTAGGTGCCTCTAATGTGATGACAGTGGAAGATTTAATGCCTAGTATGTGATGGCATTGGAAGATTTGGTGCCTAGTATGTGATTACATTGGAAGATTTGTTGCCTAGTATGTGATGAAATTGGACGATTTGGTGCCTATTTTGTGATGGAATTGGTATTTTTGGTGCCTATTATAAGAGGGCAATTGAAGATTTGGTGCCTATTATGTTTATGGAATCGGAAGATTTGGTGCAAAGTATGTGATGATATTGAAAGATTTGGTGCCTTGTATGTGATCGCAGAGGAAGATTTGGTGCCTATTTTAAGATGGCAGTGGAAGATTTGGTGCCTAGCATGTGATGGCAATTGAAGATTTGTTGCCTAGTATGTGATTGGATTTGAAGATTTGGTGCCTAGCTTAAGATGGCAGGGAAATATTTGGTGCCTCATATGTGATGACAGTGGAAGATGTAAGGCCTAGTATGTGATGGCATTGGAAGATTTGGTGCCTAGTATGTGATGCCATTGGAAGATTTGGTGTCTTTTATGAGATTGCATTGGAAGATTTGGTGCCTAGTTTAAGATGACAGTGGAAGATTTGGTGCCTCATATGTTAAGACAGTGGAAGATTTGGTGCCTAGTATGTGATTGCATTGGAAGAATTTATGCCTAGTATGTGATGACATTGGAAGATTTGGAGCCTAGTATGTGATTGAATTGGAATATTTTGTGCCTAGTTTAAGATTGTGTGGAAGATTAGGTGCCTCATATGTGATGACATTGGAAGCTATAGTGCCTATTATTTGATGGCATTGGAAGATGTGGTATATATTATGTGATGGCATTGGAAGATTTGGTGCAAAATTATGTGATGGCATTGGAAGATTTGATGCCTAGTATGTGATGGAATTGGAAGATTGTGTGTCTTTTATGTGATTGCATTGGAAGATTTGTTGCCTAGTATTTGAGGCAATTGAAGATTTAGTGCCTAGTATGTTATGATATTGGAAGATTTGGTGCTTAGTTTAAGATGGCAGTGGAAGATTTTGAAGCCTCATATGTGATGACGGTGTAAGATTTGATGCCTAGTATGTGATTGCATTGGAAGTTTTGTTGCCTAGTATGTGATGACATTGAAGGATTTTGTGCCTAGTATGTGGTTGAATTGGAAGAAGTTGTGCCTAGTTTAAGATGGCAGTGGAAGATTAGCTGCCTCATAAGTGATTACAATGGAAGATGTGTTTACTAGTATGTGATGACATTGGAAGATTTGGTGCCTATTTTGTGAGGGAATCGGAATATTTGGTGCCTATTATGTGATGGCATTGGAAGAGTTGGTGCCTAGTATGTGAGGGCAATTAAAGAAATGGTGCCTAGTATGTGATGATATTGGAAGATTTGGTGCCTAGTACGTGATTGAATTGGAAGATTTGGTGCCTAGTATGTGATTACATTGGAAGATTTGTTGCCTAGTATGTGATGACATTGGAAGATTTGGTGCCTATTTTATGAGGGAATTGGAATATTTGGTGCCTATTATGTGATGGCATTGGAAGAGTTGGTGCCTAGTATGTGAGGGCAATTAAAGAGTTGGTGCCTAGTTTGTGATGATATTGGAAGATTTGGTGCCTAATACGTGATTGAATTGGAAAATTTGGTGCCTAGTTTAAGATGTCAGTGGAAGATTTGGTGCCTCATATGTGATGACATTGGCAGATTTTGTGCCTAGTATGTGATTGAATTGGAAGATTTGGTGCCTAGTTTAAGATTGCATTGGAAGATTAGGAACCTCATATGTGATGCCAGTGGAAGATTTAATGCCTAGTATGTGATGGCATTGGAAGATTTGGTGCCTAGTATGTGATGGAAGTTGAAGATTTGGTGCCTAGTATGTGATGATATTGGAAGATTTGTTGCTTGTGTGTGATTGCATTGGAAGATTTGGTGCCTAGTTTAAGATGGCAGTGGAAGATTAGGTGCCTCTAATGTGATGACAGTGGAAGATTTAATGCCTAGTATGTGATGGCATTGGAAGATTTGGTGCCTAGTATGTGATTACATTGGAAGATTTTGTGCCTATTATGTGATGGCATTGGAAAATTTGGTGCCTAGCATTTGATGCCAATTGAAGATTTGTTGTCTAGTATGTGATTGAATTTAAGGTTTTGATGCCTAGTATGTGTTTTAATTGTAAGATTTGGTGCCTAGCTTAAGATGGCAGGGGAAGTTTAGGTGCCTATTATGTGATGACAGTGGAAGATTTGGTGCCTAGTATGTGATTACATTGGAAGACTTGGTGCCTAGTATGTGATGACATTGGAAGATTTGGTGCCTGTTTTGTAATGGAATTGGAATATATTGTGCCTATTATATGATGATATTGAAAGATTTTGTGCCTAGTATGTGATTGAATTGTAAGATTTGGTGCTTAGTTTAAACTGGCAGTGGAAGATTAGTTGCCTCATATGTGATGACAGTGGAAGATTTGGTGCCTAGTATGCGATTGAATTGGAAGATTTGTTGCCTAGTATGTGATGAAATTGGAGGATTTTATGCCTAGTATGTGATTGAATTGGAAGATTTTGTGCCTAGTTTGTTATGGAATTGGTATTTTTGGTGCCTATTATAAGAGGGCAATTGAAGATTTGGTGCCTATTATGTGATGGAATCGGAAGATTTGGTGCAAAGTATGTGATGATATTGAAAGATTTGGTGCCTTGTATGTGATCGCAGAGGAAGATTTGGTGCCTAGTTTAAGATGGCAGCGGAAGATTTGGTGCCTAGCATGTGATGGCAATTGAAGATTTGTTGCCTAGTATGTGATTGGATTTGAAGATTTGGTGCCTAGCTTAAGATGGCAGGGAAATATTAGGTGCCTCATATGTGATGACAGTGGAAGATGTAAGGCCTAGTATGTGATGGCATTGGAAGATAAGGTGCTTCATATGTGATGACAGTGGAAGATTTGGTGCCTAATATGTGATCACATTGGAAGATTTGGTGTCTTTTATGTGATTGCATTGGACGATTTAGTGCATAGTATGTGATGGCAATTGAAGATTTGATGCCTAGTATGCGATGGAATTGTAAGATTTGGTGCATAGGATGTGATGATATTGGAAGATTTGATGCCTAGTATGTGATTGAATTGGAAGATTTGTTGCCTATTATGTGATTGAATTGGAAGATTTTGTGCCAAGTTTAAGATTGCAGTGAAAGATTAGGTGCCTCATATGTGATGACATTGGAAGATTTAGTGCCTATTATTTGTTGGTATTGGAAGATTTGGTGTCTATATGTGATGGCATTGGAAGATTTGGTGCCTAGTGTGTGATGGCAATGGAAGATTTGATGCCTAGTATGTGATGGAATTGGAAGATTTTGTGCCAAGTATGTGAGGCAATTGAAGATTTAGTGCCTAGTACGTGATGATATTGGAAAATTTGGTGCCTAGTATGTGATTGAATTGGAAGATTTGGTGCTTAGTTTAAGATGGCAGTGGAAGATTTGGTGCCTCATATGTGATGACATTGGTGGATTTTGTGCCTAGTATGGGATTGAATTGGAAGATTTTGTGCCTCATATGTAATGACAGTGGAAGATTTTGTGCCTAGTCTGTGATGATATTGGAAGATTTAGTGCCTATTATGTGATGTCATTGGAAGATTTGGTTTCTTTTATGTGATTGCATTGGAAGATTTGGTGCATAGTATGTGATGGCAATGGAAGATTTGTTGCCTAGTATGTAAATGAATTGGACGTTTTGGTGCCTAGCTTAAAATGACATTTGAAGATAAGGTGCCTGATATGTGATGACAGTGGAAGATTTGGTGCCTACTATGTGATGGCATTGGAAGATTTGATGCCTATTATGTGATGGAATGTGAAGATTTGGTGCCTATAATGTGATGGCATTGGAATAATTGGTGCATAGTATGTGATGGCATTGGAAGATTTGTTGCCTTGTATGTGATCGCAGAGGAAGATTTGGTGCATATTATGTAGTGGCAATGGAAGATTTGATGATTAGTATGTGATGGAATTGGAAGAGTTGGTGCATAGTATTTTATGACATTGAAAGATTTGGTGCCTTGTATGTGATCGAAGAGTAAGATTTGGTGCCTAGTTTAAAATGGCAGTGGAAGATTTGGTGCATAATAATGTGATGCCAGTAGAAGATTTAATGGCTAGAGTGTGATTGCATTCTAAGATTTGGTGCGTAATATTTGATGATATTAGAAGCTTTGGTGCCTCATATGTGATGACATTAGAAGATTTGATGCCTATTATGTGATGACATTGGAAGATTTGGTGCCTATTATGTGATGGCAATGGAAGATTTGGTGCCTATTATATGGATGGCATTTGAAGATTTGATGCCTTATATGTGATACCAGTGGAATATTTGGTGCCTAGTATGTGATGGCAGTTGAAGATTTGTTGCCTAGAATGTGATTTCATTGGAAGATTTGGTACCTATTATCTGACGACATTGAAAGAAGTTGTGCCTATTAAGTGATTGCTTTGGAAGATTTGGGTCTAGCATGTGATGCCAATTGAAGATTTGTTGCCTAGTATGTGATTGCTTTTGAAGTTTTGGTGCCTACATTGTGATTGAATTGGAAGATTTGATGCCTAGCATAAGATGGCAGGGGAAGATTAGGTGCCTCATATGTTTTGACAGTGGAAGATTTGGTACCTAGTATGTGATGACATTGGAAGATTTGGTGCCTATTTTGTGATGGAATAGGAATATTTTGTTCCTATTATGTGATGGCATTGGAAGATTTGGTGCCTAGTATGTGATGGAAGTTGAAGATTTGGTGCCTAGTATGTGATGATATTGGAAGATTTTGTGCCTAGTATGTGATTGAAATGGAAGATTTTGTGCCTAGTTTAAGATGGCAGTGGAAGATTAGGTGCCTCATATATGATGACAGTAGAAGATTTGGTGCCTAGTATGTGATGACATTGGAAGATTTGTTGCCTAGTATGTGATGACATTGGAAGATTTGGTGCCTAGTATGTGATGACATTAGAAGAATTGATGCCTAATATGTGAAGACAGTGGAAAAATGTGTTGCCTATTATGTGATTGCATTGAAAGATTTGGTGTCTATTATTTAATGGCTTTGGAAGATTTGGTGCATAGTATGAGATGGCAATGGAAGATTTGATGCCTAGTATGTGATGGAATTGGAAGATTTTTTGCCTAGTATATAATTGCATTGGAAGATTTGGTGCTTAGTATGTGATCGCAGAGGAAGATTTGGTGCCTAGTTTAAGACGGCAGTTGAAGATTTGGAGCCTAATATGTGATGCCAGTCAAAGAATTGATCGCTTGAGTGTGATTTCATTTGAAGATTTGGTGCCTAGTATGTGATGACATTGGAAGATTTGGTGCCTAGTATGTGATGACATTAGAAGAATTGATGCCTAATATGTGAAGACAGTGGAAAAATGTGTTGCCTATTATGTGATTGCAATGGAAGATTTCGTGCCTATTGTGTGGTTTGAATTAGAAGATTTGATGCCTTATATGTGATACCAGTGGAAGATTTGGTGCCTAGTATGTGATGAAATTGGAAGATTTGGTGCCTGGTATTTAATAGCAATGGATTATTTGGTGCCTTTTTGTGATTTCATTAGAAGATTTGTTGCCTAGTATATGATAGCAGTGGAACATTTGGTGCCTAGAATGTGATTGCATTGGAATTTTTGGTACCTATTATCTGATGACATTGGAAGATTTAGTGCCTAGTATGTAAATGAATTGGAAGTTTTGGTGCCTAGCTTAAAATGACATTTGAAGATAAGGTGCCTGATATGTGATGACAGTGGAAGATTTGGTGCCTAGTATGTGATGGCATTGGAAGATTTGATGCCTATTATGTGATGGAATGTGAAGATTTGGTGCCTATAATGTGATGGCATTGGAAGATTTAGTGCATAGTATGTGTTTGCAGAGGAAGATTTGGTGTCTTTTATGTGATGGCATTGGAAGATTTGGTGCATATTATGTAATGGCAATGGAAGATTTGATGATTAGTATGTGATGGAATTGAAAGATTTGGTGCATAGTATTTTATGACATTGAAAGATTTGGTGCCTTGTATGTGATCGAAGAGTAAGATTTGGTGCCTAGTTTAAAATGGCAGTGGAAGATTTGGTGCATAATAATGTGATGCCAGTAGAAGATTTAATGGCTAGAGTGTGATTGCATTCTAAGATTTGGTGCGTAATATTTGATGATATTAGAAGCTTTGGTGCCTCATATGTGATGACATTAGAAGATTTGATGCCTATTATGTGATGACATTGGAAGATTTGGTGCCTATTATGTGATGGCAATGGAAGATTTGGTGCCTAGTATATGGATGGCATTTGAAGATTTGATGCCTTATATGTGATACCAGTGGAAGATTAGGTGCCTAGTATGTGATGGCAGTTGAAGATTTGTTGCCTAGAATGCGATTTCATTGGAAGATTTGGTACCTATTATCTGATGACATTAAAAGAAGTTGTGCCTATTATGTGATTGCTTTGGAAGATTTGGGCCTAGCATGTGATGCCAACTGAAGATTTGTTGACTAGTATGTGATTGCTTTTGAAGTTTTGGTGCCTAGATTGTGATTGAATTGGAAGATTTGATGCCTAGCTTAAGATGGCAGGGGAAGATTAGGTGCCTCATATGTTTTGACAGTGGAAGATTTGGTGCCTAGTATGTGATGACATTGGAAGATTTGGTACCTATTTTGTGATGGAATAGAAATATTTGGTTCCTATTATGTGATGGCATTGGAAGATTTGGTGCCTAGTATGTGATGGAAGTTGAAGATTTGGTGCCTAGGATGTGATGATATTGGAAGATTTTGTGCCTAGTATGTGATTGAAATGGAAAATTTTGTGCCTAGTTTAAGATGGCAGTGGAAGATTAGGTGCCTCATATATGATGACAGTAGAAGATTTGGTGCCTAGTATGTGATGATATTGGAAGATTTAGTACCTATTACTTGATTGCATTGGAAGATTTGGTGTCTATTATGTAATGGCTTTGGAAGATTTGGTGCATAGTATGTGATAGCAATGGAAGATTTGATGCCTAGTATGTGATGGAATTGAAAGATTTGTTGCCTAGTATGTGATTGCATTGGAAGATTTGGTGCATTGTATGTGATCGCAGAGGAAGATTTGGTGCCTAGTTTAAGATGGCAGTTGAAGATTTGGTGCCTATTATGTGATGCCAGTCAAAGATTTGATGGCTAGAGTGTGATTTCATTGGAAGATTTGTTGCCTAGTATGTGATGACATTGGAAGATTTGGTGCCTAGCATTTGATGACATTAGACGAATTGATGCCTAATATGTGATGACAGTGGAAAAATTTGGTGCCTATTATGTGATTGCAATGGAAGATTTGGTGCCTATTATGTGGTTTGAATAAGATGATTTGATGCCTTATATGTGATACCAGTGGAAGATTTGGTGCCTAGTATGTGATGGCAGTGAAAGATTTGTTGCCTAGTACATGATGGCAGTTTCAGATTTGATGCCTCCAGTGCTATAGCATACGAAGTTTCGGTACGTATTATGTGATGACATTGGAAGATTTGGTGCCTATTATGTGATGGCATTGGAAGATTTTGGCCTAGCTCATGATGCCAATTGAAGATTTGTTGTCTAGTATGTGATTGCATTTGAAGTTTTTATGCCTAGTATGTGATTGATTTGGAAGATTTGATGCCGAGCTTAAGATGGAAGGGGAAGATTAGGTGCCTCATATTTGATGACAGTGGAAGATTTGGTGCCTAGTATGTGATGACATTAAAAGATTTGGTGCCTATTTTGTGATGGAATTGGAATATTTGGTTCCTATTATGTGATGGCATTGGTAGATTTGGTGCATAGTATGTGATGGAAGTTGAAGATTTGGTGCCTAGTATGTGATTGAATTTGAAGATTTGGTGCCTAGTTTAAGATGGCAGTGGAAGATTTAAATGCCTCATATTTGATTACAGTGGACGATTTGGTGCCTAGTATGTGATGCCATTGGAAGGTTTAGTGCCTATTATGTGATGACATTGGAAGATTTAGTTTCTATTATGTGATGGCTTTGGAAGATTTGGTGCATGGTATGTGATTGCATTTTAAGATTTGGTGCCTAGTATTTGATGACATTGGAAGATTTGGTGGCTAATATGTGATTGAATTGGAATATTTTGTGCCTAGTTTAAGATGTCAGTTGAAACTTAGTTGCCTCATATCTGGTGATAGTGGAAGATTTGGTGCCTGGTTTGTGATGACATTGGAAGATTTAGTGCCTATTATTTGATGGCATTGAAAGATTTGGTGTCTATTATGTGATAGAATTGGACGATTTGGTGCATAGTATGTGATGGCAATGGAAGATTTGATGCCTAGTATGTGATAGAATTGGAATATTTGTTGCCTAGTATGGGATTGCATTGGAAGATTTGGTGCCTAGTATGTGATCGCAGAGGAAGACTTGTTGTCTAGTTTAAGATGGCATTTGAAGATTTGGTGCCTAATATGTGATTCCAGTCGAAGATTTGATTGCTAGAGTGTTATTGCGTTGGAAGATTTTGTGCTTAGTATGTGATGACATTGGAAGATTTAGTGCCTAGTATGTGATGACATTAGAAGAATTGATGCCTAATATGTGATGACAGTGGAATATTTGGTGCCTATTATGTGATGCCAATGAAAGATTTGGTGCCTATTATGTTGTTTGCATTAGAAGATGTGATGCTTTATATGTGATACCAGTGGAAGATTTGGTTCCTAGTATGTGATGGCAGTGAAAGATTTGTTGCCTAGTGATTGATGGCAGTTTAAGATTTGATGCCTAGAGTGTGATAGCATTTGAAGATTTAGTACGTATTATGTGATGACGTTGGAAGATTTGGTTACTATTATGTGATGGCAGTGGAAGATTTGGTGCCTAGTATGTGATGGCAATTGAATATTTTTTGCCTAGTATGTGATGACATTGGAAGATTTGGTGTCTATTTTGTGATTGAATAAGAAGATTGTGTGCTTAGTTTAAGATGGCAGAGGAAGATTTGATGCCTCATGTGTGATAACAGTGGAAGATTTGTTGCCTAGTATGTGATGGCATTTGAAGATTTGGTGCTTAGTATGTGATGACATTCGAAGATTTTGTGCCTAGTATGTTATTGAATTGGAAGATTTTGTGCCTAGTTTAAGATGGCAGTGGAAGATTAGTTGCCTAATATGTGATGACAGTGGATGATTTGGTGCCTATTATATGATGGCATTGGAAGATTTGGTGCATAGTATGTGTTGGCATTGGAAGATTTGGTGCCTTGTATGTGATAGAAGAGGAAGATTTGGTGCCTATTTTAAGATGGCAGTGGAAGATTTGGTGCCTAATATGTTATGCCAGTTGTAGTTTTGATGCCTAGAGTGTGATCGCATTGGAGGATTTGGTGCCTAGTATGTGATGACATTGGAAGATTTGGTGCCTAGTATGTGATGACATTAGAAGATTTGATGCCTATTATGTGATGACATTGGAAGATTTTGTGCCCATTATGTGATGGCAATGGAAGATTTGGTGCTTATTATGTGATGGCATTAGAAGATTTGATGCCTTAGATGAGATATTAGTGGAAGATTTGGTGTATAGTATATGATGGCAGTGGAAGATTTGTTGCCTAGTATATGATGGCACTGGAAGATTTGGTGCCTAGAATGTGATTGCATTGGAAGATTTGGTACCTATTATCTGATGACATTGGAAGATTTGGTGCCTATTATGTGATGGCATTGGAAGATTTGGTGCCTAGCAAGTGGTGGTAATTGGAGATTTGGTGCATAGTATGTGATCGCAGAGGAAGATTTGGTGCCTATTTTAAGATGGAAGTGGAAGATTTGGTGTCTAATATGTGATGCCAGTTAAAGATTTGATGCCTAGAGTGTGATTGTATTGGAAGATTTGGTACCTATTATGTAATGACATTGAACGAATTGATGCCTATTATGTGATGGCATTGGAAGATTTGGTGTCTAGTGTGTGATCGCAGAGGAAGATTTGGTGCCTGGTTGAAGATGGCAGTGGAATATTAGGTGCCTCACATGTGATGACATTGGAAGATTTGGTGCCTATTATGGGAGGGCATTGGAAGATTTGGTGCCTAGTATGTTATGACATTGGAAGATTTGGTTCCTATTATGTGATGGAATGTGAAGATTTTGATTCTATTATGTGATGGCATTTGGAAGATTTGGTGCATATTATGTGATGGCATTGGAAGATTTGTTTCCTTGTATGTGATCGCAGAGGAACATTTTGTACCTATTATGTGATGACATTGGAAGATTTGGTGCCTAGTATGTGATGCCAATTGAATATTTGGTGCCTAGTAGGTGATTACATTATAAGATTTGGTGCCTAGTATGTGATGACATTGGAAGATTTGGTGGCTAGTAATTGATGGCATTAGAAGATTTGATGCCTATTTTTTATGGCATTGGAAGATTTGGTGCCCAGTATGTGAACGCATTTAAAGATTTGATGCCTATTATGTGATGTTCACGACAACGTGGAGAGGCCTCGATATGCTGCTAAGTGTCATGCTGGTATGGAAATACTACCAGTAGAAAATTGTATACCAATGTATACCTTGTTTCCTATTAAGTTAATATACTAGAAACAGGGTATACATAAAATGAGATGCATGTTATAGATAAGGACCTGTTATATTCAATATTTAAATGAAGAAAGTCTCTCATTCAGTTGCAAATACAACCACAGCCGGGACCAAGTCACCACCAAGTTCTAGCGACTCGGCCTCTGTAGGCGTTGGGGTTGGGTTCAGCCTAGGAATCATCGCACTGGTCTCCTTGGGTCTGCTGACCTTTATTCTGGTTAGGAAAAATAATCTCATGGCCAAAGTGGCGTGTAACTTTGATAGTGGAGTCATGGGGTGGTCATGACGTCACAATGTTTGCATGGAGTCAAAACAATCAAATTAACCGTTTATATAACGCCACCCAGATGGAAATATTGAAAAAAGATATTCCGGTCCTTAAGTCTTTAATGTCATAAGTAACGAGAGGTGTGATCAGTTAAAGCCCTTTATCCAGCACCATCTTCTGCAAATGTCTGTTTCTCCGTAAAATGTCATGAACCTTTTCAGGACCCAATGCTTGGTTGAGGAAAAAAGTATTGTCTTACTTCAGACATGCTTTCTTCTATTAATGGGTTTAAAAAATAAGGATAACATTAACATTCCAGTTTCTTCGTGTAACTTTTTCGATCAATTCAGAACTGTTCAAACACAATGTTCAAGAATTTAAAAAAAAATTGTTCAGTCACAATGGTCAATGACATTGTAATCCACAGATCTGAGAAGTAAGCAAAAAAGACGAGGCTGAAAAAAAAAAGAAAATTTAAAAAAAAGGCCAAAGAGAGAGAACCCTGAAAACTGTGACGGGAATCCCGTTACCAACGCCACAGCAACGATAACTCAGCCAAACACCCGCTTACCTCCCATTACTAACGGAAAGGCTCCTGCCCCCTAACGGTTAAGGGGGCTAACTTATCTTCATCTTGTCAGTTAGAGTTGTCTACACGCTAAAGTGTTTAATATTTTTATATTTTGTTTACCGTTATGGCAGGTACGTGAAATTTACAGACAAATCTGAAGAAAGACAACAACAAAAAGTTAACGTTTCGGCCAAAAGCCATCGACAGCAAAGCAAGTAACAGATAGAGACAAACTCTCTCAGTTTGTTTAGATTTGTAGTCTACAGGAAATGGGAGACATCGTCAACTATGGAAGTGGCTCATGTAATCAAAGAAAATACATATTTATTTATATACAATCATTTGTGTTTTAAATATATGTTATGAGATTAGCATGTTTTCCTCTACCATTTGTAAATGTTTTATTTTTTTAACAAAACGCATTCCTCCCTGTATTTATTATTATTAATATAATTATTTTTAAGTGGTTTTATATAGCGCAGTACCCAAGACAAGGGCTAGGCTCACTGCGCTTAGAGTGTGCCAAATGTCAATACATTATTTCATTTTTAAAAATAATTTAAGATATAAGTCTGAAATGTATTAGAATTTTTTGGTAGTTAGTAATAATGTCTGGTAGTTAACTATAATGTCTGGTAGTTAACTATAATGTCTGGTAGTTAACTATAATGTCTGGTAGTTAACTATAATTTCTGGTAGTTAACTATAATGTCTGATAGTTAGCTATAACGATTGATAATTAGCTACTTTGCTTGGCACAAGTTAATTTTTTGAGCTTGTCTGCCTCATTTTAAAGTTTTACCACTTTGTAAGGGTATGATATGTTTACCATGGTATTCCCTAAGTAGTATGAGTACCCTGTGTTTACCACGGTATACTCTATGTAGTAGGATTTTAATATATGTAACACTAAGAGGTATGTTACGTTAACCTTTGTTTTTGTCCATCGCCAGTTATCCACGCAACTGACCTTGATACCGGGTTGGCTAAGTGCAGCCAGTGGTTGACCAATACCTGGACTCACGAGAAGCAAGCGGTAAACTATCATTGATCAGCCCCAGTAAACTAACCACTTGTGTGAAGCCATGTATTAATAGAATGATACAACACGCTTAGACCTGGCTAATAAGATAAGATAAAATAAGATTCTTTTTTTTATCCAAATAAATGGAAATGTTTTTGATTGCATCATACATCCTCAGCACAAAAATAAAACAATTTGAAGACAAGACATTTATAATAAATTATCTCAAACAGCCATTCAGTGAGTCCTCTTAGCCAAATCGGGGACTTATTAGTTCTCAGAGGGAGCACGCCGGTAAATTCGTACAGATTGGGGAACAGAGAATTTGTATATCTTTCAGTCCTGGGGTTGATGGAAAGAATTCATCACGAACGGCCTGATCCTAAGTATTTGTGATGAAGAGGGTGGGATGTCTCATCCAAATTGTGTTTAGTTTTACAATAACATTTTTCTTCAAATAGTTCTTCAAGTGAAGGATGTCTGGTTTGTGTTATGTTCCTAGCTTTCTTGATTAGTCGGTTCATACGGTGTTTAATATCAGACGTCGAATTCCCACACCAACAGGTAATACTGAAATTATACAGACTTCCAATTGTTGCACTCTAGAATATACTTGAGCAAGTTTCCTCCGTAAAGTACCTGGGTGTTAGCATTCAAAGAGAGGTCCGCTGGGACGAGCATATTAACAATGTATGTAACCAAGCAAACAAGACCCTAGGGTTCTTAAAGCGAAATCTAAAGATTGGCAACTCCTGTGTGAAAGAAAGAGCATATAAAGCCTTTATCCGTCCGATTTTAGATTGTGCATCTTCAGTCTGGGACCCATTTACCCAGAAGAGCATTGACAGAATGGAGGCGGTCCAGCGACGAGCAGCACGCTTTGTCCTAAACCGCTACAGGAATACCTTTAGTGTTGTCAGCATGCTAGAAACCCTAGGCTGGTCACCAGAAACGACGACGACAATCCAGGCTCTCCATGATGTACAAGATACATAATGGACTGGTCCACTTTTCCAGTATTAAACAGAAACTCGTCCCTCTCCCCCATAGACAGCGACGAGGCCATGACAGGCGATTCAGGCTCATACCAGCAAGAAGCCAGTATAGGAGCTGCTCATTCCTGTCCAAGACAATCAGGGACTGGAACAATCTTTCAAAAGGAATGGTTGAGGCGACAACACTTGACACATTTGTGTCTATTGCCTCAAGCCTTCAAACCCCTAGTGCATGATTTCCTCATCAACACCAGTAACAGAAACATTGCAAATCCCATCTACATGCATAGGAGCCAAAATGATCAATAAATTGATCGTGGGCCCTTAAGATATAGAAGAAGAAGTTATCGACTTGCTTGTTTACGCCGAAATTGTACTTTTTTTTTTTTTGAGATAGAAGTCTTTGGTTTAATTTCTTATGCATCATATTGCCGTGCTCATGTCATGTTAGCTTATTATTAATGGTGACACCTAAGTACTTGTATACCTCCACTTTCTCCACATTTTGATTTTTTATGTTGAGATCTGTAATCTGGTGTTTCCCCCTCCTGAAATCAACAACCATTTCTTTTGTTTTTGAGACATTCAACTGGAGAAAATTTGTATTGCACCAATTGATAAAACTTGTTACTAAATTGAGGTATAGGCCTTCTCCTTCAGATATTAAGCCAACAATGGTGGTATCCTCAGCAAATTTTAAGTCTTATTTGCATCCAGTTCTTGGTTTGAAATATGATTTTTACATTTGCCACTGAAGAACTATGTGTCTTTGATATCTGTTAAATAAACATTTATGTCACCTTAATTTATGTCATATGAACACATAGGACTTTGATATATCTTAAATGAGCTACTAGCAAATGTGACAATACAATTTTTCCATAAAAACAACTATGTGACATTGACAATTGATCCCTAATAAATATGTGACAATCTAATAAAAACATTAAAAAAATAATATGACAATCTCATTAAACCACTAAAATAATTGCGTGACAATCTCATTAAACCACTAAAATAATTGCGTGACAATCTCATTAAACAACTAAAATAATTGCGTGACAATCTCATTAAACAACTAAAATAATTGCGTGACAATCTCATTAAACAACTAAAATAATTGCGTGACAATCTCATTAAACAACTAAAATAATTGCGTGACAATCTCATTAAACAACTAAAATAATTGCGTGACAATCTCATTAAACAACTAAAATAATTGCGTGACAATCTCATTAAACAACTAAAATAATTGCGTGACAATCTCATTAAACAACTCAAATAATTGCGTGACAATCTCATTAAACAACTAAAATAATTGCATGACAATCTCATTAAACAACTAAAATAATTGCGTGACAATCTCATTAAACAGTATTTAATTTACCCCTTTCACTATGATTCATTTTTGAATTGTATTTTTGTTTTCATTTCCTGGACAGAGCATGTCTTCCATGAGTCCCAGCGATCACACTATTATTGTTTCTTCAGTCTTTGATATTAAGTTAATATAGCTATTCAATAGAATGGAACTATTTAATAGAATAGAACCACTAAATAGATCACAACTATTCCTTCGAACAGAACTACTCAATAGAACACAACTATTCAATCGATCGCAGCTATTAAATAGAACACAAATAATCAATAAATCACAACTATTCAATAGACTAGAACTACTCAATAGATCACAACTATTCAATAGATAGAACTTTTCAATTCAAAAGAACAAAGCTACTCAATAGAAAACTGTAAAGAGTTACTGACATGTGACACGAACATTAAATAGAAGTTCTGTAGATGCAAAACAAAAAAAGGATGCATACAAATTAAAATAAACATTTTATTTTTATGATCTACATGAAATGATAACCATGTTGGAGAAAGAAAACGAGCAAGGCTGTTGTAAGGGTGTTATAAAGTTGGGTGCTGGCCTACAGCAATAGCACACACAATTTGAATCTGATGAAAGTTTAAAAAGTCTGAATAATACAAAGATCTATGAATGCAGTGAGTTCAATGACTAAACGGAATAAGATGAAAAGAAAACGGGGAAAACCCAATCAAGCCACATGTTATTTTGAAATTTCATCTCCTATATTTGTTTATCTCCGATGACTTTGTCATAATATCATTTTCTATTTTTCTGTCTCAATTGACTCTGTCATTATTTAGTTTTCTATTTTTTCTGTGTCAGATGACTTTGTCATGATTTAGTTTTCTATTTTTCCTGCGTCAGATGACTTTGTCATGATTTAGTTTTCTATTTTTCCTGTGTCAGATGACTTTGTCATGATTTAGTTTTCTATTTTTCCTGTGTTAGATGACTTTGTCATGATTTAGTTTTCTATTTTTCTTGTGTTAGATGACTTTATCATGATTTAGTTTTCTATTTTTCCTGTGTCAGATGACTTTGTCATGATTTAGTTTTCTTTTTTTCCTGTGTCAGATGACTTTGTCATGATTTAGTTTTATATTTTTCCTGTGTCAGATGACTTTGTCATGATTTAGTTTTCTATTTTTCCTGTGTTAGATGACTTTGTCATGATTTAGTTTTCTATTTTTCCTGTGTCAGATGACTTTGTCATGATTTAGTTTTCTATTTTTCCTGCGTCAGATGACTTTGTCATGATTTAGTTTTCTATTTTTCCTGCGTCAGATGACTTTGTCATGATTTAGTTTTCTTTTTTTCCTGTGTCAGATGACTTTGTCATGATTTAGTTTTCTATTTTTCCTGTGTCAGATGACTTTGTCATGATTTAGTTTTCTATTTTTCCTGTGTCAGATGACTTTGTCATGATTTAGTTTTCTATTTTTCCTGTGTCAGATGACTTTGTCATGATTTAGTTTTCTATTTTTCCTGTGTCAGATGACTTTGTCATGATTTAGTTTTCTATTTTTCCTGTGTCAGATGACTTTGTCATGATTTAGTTTTCTATTTTTCCTGTGTCAGATGACTTTGTCATGATTTAGTTTTCTATTTTTCCTGTGTCAGATGACTTTGTCATGATTTAGTTTTCTATTTTTCCTGTGTCAGATGACTTTGTCATGATTTAGTTTTCTATTTTTCCTGTGTCAGATGACTTTGTCATGATTTAGTTTTCTATTTTTCCTGTGTCAGATGACTTTGTCATGATTTAGTTTTCTATTTTTCCTGTGTCAGATGACTTTGTCATGATTTAGTTTTCTATTTTTCCTGTGTCAGATGACTTTGTCATGATTTAGTTTTCTATTTTTCCTGTGTCAGATGACTTTGTCATGATTTAGTTTTCTATTTTTCCTGTGTCAGATGACTTTGTCATGATTTAGTTTTCTATTTTTCCTGTGTCAGATGACTTTGTCATGATTTAGTTTTCTATTTTTCCTGTGTCAGATGACTTTGTCATGATTTAGTTTTCTATTTTTCCTGTGTCAGATGACTTTGTCATGATTTAGTTTTCTATTTCTCCTGTGTTAGATGACTTTGTCATGATTTAGTATTCTATTTTTCCTGTGTCAGATGACTTTGTCATGACTTAGTTTTCTATTTTTCCTGTGTTAGATGACTTTGTCATGATTTAGTTTTCTATTTTTCCTGTGTCAGATGACTTTGTCATGATTTAGTTTTATATTTTTCCTGTGTCAGATGACCTTGTCATGATTTAGTTTTCTATTTTTCCTGTGTTAGATGACTTTGTCATGATTTAGTTTTCTATTTTTCTTGTGTTAGATGACTTTATCATGATTTAGTTTTCTATTTTTCCTGTGTCAGATGACTTTGTCATGATTTAGTTTTCTTTTTTTCCTGTGTCAGATGACTTTGTCATGATTTAGTTTTATATTTTTCCTGTGTCAGATGACTTTGTCATGATTTAGTTTTCTATTTTTCCTGTGTTAGATGACTTTGTCGTGGTGGGAAACAAAAGCGGACGCTTCCTAACAATGTTTTCAAGATCTTGTGAGGAAGACAAGCGCTGAAAGAGGTAACTAAGACACCTTGAGTTATTGGTGGCGAAAAATAATTTAACTAAGACATGACTTATTGGTGGTGAAATATAATTTAACTAAGACAACTTGAGTTATTGGTGGTGAAATATAATTTAACTAAGACACCTTGAGTTATTGGTGGCGAAAAATAATTTAAATGACTTATTGGTGGTGAAATATAATTTAACTAAGACAACTTGAGTTATTGGTGGTGAAATATAATTTAACTAAGACACCTTGAGTTATTGGTGGCGAAAAATAATTTAACTAAGACATGACTTATTGGTGGTGAAATATAATTTAACTAAGACAACTTGAGTTATTGGTGGTGAAATATAATTTAACTAAGACAACTTGAGTTATTGGTGGCGAAAAATAATTTAACTAAGACATGACTTATTGGTGGTGAAATATAATTTAACTAAGACAACTTGAGTTATTGGTGGTGAAATATAATTTAACTAAGACACCTTGAGTTATTGGTGGCGAAAAATAATTTAACTAAGACATGACTTATTGGTGGTGAAATATAATTTAACTAAGACAACTTGAGTTATTGGTGGTGAAATATAATTTAACTAAGACACCTTGAGTTATTGGTGGCGAAAAATAATTTAACTAAGACATGACATATTGGTGGTGAAATAAAATTTAACTAAGACAATTTTAGTTATTGGTGGTAAAATATAATTTAACTAAGACAACTTGACTTATTGGTGATGAACTATAATTTAACTGAAAGATTCAACTAAAGCACCTTGATTTATTTGTAATTATATATTCTTGATTTATTTGTAATTATATATTCAATCTAAGGCATCTTGAAATTTTGATGATGAATAAGGCCTTTATTCTAAATATACGATAAGACTATAAATGTGAATTTAAACAGACCCTTTTCATGTTCATGCATCTCACTTATCCTTATAGACGAGATATGGACGTGGTATTAAATAAATATATAATTTTTTTTAAGTCATGTTTCTTTTTTTTTTTTTCGGTTACCAAGGAATAATAGAAATCCCCGATTTCTTTCGTTATCAAGTATTCAAATTATAATACATAATTTTCTTTTAAATTATATATATATATTTACCTTAGTTAGCAGGTATATTTACCAGCTCTCCAGTACTTTCTCTTTAGACAATGAGATGTATCTTCTATTCTGTACGCTCCTATGGCAGGGGATACAAATCATTTCATCCAATGACACAGTCTATCAAAATAAACATCTGAATTTTAACTTTACTCCTCACAGACCCCGAGATCAGGAATGTCCAACTGGCAACTTCGAGATTCATCATTGACTCGATTGTCTGGAGTGTTCAAACCACTGGTCAGTTGGTAATTTTAACTTTTGGGGTTGGAGGCGATTGGTTTGTGATTGTGTTGTAAATGACGTGTAGTGATTGTTTTGTATATGATGTGTAGTGATTGTTTTGTATATGATGTGTAGTGATTGTTTTGTCAATGATGTGTAGTGATTGTTTTGTGAATGATGTGTAGTGATTGTTTTGTGAATGATGTGTAGTGATTGTTTTGTGAATGATGTGTAGTGATTTTATAATGTTTAATTATTGTTTTGTACAGGGTGTGTCGTGGATGTTGTTTGAATAATTCTGAAAAAAAAAAGAGTTAGGTATAGAGCAGTTGAAACCTTTCTAGGATAAACAGTGTTGTTTACTGAAGTGCAGAGAAAATATTTGTAGAGATCCGCGCAACACGAATTATTTTTTTTTAAAACTCTTCAGCGGGGTCAGCAAATCAATAACAAATAGCGATGAAGTTATAATTGTTCGGAGAAAGCTACATATTTAAAAAAAACTCTCTCCTTATAGCATCAATCATTTTATGTTTTTAATATATTTTTATTTGCCATTCAGAAATCGAATAATTTATATATATTTTTATTACAATAAATGTCATGGTTATTGATATTAAAATAGATAAATATCTTCAATAATCTCACCATCTACATTTTTAAGGAGAGATGTGTTTTAAAAAAATAAATAATGAAAGCCATATCCACTGCATTCTTTGTTAAATAAATAGTATAAAGAGATATGTGAAAGTTTGAAAACATTCCAATCAATTAATGAGCTTTTCAGCGAGACGCATTCGTCTTGAGACAAAACAAGAAAGGAAAAGAAAAGGAAATTCAAAGATTTGGCTTTCACATATCTTGTTGTAAAAACTCCCTTCACACGACTCGACCACAGTCCCTCATCATATATTATTATAACATGTGTCAATTTATTTAATTTTATATGGTATTACTCTCAATAATTTTCAAACCTTGTAAAATTATGGGGTGGGGTGGGTGATTATACATTTTTTTTTTGCTGTTCCTTAATTCATAAATGTATTTTATTTTAATTTCATGATTATGTCTCTTTTGATAATATTTTTATGTATAGGGCGGTGAGCCCAGCCCTAGGCTATCTGAGACCACTTATTTTTATTATTTCAACTGGAGATGAGATCAACACAAAGAGATCTTGGTTAATTTAGTTCTTACTTTAGACACATCAATTGAAAAGGATAAAGTGTCGTTCTTCAAGTCTTTTCTTCGGTACGTAATCGGGAATTCTCTACTAATACCCACTCTGAGAGACAGCTGGGCCAATATCAATATTCTTCAAGACTCGGGGAAGACATGATGTGTCTCATCGAAGACACACACAATTATTAATTTCTTTTAATTCAGTCAAATAATTTTCCTTAAATATATATTATGTTTTGCAAAACCTAACTAGCAGCTTCTATCGCAAAACGCTATAAATGATTTTATAATATTATGTGCATCCCAGGAAGCATTAGCACTGGATCCGGCGGTACTAAAGGGAGCATATCCGCTTCCAATTCAAGGAAGCATTTTGGATTAACAATGTTTTAATAGGACTTTAGATTAAGAATATTTTAAAAGAACTTTGGATTAACACCATTTAAAAAGAGCTTGCTAAAAAAGCATTGGTTTATGGATTCGGCGAATAAATGATTTATGGGCATCGATGTAGCACTGCTACATTGGAAAGCATCATTGTAATCCTAATGTAAGACTTAACTATCTCCTTCTTCTTCCTCTATATATCAATGTATTGATCATTCTAGCGCCTATTTATGTAGAAGGATTTGAAATGTTTCCGTGCCTGGTATTGAAGAGGATATTGCAAAGACTTCTCAGCGAGGGTATCAGGAACTGGGCATTGAAAGGTCTGAGGCAATAGACGCAAATGTATCAAGTGTTGTCACTGCAACTGTTCTTTTGCAAGCTTGTTCCAGTCTTTGATTGACGTTGTTGTTGTTTCTGTATAGTTATGATAAGGCAGCGTTTGACTGCACAGTGCATGTATATCAAGTCGCAGGACTTTCGCCTTAGCGCGTAATACATCATGTTTGATTAACAACCCACATATTTAACAGTAGCAGCCGTTGTTGATGTCTTTAAAAATCTTGATTACAGAGACGGAGTGTCGGATATTTGGAACAGGAACAGTAGACCTGAGTTGTTTTATATTATACTATTTTTATACATGGGTATATCTGGTCATTAGGTTGTTATACCAGCACTGGATATTTTATTTATACAAGGAAAAAATATGGTCATCAGCTTTCCACCGGGCTGGTCATTTATGTATTTTTTGTTATAATTCGGTAACTTACTGAGGTATTTTCAGAAATGTTTACAAAGGTAATTTACATAGATATTTAAAGAGGTATTCATACAGGTTATTTAAATTACAGAGGTATTTACAGAAATAATTTACATAGGTATATACAGATGTATTTACAAATATATTAAAACATTATCTTAAATTAACTACTTATTAGCACATAACAAATTTAAAAAGGAGATTTTGCCGTTTTCAAAGTATAATTCTAAGATTACAGTTGAAACTATAGGTATTGGTAATGTTAAAACTATGGTTAGTGTTAACGTTAGAACTATGGGAGATGTGAATTTTAAGGATAAGTTGGATTCCTGGTTTCATGGATTACACTTTTGTTGTTGCATAGTGATAGTCAGGTTATTTTTTAATTTTTAAAGAATATATTTATTTATTTTCAATGGGTGTGAGATGGATGGTGTTATTTTGTTGCTATGGACGCTGTTGTATAAAGTAGATAAGATGGATAACGTTAATGTTTCCGGAAGTTAACTTATGGAATAGAATTTCATAGCACATTGTGTCAGATCACTCTTACAACCCTAGGTCTTACAAGCCCTTCAACCCCCGGTCCTACTAGTCATTTCACCCTAGATTTTACAACTCCTTATTTAAACCTATATATTACAAGCCAACGTTATGATTAACAAGTAATAACTGTGTCGGATAATTTCATTGCCCTAGAATGGTCTGGTAGCATGGACAAGGGGATGGAGTTCCAATGGCGGATGGCATTCTAGTGCATCTCTTAGCTACACATGGTGATGATACAGTGACGTCACATTCAGCCCATCCACAACGAGGCTGTAAATTATTCCTTTTAAAATGTTGCAAAACCACTTTGTAAAAGAATAAACAGTTCAATAGAAGAAAACAAAGAATTGTTTCTTATTTATCTGTTTAAGCTGAACTATTCAAATTGATTTGTCCTGTGATGTCCAATAGATAGAGATTCTGTACGTTTCACCAAATGATGTCCAATAGATTATGTAAGTTGTACCTCATGCTGTACAAAAGAAATAGAGTCTGTAAGTCCTTACCTTGAGATGTCTAATATAATAAATACATTCTACAAGTTGTACATCAAGATGTCCAATAGAAATAGATTATGTAAGCTGTATTGCATCATGTCCAATAAGATAAGATTCTGTAAATTGTAAATAATGATACCAGATATTACAATGTCGCGAGGCTTAAATTTTTCCAGCAATAATGTATTGTGATTAGAGAGTACTGAGGGTAACGACGCAGAAAAATTCTTCTAACAGGTCCAAAAATTTATATTTATATTTTAACTATAGTTTCCTAAAATAATTTTTAAAAGTTTCTAGTAGCGTAAAAAAGGAGTTGTTGAGGGAGAGGACATACAAAGATTTTTTTTTTTTTTTTTTTTTTTTTTTTTTTTTTGTTGGAACCCAGGTTTATAGCGAAATTAACCTTCGGCCAACTATTCGTGACACACCTTTTTAGAGAACTAAAAATACCTTTCAGCGTGGACAGTTTTGGCACTCGAAGTATTTGCAGATGTGTCCTTGTAGATCAACAGCAAAGTATTTGCAGATATTGTCCTTGTAGATCAACAGCAAAGTATTTGCAGATATTGTCCTTGTAGATCAACAGCAAAGTATTTTCAGATGTGTCCTTGTAGATCAACAGCAAAATATTTGCAGATATGTCCTTGTAGATCAACAGCAAAGTATGTGCAGATGTGTCCTTGTAGATAAACAGCAAATTATTTTCAGTTGTGTCCTTGTAGATCAACAGCACAGTATTTGCAGGTATGCATCGGACGCATCGGTGTAAAAATCATATTTTATTCTTAACGTTTCTCACTTAAATTATGTTTTTTTTTTAAAACAACACTCTGCAAACCTTTCTTAAAATTAAATATTTATCCACGTGTAGGTCTATGATTTTAATGAAGATCTATGGTTTTGATGAAGATCTATGGTTTTGATGAAGAGCTATGGTTTTGATGAAGATCTATGGTTTTGATGAAGATCTATGGTTTTGATGAAGATCTATGGTTTTGATGAAGATCTATGGTTTTGATGAAGATCTATGGTTTTGATGAAGATCTATGGTTTTGATGAAGATCTATGGTTTTGATGAAGATCTATGGTTTTGATGAAGATCTATGGTTTTGATGAAGATCTATGGTTTTGATGAAGATCTATGGTTTTGATGAAGAGCTATGGTTTTGATGAAGAGCTATGGTTTTGATGAAGATCTATGGTTTTGATGAAGATCTATGGTTTTGATGAAGATCTAGGGTTTTGATGAAGATCTAGGGTTTTGATGAAGATCTAGGGTTTTAAAAAAGATCTATGGTTTTGATTACACCATTTGAACAAAAACCAACAATTCCAACTCCATGAATACCCACACATCCAATTTTATTAAACGATCAAGTTATCACAGATAGTTTTCACGTTTAACGAGATGGGCAACAAAAACAACCACACTATAAATAATTGCCGCACAATAATCCATGGTCCTGCCAGGGTGAGCCATAAGTGGGGAGCATTTTAATCACACCAATGGGCCAGGAAGATGTATTACTGAGATTTTTACTTTATGTTTCATGAACTATCATGATGTCTGACATCAGAAGAGCACAGATCAAGGCCATAAAGACTTGTAACTTTTTAAAACTTTTGAATTAGCTGAATAGCAACACAGTAGATATACAGTAGCGCTACTGTAGTAATACAAAACTGACCAAGCCTGTCTGAAAATACATTTTCCTTATTATTTTTTTTTAGTCTTTTTTCACTGGAGTCGGAAATATCTCGCGACTCTGGTTCTGGACACAATAATGTAGTAGGAATGAAAAAAAAAGTTTCTTAAAAATGTCAATGAAGGGTTCAAGGTTTTCTCGGCTAGCTGACTCCGTACTCTAAAATAAGGCTTTGATGGGTAATGAACAAATTATTGTGTCAACAAGCTCACCAAAAATACAGAACTTACTAACACCCATAACATGCACACTTAACACCCATTAAATGTACATTAGACATACACCATATACAGGCCATAATAGCCATCACATACAAGTCACATCACACCACGTATCTAACACATGCACGCATTACCACACGACAAATCAATCACATACAAGCCCCATCACACCACATACAAGCCAAACACACCACACACAAGCCCCATCACACCACATACAAGCCACATCACACCACACAAAAAACACATCACACCACATACAAGCCACAACACACACAATCCACAGCACTTCACATACAAGCCCCATCACACCACACACATGCCACATCACACCACACACAAGCCACATCACACCACACATAAGCCACATCACACCACATACGAGCCACATCACACCACTTACAAGACCCACCACACCACATACAAGCCACATCACACCACGTACAAGCCGCATCACACCACATACGAGCCACATCACACCACATTGGATACAAGCCACATCACACCACATACAAGCCACATCACACCACATACAAGCCACATCACACCACACGTACATTGAATAAGTCATGCTTGAAAGGATTTGGCTTAGTTACCAATAAAATTAACATGTTTCAAAGATTACAAAAATATTTATTTTACAATGAAGATAAAACAGTTATTGACTGTTGGCAATCTGGCTGCAAAATAACCCTCAAAGAATGGATGTCCAACATAAATCCTAGTTGTATAGACCTCGAATCAAACACAAAAAATTTGCATGTGTTCATTATTTTCTGATAATACTTATATATATAATACCAAAATCACATCGACTTTCTTTACTGAAGTTTTTTTTTTTAAAGTTGTAAATCACATTGACATAAAGGTGACTTTTTGTAAAAAAATCTAAAATAGCTTCCAATTTTACCGACAAATAGAGCATCGAATAGATATACCGTTGCAAAATTTTGTTATTCTTGAGATATAATTTTTAAGTGGAAAGTATAATAACGGATTATACTTACAGTCGGACTAAGAACAGCCATGTCAATGTCTGAGCAATAGCCATACTGATATCTCACCAATAGCCATACTGATATCTGAGCAATAGCCATACTGATATCTCACCAATAGCCATATTCATATCTGACCAATAGCCATACTAATATCTGAACAACAGCCATGTCGATATTTCAGCAATAGCAAGGATGATGTTTTTACAACAGCAGTGCCAATATTTCAGCATTAGCTATGGCAATAATCCAACAATAGCCATGTTGATATTCCAACCTTAGCCATGTTGATATTCCAACAATAGTCATGTTGATATTTCAACGATAGCCATGTCCATAATCAAACAATAGCCATGTCAGTATTTCAAGATCCCCCATGTCAATGTGTCGAAATTTTAATCAGACGGAATTACTCATCGCAGAGTCGCACTTTGTCGCTGACACCGCGGTACTAGACTCCTTGAGTTTAACACTCGATACCCTCTCGAAGTTGAACGATATCTCCCTGGTCAGCTTCGGCGCCTTCCCCGGGTGCTTAAGGATGGGACTGGGTGGCGCCGACGAATGCAACCGCTTGGAGTGCCTGGGGTGGCTGCCGTCAGCGTGCTCCAGTGACCGGACCGAATGTGGGCTCGCAAGGGATATTCGTCTGTTGGGATAGAGTCGATCCAACAAAACGCTAGTCCTTCGTATGTAATGGTTGTTGGATTTCTTCATGTAATCGATTAGGACAGGACCTATTTCATAATCGCCAGATGAGCGCCTTTTGTGTTTGTGTCTTTTCATCACTGAAATGAAGAGCATCGAATAGATGTAAGTATTGAAATATTCTAAGTATCGAACAGTTGAAAGTATTGCTTCATTGTAATATCAAATATTTTTAAGTAGCGAACATCTCTGAACACTGAAAGGCCTTACTAAGAGGTTAGTATCAAATATTTGTAAACATTGTCAGTTTAAATAGGTAAGAATAGAATAGTTTGAACACAATAATGACATAACGAGGCCAGCATTCAATCCTCACCGGTGCTTTTTTGGTTTTGTTTAATTGCTACAAAATATTTGGGGGTACTTTCATCTTGTTATATGGGGCTTCTCGCATATGGACGTCTCGCATAGGGTTGGGGGGGGGATGGGATTGGTTAAGATTTTATTACCAACTATTTTAAAGGTTTGTTGATTGGTTTGCGAAAATTTGTTTGAAAGAAATTTCGTCGACGGAAATTTGATCCAAATGAAATTTGGTCGAATCTTTTTTTCAGTTAACACTTTAAAGTTTTCGTTAATTTTCTTTTGAACGCACTATCCTATATATATATATACTATAGAGTAAAACAAAACAATACGTTCTAAAAAAAAATTGTACGCAAAATTTTAAACTGTAAACTGAAAAAAAGATTCAACCAAATTTCCGTTCGAATAAATTTCCATCGATCAATTTTACGTCAATGAAATATCTTTCAAACAAATTTCTGGTTCCGTTAAATTATGTGACAAATTTGTGGACGATATGGGGACAGGGAAGTAAAATAGCCACTAATTTTTAAAAAATTTACATTTTCTATCTCATGTCATGACAATGTTTTAGTAGTTTGGCTTTGTTTCTCAAGATCAAAGGTCTTTGTGTCAGTTGACATTCTGACCGTTTCATTAGTCGAAAAGTTTGGCTTTGTTTCTCAAGATCAAAGGTCTTTGTGTCAGTTAACATTCTGACCGTTTCATTAGTCGAAAAGGTGCTTGAGAAGTTTTGTTTTTTTTCTGTTCCATGCTATCAATTTTTTTTTAACTAAAGAAATGATATACCGTCACCACAGCGTGGCGCTGCTAGCATTAGTGCCGCCAGGGGCGAGTAAATGCTTTTTGCCACTCCCGCCAATTGTCCGTGAAGAAGCCTTCATGCACCGCTCTATGATTTCTTCCCCGACCTGCTACGCTGGACAGGGTGGACCTGCTACGCTGGACAGGGTGGACCTGCTACGCTGGACAGGGTGGACCTGCTACGCTGGACAGTGTGGACCTGCTACGCTGGAAAGGGTGAACCTGCTACGCTGGACAGGGTGGACCTGCTACGCTGGACAGGGCGGACCTGCTACGCTGGAGAGGGTGGACCTGCTACGCTGGACAGGGTGGACCTGCTACGCTGGACAGGGTGGACCTGCTACGCTGGACAGGGTGGACCTGCTACGCTGGGCAGTGTGGATCTGCAAACCTTGAAGATTCATTTGGCACCAGGAGTTGCCGGAATCTTCACCGAGACAATATCATACCACCTACGGTGCTCCATCGCCGGCGCTATGCCTTGGGGTCGTCTTTCTTACCTTTGACCATGAGGCTTTAGTCGCAACCCAGAGGTGGCTCTCAGTCAGATATTTCTTCTCTGAGATGAGCCACTATTCAAGGCCAAGGTGTACCATCCACTTAGAATTATTTAGCAGTTGTCAAGACCGGTTGTCAAATATGTGTGATAAATGCAACAAAAGTAATGAATTGCTTGACACTATCAACGCCTTTTCAAATAAATAATTATCTTTGTAAATACTCCAGCTCAGGACAGGCAATTGAACATTAAGAAAGTAGACTATTGTTGGCCTGGTTTCATATTCTATTATGTACATATATCGCGTAAACATATAACCTATAGAGTTGTCTAAGTATGTTGGTGTTTTTAAAGTTTATATAAAGAAAAAACTTCTTTACGGTAATCTCAACAATCTTTTACCCGCATACTCCTCACGTATCTGCCTGACTTTAAGATACAGCACAAGGACGCAGATGACAGTCATAAGGAACAGGTAGTACAGGACTAGGGCCATGATCAGGAGCCCCGACGCGTTGTCCGCCTTGTTCCGCTCCGACAGCAGCTCGTCCGTATCGTCGGACGACGTCCACTTGGTGCTGGACACCAACGTGTGGCTCGTCCACCGGACGGCGTGGTCGTCGACGGGGCTGGTCTTTGCTTGGGCCACCACTGGCGGGGTGCGACCGCTTTGGTTGTGGAGAGAGTCTCATGCAACACACGGGAGAAATACAATGAATTAAAATCGTTGATATGTATTTCCTTGGTATTGGGTTGGGGGGGGGGTTACACTTTTTTTTAGAGCAAATACACGTGTTTTATGTATACATGTGTAGACTCTCGGATATATTCCAGCACACACATGAACATGTATTTAATGTACACACTCCCGAATATATATACATATTTTATACTCGTTTGTTTGATGTATATCTATGTGTACACACTCCCACATATTCATGCACACATATACCCATTCTCATATTATGCACACTCCCATAAATTCATGCACACATATACCCATTCTCATATTATACACACTCCCATATATTCATTCACATATATAACCATTCTTATATTATACACACTCCCATATATTCATGCACACATATACCCATTCTCATATTATACACACTCCCATATATTCATGCACACATATACCCATTCTTATATTATAAACACTCCCATATATTCATGCACACATATACCCATTCTCATATTATACACACTCCCATACATTCATGCACACATATACCCATTCTTATATTATACACACTCCCATATATTCATGCACACATATACCCATTCTCATATTACACACACTCCCATATATTCATGCACACATATACCCACTCTCATATTATACACACTCCCATATAGTCATGCACACATATACCCACTCTCATATTATAGACACTCTCATATATTCAGGCACACATATACCCACTCTCATATTATACACACTCCCATATATCAATCACACATATACCCATTCTCATATTATACACACTCCCATATATTCATGCACACATATACCCATTCTCATATTATACACACTCCCATATATTCATGCACATATAAATAAATGACTGTTATATTTTGCAACAGCATAGTAAAATGGATGATGAGGACAGAATAGATTGATCAATAAACTGGTCGTAGGCCCTTCAATTATAGAAGAGAAGAAGAATAAGTTCACATTTGTTCTATTCAACTGTTAGAAATACATGATAAAAAAATAATTTACAGAAGTGCTTCCAAACCTTTTTGTGTGCAAAGCCCCACCAAAGCCTTCTAAAATTCTTAGGTAATAGATACATATAATTCCTTTTTAATATTTAAAAATTGATTTGTTCACGGAATGAAAACTTAACGACACGTTTTAGGAAAAAGGAGAAAGGTTTTAGGAATGAATAGGTTTTAGGAATGAATAGGTTTTAGGAATGAATAGGTTTTAGGAATGAATAGGTTTTAGGAATGAATAGGTTTTAGGAATAGGTTTTAGGAATGAATAGGTTTTAGGAATGAATAAGTTTTAGGAATGAATAGGTTTTAGGAATGAATAGGTTTTAGGAATGAATTGGTTTTAGGAAAGAATAGGTTTTAGGAATGAATAGGCTATGGGAATGAATAGGTTTTAGGAATGAATAGGCTATGGGAATGAATAGGTTTTAGGAATGAATAGGCTATGGGAATGAATAGGTTTTAGGAATGAATAGGCTATGGGAATGAATAGGTTTTAGGAATGAATAGGTTTTAGGAATGAATTGGTTTTAGGAATGAATAGTTTTTGGAATGAATTGGTTTTAGGAAAGAATAGGTTTTAGGAAAGAATAGGTTTTAGGAATGAATAGGCTGAAGGAATGAATAGGTTTTAGGGAATGAATATATTTTAGGGAATGAATATTTTTTAAGGGGAAATGTTTCAGTTAACATAGTAAATAAATTTTTTTTTATTGAAATTCAAATAAAAAATGAAGGAATTTTCTAAAATATATTTATTATTTCATTTATTATTCATCATTTAACAATTGTAAAAATACAATGAGAGATCACAAATGCAGTGCAATATCACAAATACAATGAGACATCTTAAATACATGTGAGATCACAAATACATTTTGAGACATCTTAAATACATGTGAGATCACAAATACAATGAGACATCTTAAATACATGTGAGATCACGAATACAATGAGACATCTTAAATACATGTGAGATCACAAATACAATGAGACATCTTAAATACATGTGAGATCAAAAATACAATGAGACTTCTTAAATACATGTGAGATCACAAATACAATGAGACATCTTAAATACATGTGAGATCACAAATACAATGAGATATCTTAAATACATGTGAGATCACAAATACATTTTGAGACATCTTAAATACATGTGAGATCACAAATACAATGAGATATCTTAAATACATGTGAGATCACAAATACATTTTGAGACATCTTAAATACATGTGAGATCACAAATACAATGAGATATCTTAAATACATGTGAGATCACAAATACATTTTGAGATGACGAATTGAGTGAGAATGTTACTCTTGATGCGTGCTGCAAAGAGATTTTATGTTAGAGGCCACTTTAGAGAGCTTCAGTCTCAAGTCTCCCCGCTGCAGCTTCAGTCTCAAGTCTCCCCGTTGTAGCTTCAGTCTCAAGTCTCCCCGCTGTAGCTTCAGTCTCAAGTCTCCCCGCTGTAGCTTCAGTCTCAAGTCTCCCCGCTGTAGCTTCAGTCTCAAGTCTCCCCGCTGTAGCTTCAGTCTCAAGTCTCCCCGCTGTAGCTTCAGTCTCAAGTCTCCCCGCTGTAGCTTCAGTCTCAAGTCTCCCTGCTGTAGCTTCAGTCTCAAGTCTCCCCGCTGTAGCTTCAGTCTCAAGTCTCCCCGCTGTAGCTTCAGTCTCAAGTCTCCCGCTGTAGCTTCAGTCTCAAGTCTCCCCGCTGTAGCCTCAGTCTCAATTCTCCCGGCTGCAGCTTCAGTCTCAAGTTTCCCCGCTGTAGCTTCAGACTCAAGTCTCCCCGGTGTCTTATATCCAGCCGATTTATTTTTATATTTTCAGCAGCAAATGACTTATGTCACTAAATCCACATTCAGCTAAACACGAAGATGGAAACGGTAACAATAGTTTGCTTGCATATTTGGTCGATTTTGAATATTTGATTTCCGTTTCCTCAAAAAGCCTTGTCATCGCTCCTCTTATATTTAATGAAGTTTTGTCTGACTTCTCAATTTTGCATTTCCGCCAATACTTCTTGATGTTTCATGTTTGAAATATCAGACCAATCCACTAACATCGGCTTTCATCATCTCAGTTGGAAATCTATTTTGTTTTAAATCAAAAAAATCTTTCTTCTAAATCAGCTGACACAATTTTTAGATGATCTATTTTAAAAAGTATAGAAGTATCTGTCACTTCCCTTTCTTTGAGTTAATGAAACTTCTCAACATTTTTGTTACAAAAATATTTCTGGCATAATTCAATAAATGTAATGAAACCAAATATCTTCGATTTTGCAAAGAAATGAGTTGTATTTGCTCCTTGATGTTGGTTATTTAATAGATTTAGATTTTCAAAGATTTCGGAAAAATAATTCACACATGCTTCACTATCAACTGTGAACAGGCACTTCATCCACACATGCTTCACTATCAAAATGTTAACAGGCACTTCATCCACACATGCTTCACTATCAAAATGTTACCAGCCACTTCATCCACACATGCTTCACTATCAAAATGTTAACACGCACTTCATCCACACATGCTTCACTATCAAAATGTTACCAGGCACTTCATCCACACATGCTTCACTATCAAAATGTTAACAGGCACTTCATCCACACATGCTTCACTATCAAAATGTTACCAGGCACTTCATCCACACATGCTTCACTATCAAAATGTTACCAGGCACTTCATCCACACATGCTTCACTATCAAAATGTTAACAGGCACTTCATCCACACATGCTTCACTATCAAAATGTTACCAGGCACTTCATCCACACATGCTTCACTATCAAAATGTTAACAGGCACTTCATCCACACATGCTTCACTATCAAAATGTTACCAGGCACTTCATCCACACATGCTTCACTATCAAAATGTTACCAGGCACTTCATTTCAGGTTTCTCACTATAAAAGTCACCAAGAGTTTCAAATAGTTTTACACATCTTTTCAAGAAGTCCTTTCGAGAGCCACCTTTCTTCAGTGTGAAGTAAAATTCTCATATGATCTGCATTTAGCTCTTTACAAAAAGCTTAATGAGGCGCTAATATTGTGCATAACTCCATCTAGCATTTATAAACTTAGATCTGAAATCTGAATTTAGTATACTTCATTAAAAACGGGTGAAATATTTTTAGCTACCAAGTTTTCCCTATAAATAACATATTGCACGAAAAAAAAACCTGGGTTCTCATCCTTTACAATTTTAAGCAGCTATTTTTCCTGCCCATCGAATTAGGAGCCCCATCTGCAGCACAAGATATTATATTTTTTATTGTTGTATAATGAACATCTAAATAATTTTTTAGCTTATTACATATTATATCTTTGGTAGTAGTGGTGCTTACTAATGATTTACAGAACAACATTTCTTAAGCAAAATCTCGTTTTTATCAAAATAGCTAACGCAAGTTACTAGTAGGGCAGCTCTGTCTCTCAAAGTTGATTCATCCGTTTGCACAGAGAATTCTCTTGTTTTCAGCTTTTCAACAAGTTGTATAGCTCTTCACTCATTTCATATTTTCTTCTGCTAACAGTATTGCTACTAAGTGTCATAGCTTTCACTCCTTTGTCATCTTTTTACAGAAGTGTTTTAAGAAATTCTGATGTTGATGGTTTTATTGAATGATGTCCTATACTTTAATTCTTCTCAGATTTAGCGATGTGTAAATAAGTGTCATAAAAAAGATTCAAGAGTATGATTGACATTTGCAGTATGAGCAGTGAACAGACAAGATTATGATTGACAATTTGCAGTATGAGCAGTGAACAGAAAAGAGTGTGATTGACAGTTGCAGAGTGAGCAGTAAACAGACAATGGTGTGATTGACATTTGCAGTATGAGCAGTGAACAGACAAGAGTTTGACATTTGCAGTATGAGCAGTGAACAGAGACGTTGGGGTTGTTATTTTTAAAAAACAATGTTCCTTAAAGTTTTAAAGTAATTTATGTTGGGCCCAGTGCCTCAAGACGGCCTCGTTTAATTGCTGTCGTTGGACGCTGTTGTTGGCATAAAGGACATAAAGGTGGCCATTCATCATTGACGGCGGGAGTGAATCCAAATTTTTTAATATTCTTCCGAAAACTGGCGATTTCAATTTCAGCTAGCACTACTAATGTTACTGTGAAACTGACAGAATTACCAAGATGATTAAAGAGTAACCAAAAAAATTTTCCAAAAAAGGAAAACACATCACTTAATATTTATAAACATTGTTTTCCTAGTTCTTAAATATCTATAAAAGTTGTTTTTTTCCATTCTCTTTTTAAAATCAGAAACCGCACCCGTTGTGATGCTACATTGTGCCCACCTCAGACTTTGGACTATTTTTAAAATCAACGGATTTTACAATAATTTTAACAAACCTTTGTTTTAACAATGAGACTCCTCTAACGGGTCTCCTTTTAAAACACAAGCTAAATCATAGTAGAGGGTTTTTGTTTCAAATTCTAGACCCACTCCCCCTCCCTCTTTAATGATCAAATTGCCACCTTTTGGGGCTTTGGACCTATATTGGGAAGCACTGCTCGAGGATGCTGACCTCCGAACGAATCGCGACCGGGCTGTTTCGAAACAAACCCCGATGTCTTGTGAACAAAACTTGACATCTATGAACAAAACCTGACAACTATGAACAAAACTTGACATCTATGAACAAAATTTGACATCTATGAACAAAACTTGACATCTATGGACAAAACTTGACATCTATTAACAAAACTTGACATCTATGAACACACTTGACAGCTGTGAACAAACTTGACATCCATGAACAAAATGTAACATCTATGAACAAAACTTGGCATCTGTGAACAAATCTTGGCATCTGCGGATAAAACTTGCCATCTACGAAATAAACAGGGAACAGCTGGGAACAAAACGTAAAAGCTGTGACAAAACTACCTACTGTACAACTTACCTGCATTACAAGACATTTTTTTGTGTAGAAATACATCGTAGTGAAAAGGACTGTCATCGTACGAGCAATCCTTCTGCGAATGGCGGCCAAGGTATGACGTGTTACCAACAAAACGAAACTGCTGAAATATATATGACGAGCTACAATGAAAATGAAATGGGGCCTAGCTATGAAGAGACTGAAAGGGGGCCTAGCTACAATGAGAATGAAAGGGGCATAGCTACAAAGAGAATAAAGGGGGCCTAGTTACAGTGAGAATGAAAGGGGCATAGCTACAATGAGAATAAAGGGGGCTTAGCTACAATGAGAATGAAAGGGGCATAGCTACAAAGAGAATAAAGGAAGTCTAGCTAAAATGAGAATGAATGGAGTCTAGCTACAATGATTATGAAAGGGGCAATGCTACAATGAGAATGCAGGTCGCCTTGCTACAATGAGAATGAACTGGGCCTTCAGATGATCGCTTGTTATAAACTATTATCTAGTCTGCTCCCGGTGGTTATATTGGTTAACCGCTGGAGCCCGGTGCCGTGACAACTGAGAACCCCTGGTTTTGATAAATGAACGCACATAGATCTATTTCTGTGATTTTCAAAAACATTTTAATTTAATTCTTTTCTTTTAAATATTCAACACACCTTTCGAAAATACGAAAGAGTAAAAGAACCTAAATTCTGACATCCTTTGTAAACCTTAAATAATAAAAAGAGACAAATTCTGCTAAACTTACAATACACTTCACATATTGTTTTGGATCGTTTCGGAATGTAGCAAGGTATAACGTGATACCTCTGTACACAAACCCCATGCAGGACCTCCTGCCATCATCTGTTGAAATAAATGAAAACAAGTGAAATCATTCCATAGCAGTATGGCAATCGAGTGATCAATCATTTCATAGCAGTATGGCCATCGAGTGGTCAATCGTTCAATGGCAGTATGGCAATCGAGTGTTCAATCATTCCATAGCAGTATGGCAATCGAGTGGTCAATCATTTCATAGCAGTATGGCAATCGAGTGGTCAATCATTTCATAGCAGTATGGCAATCGAGTGGTCAATATATATTGAAAGCATAATCCTTTATTTATTTTCAACTGGTGGTACACTGCTCGCATATGTTCATTTTATGTGTCGCAATGAGTGATTTCATATGTCTCAATAAGTGATTTCATGTTTCTCAATCAGTGATTTCATGTGTCTCAATAATAATTTCATATGTCTAAATAAGTGATTTTATGTATCTCAATAAGTGATTTCATGTCTCAATAAGTGCTTTCATTTGTCTAAATAAGTGATTTCATGTCTCAATAAGTGATTTCATGTGTCTCAATAAATAATGTCCTATGTCTCAATAAGTGATTTTATATATGTATACCTAGCCAAGGGGTATGACATTAGATGACAGACATATAAAAGATATTATTGGATGTATGACATTAGATGACAGACATATAAAAGATATTATTGGATGTATGACATTAGATGACAGACATATAAAAGATATTATTGGATGTATGACATTAGATGACAGACATATAAAAGATATTATTGGATGTATGACATTAGATGACAGACATATAAAAGATATTATTTGATGTAAATAATATGACATAATATTACAATATTAATATATGATACCGAATGACAATGCCATTAGACAATGACGTGAATGATATTGTATGAAAATGACTTGTGCAGCATTACAGGACCATGCCGTTCATGACATTATGACTTATGTGAATGTGTGCCGTGACATGACAATTGCATGTGTTACGTTATAATACAATGACATCTGCGGCATGCACGTCGATACAGGAAACGTATGACGTTAAATGACATTGACATGTATGACCTTAGTATGACGAAGTCATGACTAAAATGTACGAGCCTACACTGAAGGCCGTGATTGACGTACGTGTACTAAGAAGGTAGTATGTCGTGAAGACCATGGAGACATGTCGACACACGTGACCGGAAATGTTCCGGCATTCGGTCGCCTTGTTGTGTAGGATGAATGGACACGCGCTCCTCAGCTGACTCTCGTTGGCGTCTGCGGCAGATTGTAGCAACAATATCAACAAAGTCAAAATATGCAACCAAAGGGTGGGGGGGGGCACATAGCTAAAGTGTTGTTTAAGCCATGACGGGATGCACCTTCAGGTAACCGGTTGCACGTCCCACGTGACCGGTTATTGTAATGAACGACCGCCAGACCACGTGAGGAACCAAACCTTTTCTTTTCCCATCAATTTGCCACTCGGTATTTAAAGAAACATCAATTTTATTCTTAACAAAAGTTTCAAACTCATTTTATTCATAGCAGTAAGATTACACAATTGTTTGTGTATGCTTTTGGAGAGCTTCTTACACTAAGGGAGAATGTAGTTACATGTTGGTCTAAAGTAAGGATTTGTACTGTACCCACACCATTACATTAGTACTATACCCACGCCATTACATTAGTACTATACCCACACCATAACATAAGTACTATACCAACACTATTACATTAGTACTATACCCACACCATTAGCTTAGTACTATACCCACGCCATTACAATAGTCCTATACCCACACCATTACATTAGTACTGTACCCACACCATTACATTAGTACTCTACCCACACCATTATATTAGTATTATACCCACACCATTACATTAGTGCTATACCCACACCATTACAATAGTACTATACCCACACCATTACATTAGTACTGTACCCACACAATTACATTAGTATTATACCCACATCATTACATTAGTATTATACCCACACCATTACATTAGTATTATACCCACACCATTACATTAGTACAATACACTCACTGTTGGATTAGCACTTTAACTATACAATCATATTATTACTGCGCCTACACCATTACATCAGTACTGTACCAAAACTATTACAATACCCCTGCACTCAAACCGTTACATTAGTACTGTACCCAAATTATTACATTAGTGATGTGACGTGACATCAAATTACCTTGCTGTAACCACAATAAATAAATATTGTACCTTTTTTAAAAAGTATTGTAGGTATGATGGACGATGGTCTTCTAGAACAGACTTGGCGGAAATCAATATCTATCGACGGACTCAGCAGATGGCCTCTGGTGGTGTTGCCAAACCTTGGAGATGGAAGAAGACCTGGCAAGAAAAAACATTACATAATGCTTTTGAAACCAGAGAGAATGTCTCGAGTAGTAATGGTGATATATATTCAATGTCAATAAAAACAGCTAGCCATTTTTTTTTTTTTTTGTAGCAGTATTTTCCAGTTTTGTTAGTATATTTTAGATGACGTTGCAAGTCTGTAATCTTATATGACGTCCGATAAACAAAAGGTACTTTATTACTGCTTGACGTGACTTTCAGAAGTGTGCAGGAACACAACAGCTAAACGAATCAAAGCTGGTACAGGGTACAGAAAATACAACTGATACTGACAGTACAGCTGTTGCAAGAAGTACAACTGGAACAAGAAAGAAGATAAATATATGCAGGATTGCAGTCTGAATGGACACTAATTACATGACACTAATAGTACAGCTATTGCAAGAAGTACAACTTGTACAAGAAGGAAGATATTAATTAAATTCAGTCTTGCAATCTTACCTGACATTAATTACCTACAGTCTTGCAGTCTTACCTGACATATCGTAGAGGTGATAGCTGTAATTATTTAATATTGTGAGCACCCAGCACATGACGAGCATTTCGTCTTTAGAAATGTTGGAATACCTAGTCAAAGAAGACAAGAACTTTACTTTTAGGGTCAATATTCATGTTAGGGTCAGTGGTCATGTTAAGGTCAGTGGTCATGTTGAGGTCAATGGTCATGTGTTGGTCAGCGGTCATGTCAGGGTCAGTGGTAATGTTAGGGTAAGTGTTCATGTTGGGGTCAGTGGTCATGTTAGGGTCAGTGGTCATGTTAGGGTCAGTATTCATGTTAGGGTAAGTGTTCATATTAGGGTCAGCGGTCATGTTAGGGTCAGCGGTCATGTCAGGGTCAGTGGTCATGTAAGGGTCAGCGGTCATGTCAGGGACAGTGGTCATGTTAGGGTCAGCTGTCATTTCTGGGTAGTGGTCATGTTAGGGTCAGTGGTAATGTTGGGGTAAGGGGTCATGTTAGGGTCAGTGGTCATGTTAGGGTCAGTGGTCATGTTAGGGTAAGTGTTCATGTTTGTTAGGGTAAGAGGTCATGTCAGGGTCAGGGGTCATGTAAGGGCCAGCGGTAAGGTCAGGGAAAGTGGTCTTTTTAGGTTCAGCTGTAAGTTCTGGGTAGTGGTCATGTTAGGGTCAGTGGTAATGTTGGGGTAAGGGGTCATGTTAGGGTCAGTGGTCATGTTAGGGTCAGTGGTCATGTTAGGGTAAGTGTTCATGTTGGGGTCAGTGGTCATGTTAGGGTCAGTGGCCATGTTGGGTCAGTGGTCATGTTAGGGTCAGTGGTCATGTTGGGGTAAGGGGTCATGTTAGTGTCAGTGGTCATGTCAGGGTCAGTGTATAAGGGTCAGTGGTCATGTTAGGGTCAGAGGAAAATTTAGGGTCAGGGGTCATGTTAGGATCAGTGGTCATTATAAGGGTCAGCGGTCATGTCAGGGTCATTGGTCATGTTAGGGTAAATGTTCATGATGGGGTCAGTGGTCATGTTAGGGTCAGTGGTCATGTTAGGGTCAGCGGTCATGTCAGGGACAGTGGTCACATTAGGGTCAGTTGTCATATTAGGGTCAGTGGTCATGTCATGATTTTAAAAGTGCCATGCAAATGTTACATTGTTATGAAACAAAGATTCTGTTTTTGAATCAATGATTGCGTTGATTGTATCATCCGGATACTATACTGCTTGAATGGATCATATAACAAGTATACTGTATCCAATGAGTGGATGAAATGTCTGGATAATACCATGATTAGGATTTAAAAATTTATCGATGCTAATAAATATCTGGATACAACTGGATATATGGATAGTACTGAATATATGCCTAGTACTGTGATCGATGTACCCAATACAGTAAAGTACCCTAGAGATGTGTCGAAACGTGTCTCTAAAAAATGCATATCTCAAACTCTCAACACTGTAATTCGTAAAAAAATAATTTCACTATTTACTGTCGACTTACAATATGTTTAACATAACTCATTGCTGTCGACTTACACAACGTATTTGTAAGAATCTGTCGACATCAGGCACTGGAGCTGGAGTGATCTGGGACGCATCTCTTCAACCACAATGAAACCTTGAACGTGCTGGTCAGAAAAGTCCAAGCTCAGTGGCTCACGGGTCCTTATCCACTCACCCCGCAGGCTCTGGGGAAATGTACAGCTACAGCTGGAGAGTACGGCTACGGCTGTGGACCAAAAAACATGGCTTTTAGGGTGTCCAGGTCTTGAGGTGATCTTCATAAAAATCAGTAAAGCATAACGTGAAGTGCGAGTTGGAACGGAGAAATCATTAACAACATATGAATCAAACATGACTTGGTATTGATAACACATCAATCAAACATGACTTGGTATTAACATAACAACAATCAAACATGACTTGGTATTAACATAACAACAATCAAACATGACTTGATATTAATAACACATCAATCAAACATGACTTGGTATTAATATCACATCCATCAAACTTGACTTGGTATTAATATCACACCAACCAAACATGACTTAGTATTAATATCACATCTATTAAAAATGACTTAGTATTGATATCAGATCAATCAAACATGACTTTTTATTTATATCTCATCAATCAAACAAGACTTATTATTAATAAATAAAATATGGCTTGGCATTAGTATCATATGATTTTAAATCATTATAATTCACCATAATTTATAAATGGACTTATTTTAATACGTTTCAGGCTTAAAAATTGTTGAATTCGCTAGAAAGTAAATTATTATTTAATTTGGTACCTTTAATTTAAGTTAAGTAGTAAAAACTTACTTCCAATATAAATTACAGTAAGACCGAAAGCTTTAAATACTCTGAAGTCTATATAAATCATTTATACAATCAGCTGAGTGAATTAGTTATTTTTGCATAGAGATGTGCTCTTGCATAGCTGTATTTACGGTTTGTAAGCTGTTGTGAATTTACAATTTGTTTATTTTTGTATTCATTAATCACGATAACGGAAATGAGACAAGAAAAATCCATGTTTTTACATTTTAATGCAATCCTGCCCAGACCAAAGCATCTGTGTTCGAGATTTCATTTTGTGTCGAATTTAATTAATATTAGTGACGTGATCGTCTCTTTGAGGTGGTTGTTATTTAAATCCATTATAGTAACTTCGCTTTTGTTCGTGGCTGGTTACCAACATTTTCGGACGGCTAAGTGACCCACTTCCGGTCAACCTATTGAGCTGAAACTTTGCAGATAAACTCCTTGCAAATGACAACCCATTCTGTCAAATTTTCAGCTACGCCCCCCCCCCCCAAAAAAAAAATCACCACCAACACCAAAACCAAATATAGGTTTTTTCCTTTTTTTCAAGGAAAATATAAAGGAAATTTGATTCTATTATTTCACGAAGTATAACTCCCGAATAATGCGGGAATTCACAGCGCTAAATTAGATTTTTCTTTAAATCGCAATTGCGTTTGGTGTGTTAAATGTTCTTCTGTTGTTTTGTTTTTTAAATAGTTGGAGGAAAATGTCTGAAAGTGGGTTGGTCCTTAGAATACCATTTTAAGACATAACATTAAAAAAACAAAAAGCAACCAAAGGATTTAAGGGAACGGCTTTATTTCTGGGGATTGTTTTAACAAAATATTTATATTGTGGAGAGTTTGGACCACGACGGCGCCTGACGTAATCTGTCTGACCACCCAAGCTTGTGGAGAGTCGGACCACGCACGAGCGCCGGACCACGACGGCGCCTGACGTAATCCGTCTGACCGAAGGATCAAGCTTGTGAAGCACGACGGACCCAAGGATCAAACGCCTGACCAATTACGGCTGTCTGACACCCAGACACGACCATCCATCTGACCAGGGCATTTACCTGGGACGTCTAGACCATTGAGAAAAGGGGCGGCGCAAGTACAGACCCAGGGACCTATAAATAGGGATCTCTGGACGGGACGAGGGGAGCGCGACCGGATGGTTAGCAGAGAAGGCGGCCGGACTGAGAACTAGATAGCAGGGAGAAGTCAGAGTTGTGAGATGAGTGAAAGTGTAAGCAAGTGACAGACCAAATAAAGAACACGAGGTTAATCATCAAATGTATCACCGGAGTTGTTTCCTTATTGAGTACCAGATCTAGATGAAGTGTGTCAGAGAGTAAGCAAGGTCCCTTACAATATTAACCTTTTTTTTTCTGTCCATGGGGTGTGGCAAAATCATCGGAAGGCTCATTGACCCACTTCACGTCAACCTTTCGAGCTGAAACTTGACACAAGACTCGTTGCGGATGACAACACATGCTATTAAACGTCCACCCTCGCCCCCAAAACCCAACCCCTAAAAACCAATTTTTTTTCCTCCATTATTTCTAACCATAAACAACATCATATACTCTTTTCTCACTGAATTTGTATGTGTTTCTTTATTTCACCTTCTCGGCGTTTCTATCCCATAGATATCAAACTACACTCCCCCCCCCCTTTTTTTTCGAATCTAATGATTTGTATTTTCCAGAAATAGTGGAAAATCAATTTACGGAATTTTTCGTCTAGAACGTCATTGGATTTTATAGTTAGTGGCATCTTCATATACAGCACAACCCTATTACAGCGCCTGAGGGTTGGAACACATGCGCGATAACTTCAATGTAGCTAATAAAATTCACTTTCCTAAGTTGAACGGTGCAGTCATAGCGGTGATGGATACAGAGTGAGATACTACATTAATTACAGTGGTAAATGCTATAAAAACCAATTGTTGACTAAGTATTGTCTGTGGTTTAATGGCTAAATAAAATAAAATGGTTAGCGAAAGAAGAGAGCTTACAACGTCTGAGAACCACTGCCATGAATGATTTAATGGCAGCAACAATATTATACGACCAGATTTCATTTGACAATTTCATTAGCATATAGCACAGTCAATGATTTATTTATTTATTGGGGGGGGGGCATTATAATATAAATATAGNGGGGGGTTCAAAAAGAAAACGAACAGGATGTAACATTTAAATCAAACATTATAAGGGAAATAACAAAGAGTTTTTTTTTCTAAAATAAGATAAAGTTTTTAGCAGTTGCTTCCCTTAAATTTAAATCCTATTTTGAGAAAAAAAAGACCTTCCTTTATTCCGAACTATTTTTAATGATATGCAAATGCCCTGGGTACGTTTCACAGGCAACAATTATACCTACTGTCTTTTACTGTCTCACTCTATCCCTGCTCTTCATCCTTTTTTTGGTTGTCTTTTGCTTCAGATCCTTTCGCTTAGCAAGGAAAGAAATAAAACGTGTATTAATATCACATCAATCAAACACGACTTGTTATTAAAAAATAAAACATGACTTGACATTAGTATCGTATAAGTTAAAATCATTATAAGTCACCGTCATTTATAAATGGATTTCTACTAATACGTTTCAGGCTTATATATATATATATTTTTTTTTTAAATCGCTAGAAAGTAAATTATTTACCCTGATTTCTGATGCAGGCTCTAAGTCGAAATGCAGTACATCAGTTGTATTGTCCAAACATACTTAATCATATAATCTAAAACTTTATTTGGCACGCCTGCCCCAATGAGCACGTAGAGTCGTCTCAATTGGCACGCGAGTAAGAGTTTTGATTCTGAACTGGAACCTCAGTTTTCAGATTTAATAGTTTTCATTTTGCGATCAAAAAATGGGATTTTGGGTTAGAGCTCATGCCGTCGGTCTTTGCGATCTTATACATCACTAGATTTTACTTTGATGTGCACATCGGAATAACTGGTTTAAGCAGTGCAGCGGCTTATTGGTAAAACATTTGAAAGTCAATGATATACTGCTACAGACTAATATTAAGGAACAACGGAAATTTTCGGAAAACTCAAACATTTCAATTTGAAGGGCTGAAGAAAATATGTACGATGAATGTCAAGAAAAAAAAAATCCATTTATTTGGATCAATAAAAATATCTTTTCTTATCTTATGATAACTCTTTCAGCTAAACTCTTACTTTACATTTGCAAGGTCATTCTTTTGCTATGGAAAAGAAAAGGTCCAGCATTGGCATAAAGTGGTCGTAACTTTGTATTTAGCTTTTGTATTTGTAATAAGGAATAGTTATCTCCCTGACTTTGTGTGATCTAATCTTCCGGCTGTTTGCCATCATGAGTCTCGTCTGCGCGGTCCATGCCATCATGGGAGGAGACACCTATAAACGTCCAGAACTACACCTTGTGGTCACAGCTCACCTTCTGGTCACCGCTCACCTTCTGGTCACCGCTCACCTTCTCGTCACCGCTCATCTTCTGGTCACCGCTCACCTTATGGTCACCGCTCACCTTATGGTCACCGCTCACCTTCTGGTCACCGCTCACCTTATGGTCACAGCGCACCTTCTGGTCACCGCTCACCTTCTGGTCACCGCTCACCTTCTGGTCACCACTCACCTTATGGTCACAGCGCACCTTCTGGTCACCGCTTACCTTCTGGTCACCGCTCATCTTCTGTTGGACGTTCACCCCCTCCCCCTGCTATAAGACCATTTCCGCTCCTAGTTGTGTTTTTATGGCATCTGTGGCTTTGAGGACGCACACTCTGATCACCATGACGTAGACATTAAAAGTTGCTTCCAACGCGTCCCAATGCTTCTTGCCAACTCCGTCCCTTTGGGGAAAAACTCTGTATTATCAATGACCACCGAAACCTGAGTGTAGTGCCTTTAACTTGTTTAACCATAGATCTCACGTGCCTGGTCATTCTGACCACTAAAATGTGCATGGCGTCACAATTTCGTTATATTTATCTCCAAAACGAGGCCGAGAAAACCTCCCCGGTGGTCCAAGAAAGATCTCCAGGTGGGTGAACTTTTTCCAGGCATTTTTTTTTTAATCGCCTTTTGTCATTCCCGTTCGTTTGATGGCAGCTTCTCGCTGGACGCCTTCAACGAGATTAGTCAATACTGATATAGTATCACGTATTATGAACTAAAGGCTGTGGTCTGTGTAAGAACTCAGAAATCTGCATCCTTGTCATTCACAATCTCAATAATGTAGCTCAATGTTTAGAACAGGAAGATCTTAGGAAGTTAATTTGTTCAAGACCAAAACATGCGTCCCATATTATTCTGCGGTGCTTACTATCAAGGTAAAAATAATCAAAGAATTATTATTAATGTTAAATTTAAAGTAACAAAAATTGCGAATAGAAATGCATGGAAATTAAAGATTCCACATGGTGTACTTTGTCTTAAATATTGCGCACCGTGCTAGCAGCGTTCTTAAAGCACGTCGTTTGTGCATTAGTTTGTTCAATGAGTATTGCTTGAATTGATTGCACCACTTCACCACCAAATCTAAAACAGTAATAACGATACACGGTGAATATATAGGAGCCATAAGGATCAATACGTTGATCGTGGGAACTCAAAATATAGAAGATAAAAAGATGATCGAGTTTTGCATGAGTGTTTATTTATTGGGGTTTGGTCAATTGCTCCAACACAAACGTTTCAACACTGATACAATTTAAATATCTCACTGGACTGCTCTGGTAAAGTGGTCATGTTTTTCGAAGCATGTCCTGTGGTGCATTACTCTATAAACCATTATTTAGGAAGTCCTTTATTAAGGCAATGTATTAACATTGATATGAAAAGCGTTGGATTGCGATAAAGCTTAAAGTAGATTAATTAGACACCAACAATTTGGGTCAATATAACAATATAATTTAAGCTTTAAAAATAATGATGCTTAAGACACAAGTAAACGTTTCGGCACATGCCTTCATCAGTACAACAACAAACATTTATATAAATATAAATTAACTTTACATAATATATGTTTTTTATGTAAACATATATCCTACCTAAAAAATAGAAAAATAGGAGAAGGCCCAAAAACCAGACAAAAACAAAGTAAAGGAGAGCGGAAATGAAGTGATTTGAACAAAATTGTAAAAAACCAAACTGACAAATAAATGGCAGCTAGGTAAAATTGTGGATTTGGTTTATCCCATATGGAGACAGTAAATGCGATGTCTGAGATACCATCATGGTTAGGGCTATTGAAATGTTTGGATACCTGACAGAGAGCTTGTTTATTTATGTTATAGTGGTGTTTTCTGAACCGGTCTCCAAGGCGACGACCTGTCTCTCCTGCGTATAATTTACCGCACTTTTTGCAAATGATGGTGTAAATCACGTTGCGACTTGTGCAGATAAAGCCATCTTTAATTCTGAATAGTTCCAGATGGAAAGTGATCTTACCAGCTTCGAACACGTATGGACATGAGTTAAAACGGCTACGGTTTCAACTTTTGGTGCCTTTATGTGCTTTAATAGCAGGAGGATGGCTTCTAACTAACATGTCCCTAGGGTTCTTGTCCCTCCGGAAAGCGAAAATATCACTGTCTGCAAAGCACAAGCTATTCTTGAATCCCTATACTTGATTTATTTGCTTTAGCTGGCAGTCGTTAGGTTTAATTGTTGAAAACCGCTATTGTCAGAAACGTTCATAAAACTTTATTTGAAACATCAAAAATCTCTTTTGTTCTGATTTGCCAATGCTCAACTGAACGCCTAAAGAGACTTTAATAATATTCATTTTTAAATGATGTGCTGATATTGTAATGCGACTTTTTTTTAAGACGCTGTTAGCGTTTGTAAAAAAAAAAATCTTTTTAATTTTTAAAAAATAAATAAAAAATCATAAATAATAAAATTTATGATTAAAGAAATGTGTTATGTAATTAAAATTAATTGTATATATCTTTTGATGATATAACACATTTGATCTCATAAAACATTTGAAAAAATTAACCATTTGATTGTATAAAAAGTTGATATCTGAGTTCCATTCAAGGTACACATAACTTCTATATGTCCTTTTTGACAACGCTATGAAAGGAAACTGAAAAAAAAATTACCTCAGTAAGAAAAGCTCTAAGCAAACATCTTGGTTCTTTGGTGAGATGAAGTTGTCATGAGGTTGTCATGAGGTTGTCATGAAGTTGTCCTGACGTTGTCACGATGTCATGATATTGTCATTGGGTTGTCATGAGGTTGTCATGAGGTTGTCATGAGGTTGTCATGAGTTTGTCATGAGGTTGTCATGAGGTTGTCATGATTTTTTTCATGCCGTTGTCATGATGTTGTCCTGACGTTGTCACGATGTCATGATATTGCCATGATGTTGTCATTGGATTGTCATTAGTTTGGCATGATGTTGTCATGATGTTGTCATGATATTGACATGAGGTTGTCATGAGGTCGTCATGAGGTTGTCATGATTTTGTCATGACGTTGTCATGATGTAGTCATGGTATCATGATGTTGTCATGATGTTGTCATGATGTTGTCATGATGTTGTCATGATGTTGTCATGATGTTGTCATGATGTTGTCATGATGTTGTCAAGATGTTGTCATGATGTTGTCATGATGTTGTCATGATGTTGTCATGATGTTGTCATGATGTTGTCATGATGTTGTCATGATGTTGTCATGATGTTGTCATGATGTTGTCATGATGTTGTCATGATGTTGTCATTGGGTTGTCATTAGGTTGTCATGAGGTTGGCATGATGTTGTTGAGAATTTGCTATATCGTTGTCATGAGGTTGTCATTGTCATTTACAATAAAAGGAGTGCTTGAGAAAGAAAAAAAAATGTAAAACAGTTTATCAACAAAGGACATTGCTTGTAAATTACGTTTCACGGATTTAAAAAAAAAATTAAAATGTAACATCAGAATCTAGTGATACTTAAATCAGTGAAAGAATTCTCAAAAATAATTCAAGAGGGACATTTTTTCCTCTCAAATTTCCCCCTCTACCAGGAATCCCCCAGGACCACGTGATCAACCAGCAGCAGTCCGACATTCGCACAGCTGGGTTCCCGCCGTAAGACCAGACGTCGCGTTCTTCGAGCTCCGGCCTGGTGGCCTCCAGCTCTCCCTGTTTAACATCATCGCCGCCCCTCAAGTGCGTCCTCGGCTGCCCCCCCCACACCCTCCGAGTGTAGCGCCACGGCCGCCCCCCCCACACCCTACGAGTGTAGCGCCACGACGCAACAGTCCAGCTCTCCCTGTTCACCATCATCGCCGCCCCCCAAGTGCGTCCTCGGCTGCCCCCCCCGCACCCTCCGAGTGTAGCGCCACGGCCGCCCCCCCCACACCCTACGAGTGTAGCGCCACGACGCAACAGTATCGTCGGGTTATAATAGTAGTGACGCGAAGATGACAACATTTGTGCATTTCCTACAGGACTGGCGGCACTTTGATTGGTTAGGATGAAAGCATGTGTAGGTACGTAAACATCTATATAGTGTGGCCATGGGGCAGGGGCGGATTCAATGGGGGGGGGGGATCCGGGCACATCAACATTTTCCCTTGTTTAAATGTATTTCTTTGGAAATAAGAATTGTATTTCTCTTAAGTTCGTTTAACTGCAAGTGTCAACAGTCGTTTCATGAGCCACCTTTATTCTCATTCTTCATCCACTGTCTATAATCTCTCCATCCACTGTCTGATTTCTCTCAACCCACTGTCTAATTTCTCTTCATCCACTGTCTAATTTCTCTTCATCCACTGTCTAATTTCTCTCCATCCACTTTATAATTTCTCTTCATCCATTATCTAATTTCTCTCCATTCACTGTCTAATTTGTCTCCATCCACTGTTTAATTTCTCTTCATCCACTATCTAATTTCTCTCCATACACTTTATAATTTCTCTTCATCCACTGTCTAATTTCTCTTCATCCACTGTCTAATTTCTCTCCATCCACTGTCTAATTTGTCTCCATCCACTGTCTAATTTGTTTCCATCCACTGTCTAATTTATCTCCATCCACTTTATAATTTCTCTTCATCAACTATCTCATTTCTCTTCATTCACTGTCTAATTTTTCCCCATCTACTGTCTAATTTCTCTCCATCCACTTTATAATTTCTTTTCATCCACTATCTAATTTCTCTCCATTCACTGTCTAAATTCTCTCCATCCACTGTCTAATTTTTTCTCAATCCACTTTATAATTTCTCTCCACCCAGTTTATAATTTCTCTTCATCCACTATCTAATTTCTCTCCATCCACTTTATAATTTCTCTTCATCCACTATCTAATTTCTCTTCATCCATTGTCTAATTTCTCTCCATCCACTGTCTAATTTCTCTCCATCCACTGTCTAACTTCTCTCCATCGATGTCTAATTTCTCTTCATCCACTGTTTAATTTCTCTTCATCCACTGTATAATTTATCTCTATCCACTTTATAATTTCTCTTCATCCACTGTCTAATTTCTCTTCATCCACTGTCTAATTTCTCTCCATCCACTGTCTAATTTATCTATTTTATTTTATATATAGTATAGTGCGTTCAAAAAGAAATTTAACGAAAATTTGATCGTGTGACCTGAAAAAGAATTTAACCAAATTTCCGTTCGACCGAATTTCCGTTGATCATTTTTCCGTCAACGAAATTTCTTTCAAAAAAAAATTGCGGTAACCCCCTCCCACACGTATTCTTTTGGACATTCCCACCAGCCCCCACCCCCCTCTAAAAAAAACCATGCACACTGAGCTTTTAAGCTAACACCTCCCCCTCCAAAAACTCAATTCATTTTTAGATAATTATGACTTCACAGTAATAATGTGTCACGGGTTATCAAAGCTGTCTGTCTGGTGAGCCCAGTGGTTCCCAAAAAATGCGCCTCGTCGCCCTGAGGGGCACTTACCCACATGAGAAGGGGGCACTCGCCACTGGTGGATAGGGAATTGAATTATTAGGCCACCTATCCTTAACAAAGACATGGGGCTTCAAACAACTTTCGGAATTTATCCGGAATTTTGTTTTCTACACTTTGACGGTCGACATTTTCAGAACTATGCTCCGGGCGCCGCTTGTCTTTGGCACGCCCCTACTTTGGTTTGCCCCGGCGCTGCCTTGGGTTGCCCCGGCCCTGCCTTGGGTTGCCTCAGTCCTGCCTTGGGTTGCCCCGGCCCTGCCTTGGGTTGCCTCGGCCCTGCTTTCGGTTGCCTTTGCCCTGCCTAGGGTTGCCCCAGCCCTGCATTGGGTTGCCCCTGCCTTGGGTTGCCTCGGCCCTACCTTGGGTTGCCTCGGCCCTACCTTGGGTTGCCTCGGCTCTACCTTGGGTTGCCTCGGCCCTGTCTTGGGTTGCCACGGCCTTGTCTTGGGTTACCCCTGCCTTGAGTTGCCCCGTCATGCTTTGGGTTGCCCCTGCCGTGGGTTGCCCCGGCCTTGCCATTGGGTTTCCCATGCCTTGGGTTACCCCGGCCCTGGCTTGGGTTGCCTCGGCCCTGTCTTGGGTCGCCCCGCGCCTGCTCAGTTTGCCCCGCCCCTGCCTTGGGTTGTTCCGGCTTCCTCGCAGGGGCACCGCGAAATATTCCACGTGACCACAGTAACTCACTTGAGTACACACAACTGTTTGCTGTCACTCGATGACGCTTAGTGACATACACTCCCATCACCCACGCGCTTTTCTCACGTTGTAAATGTATGTGCCCTTTCAAAGTGTACTAGTAACAATTGAACAACCTAAACGTTGACACGTGAATTGAAACAAATTGGGAACCACTGCCGTAATAGAACAAAATACGTTACAGCTACGTGGAGCATACGACGGTGTAACTGTTATTGTAACTAGTGTTACTGAGGATGTCTACCCCTAGATCGATATAGCGGTTTCACTTTTGAAAACAGAAGGCAGAATTGTGACCTTAATCACTACGAACCATTGCATAATATTCGTACAGCCTTTTATGTAAGGTATTTAACCTCAATTGATTAATAGCAGTATTTTTATGATATATGTATAGTGTGAAGAATCTGACTTTTCATTCGCCACAACTGTGGTTATTTTGTAAAAAAGTTGCCAAACTTCGGTCTAGCAATGATTAGTCACTAACGGCCCGTTTCACAATCTTAAGATGTACAATGTTTTAACGCTCAGCACAGTGTTCTATTATAATGAGCACAGCTGTCTTACGCATAACACTCAACACAGTGTTCGCTTGTAATGAGCAAAGCTGTCTTACGCATTACACTCAACACAGTGTTCTCTTGTAATGAGCAAAGCTGTCTTACGCACTACGCACAGGAAAGACGTTCATTTTGAGCACCAATAAAAACTTACATGAACACTTCATTACCAATTCAGCAGCAGAGCAAAATCCTGGGGGTTTTTTTGTTTCTTTTTTTTGCGCATATAAGTTGTTTAAAAGCAAACGTGGATCTTGATCCAGGCATTATCCATGACATGTAATGCGTTTCTTCCAAGCTACACCCACCCACTTCATCACAGGTACCTAAGATCACATCCCACCCACTTCATCACAGGTACCTAAGATCACATCCCACCCACTTCATCACAGGTACCTAAGATCACATCCCACCCACTTCATCACAGGTACCTAAGATCACATCCCACCCACTTCATCACAGGTACCTAAGATCACATCCCACCCACTTCATCACAGGTACCTAAGATCACATCCCACCCACTTCATCACAGGTACCTAGGATCACATCCCACTCTCCTCATCATAGATACCAATGATCAGCTCGATCGGGCGAATTATTTCTCTTCAAGTTATGACCGAAAATATAATAATTTTCTTGTTTCCCCAGGCTGTATCCATTTATTTTGATCAATAAAAGAACCTTATCGTATTTACTAAATCTATAAATATTTATATGCTATTCATGGACAGTCAGAGTATTACAAAAATTATTGCAATTTTTTTTTTTTAAGTGTATGAACTTTATGTCTGCCCCCCTGCAATATGTACGCGTACACAAATCTCCAAAATCGACACCCCCAATGCTCCCTCAGTGCGTATGTCCTAAATAGATGGCGCCTAAAGGCAGTAGAATAAGTCTTATTGACGAACATATTAAATCAGAATATTTACTGTATAATTTAAATAGTCTGTGTTATTTATGTGTTTGTATAATTTACATATTGATGTGTAATCTCTGTGTTATTTATATGTCTGTATACTTTATATATGTCTTTGTTATCGATATATTTCTGTGTTATTTATATATGTCTGTATAATTTATATATGTATGCTTTATCTTTATATATCTATATAATTTATATATGTTTATATTATTTATATGTGTCCATATTATTTAAATATGACTGTATTATTAATATCCGCCTGTATTATTTATATGTGTCCGGATTATATATATATGTCGGTAAAATTTGTATCCATCTGTATAATTTATATGTGTCAATATAACGTAAATATTTGCATTTCTTTCCACAAAGCGATGTTACGCTTGGTTAAATAAAATTTATTTCTTTTTTTTTTAAATTAATTTATTTGTCTATGTTATTAATATCATTATTATTATTATTATTAGCATTATTATTGTTATCATTGTTGTTATTATTATTATGGTTATTTTTATTATTATTATAACTACAATATTATCATTAATGCCTATTATAGCGCCAGGTGGCGCTTGGGTGCAGGGGAATCGGGCGCACGTCTGCTGATAATTGGCGGGAATGGAATTCAGTTCTATTTTGATTACTTTTATTACCTTATTAACTAACAACCTTTTTAATTGCTGGGGTTTCGTGATATTAAATTCTAATATTACTCAAAATACTTGTTATTCATAGAGTAATAGGCCCTACAGCAGAGGCTCTCAACCTTTCTAATGCCACGACCCTTTAATACAGTTCCTCATGTTATGGTGACCCCCAATCATAAAAACTATTTTCGTTGCTACTTCAGAAATATGGTTTTTCCGATGGTCTTAGGCGACCCCTGTGTAAGGATCGCTCGACCAACCGGATGAGATTCGCTGCCCGACACTGATACGTGAATGTCATACAATAATATGTGCTCACCATACAACCATACAACAGCACTGAGCCCTGTGTCATAATGTTTATAGCGATATTAACTCTACCCTTGATGCCAGATGAAGCCCTGTACTCAGTAGCGTAGAGTAGAGGCACTTGTGCTTCTGACACTGCGCTTCTTACCAACAATTAAAGATATTAAAAATGTGTTCAATTAAAATAAGTTATTTCAAGTAATATTGCTCCAAACTTGGCCTAGAATTATTTTACGTTACTTCTGTAATTAAATTAATGCCCGGTGGTTCAAAATGACAGTCCTGTCGTCTGCCCCATCGAGTTCCAATGCTATAATGAATTCACGATTGGGCAGACAAAGATAAATTGTTTCTGCTAATGCTCTCTTCGTTTACCATAAAGCAAAGTAAGGCTTTCATAGATTATGACGTGCTTAACTTTTTTCTTTCAGAAGCCTGAAGTCAATGTGACCTACATGTGACGTGCCCTCGCGCCACACCCACTGACAGTCAAACAAAGGAAACATACTAGAGACGTCATGCCTGACGTCAACCCTCCGCGCGCACAAGTCTACGTCATCGTGGCATTGACCTTCATCTGTCAGTCGTGAGTACAAAAATAATAATTGCTATATTCTCTTCCCATCTGAAACTGTAACATTTCTATCTTTCCATCTGAACTGTAACATTTCTAACTTCCCATCTGAATTGTAACATTTCTCTCTTCCCAACTGAAATGTAACATTTCTCTCTTGCCATCTGAAATGTAACATTTCTCTCTTCACATCTGAAATGTAACATTTCTCTCTTCCCAATTGAAATGTAACATTTCTCTCTTCCTATCTGAAATGTAACATTTCTCTCTTCCCATCTGAAATGTAACATTTCTCTCTTCCCATCTGAAATGTAACATTTCTCTCTTCCCAACTGAAATGTAACGTTTCTCTCTTCCCAACTGAAATGTAACATTTCTCTCTTCCCAACTGAAATGTAACGTTTCTCTCTTCCCATCTGAAATGTAACATTTCTCTCTTCCCTCATCTCTTGTAGCTGTTGCCAATAAAAGGTGTCACCTGCTATTGAATAATGTCCACTTGTCCTGCCATATGACGACTTAGTTGTCACTATATCCCGTGACCCGTGACCCACGACAAAACTCAGCGAAGTAGTAACGGGGAAAATAACAGCCTTTGTTTACAAAAACACTTCTTGACTGCCCAGATAGCACGAACAAATTACTGTCGAGAAACTGATGGACCTGTGATCCATTTGTTGATTACAAATCTGCACCAACACTGTTTGAATTTTGACTCCAAAAATAAATCTTTGTTGAAAATTAATGTAGTGTTTCTCTTAAATATACGCAATAAAATGTAATACAACTTTGAATATTTCAAACTTAAAAGATGTCACCACTATCCTATGTGTTTGCTACAAATTCATGTCAACACTATCCAATGTGTTTGCTACAAATTGTAGAGTGACAAGGTTTGAATATCAACAAATAACGCCGATGATCAGTTCAAGCACGATAGATTCAATCTATTCCTCTTGTGTATGAGAGTGAGGCTTTATTTGTATGTTCTCCTCTCCTCGCTCTGACCTATTGAGCAATGACCTATTGAGCGATGACCTATTGAGCAAACTGTCCTTGTATTATATTCATCCAGTTCAGCTTAAGTTTAGCTCAGGGAACCTAAGAGCTCAAATTGAATGAGTTTTTCGGAGGTCATAAGATCGAAGCGCGCGTCTGGGGGTCACGCTCTTCAGTTCGTCTGAGTGTGAGTGGGACGCTTTGATATTGGGTAGTGTGAGTGGGACAGTGTGAGTGGGACAGAGTGGGTGGGGCAGTGTGGGTTGGACAGTATGAGTTAGGGCAGCGTGAGTGGGGAAGTGTGAGTGGGACAATGTGAGTGGGGCAGTGTGAGTGGGACAGTTCCACTTGGGGTAGTGTGGGTGGGACAGTGGGAGTTGGAACAGTGTGTGTGGGCAATGTTAGTGGGATAGCGTGAGTAGGGCAGTGTGTGTGGGCAGTCTTAGTGGTACAGTGAGAGTACGACGGCGTGAGTGGGGCAGTGTTTGGGTGTGTGACAGTGTTTGTCGGACAGTTTTAGTGGAAAAGTCTGGGTGGTGAATTGTGATTATTGATCCAATGTCTCTAAGACAATGACATGCCGTTCCTTCTGTCTGTGCCTCTTGGATGACGTCACAGCCACAGCTCTGGGTGCCATAATATCTCGGGAGGTTAAAGACACGTTAAGCAACGTTTGTCTCTTGGTCTGTTTGTATTTCTGTTTTGTTTTTGTTTTTTCTCTATCTTCTTTTACCATTCCTACCAGTTGCTCTGCTCATGGATAAACATCTGATATCATCGCTTTAACATGATCTTCTGTCACATGAATTTTTTCTAGCACACTTACGCTGAACCTGTCTCCACTTTCGCACGAATGTGTTACAAAATATCTGTTGAATCAAGCTCTTGAACCTTTGAATCCCCGTCAAGACAAAGAGCACAAATTTATATTTATAAATCTTTCTAAACTATATCATTTCTTTTAAAATCTTTTACATAAGACTGTATTGCTTTAAAAACGTTGCGTTATTATTCTTTTATACACGTCAGCAAATGTCAACAGAGAGAGCAGATATCCTCGAAACCTTGTCAACAGTTCGATCACCCCATATGTATGCATCCCTCCGCCTGTTATCAATGCTCCCCGTCTGTATGCACCCTTCGGCCCCTTATCTATGCTGTCCCGTTTTTTTAGCGCCCTGAGCCCTATTGTTATTTAAATGATATTACATGTAGCCAATATTCGTTCAGATTGGGCTATCCCAACAACCTCTTTTCATTTCTTTTATTTATTTTGTTCTCTCTATCTGGGTTACGTTTTTTGTGATGTGACTTGATCAGATCTCATCAGATTCACTGAATCACACGGTATTCACATGACTTAATCATTTCTACCTACAAATCTGGTTTTTTTAAGCAAACTACATTGTCTACATCAAGGGTTTCAAACTCGCGGCCCGCGGGCTATATGCGACCCAAAAGACGATATTTTGCGGCCCGCTACGTGACAAAATTTTAGTGTTAATGCGGCCAACGCGTTTTCCCAAATTTTCATATCTATGACGTGACCCTCCGCGACGGTTTCAATCGAATCTCACCGACTTGTCTAATTCTAATTGTTCTTATATTTTTATATTTGCCTGTTGATTTTATATGGTAAAATCAGCTTTAAAATCGGACTAAAAGTTTTTATTTTATTGCATTTTATGATACAAACATGGCAGCCAAAGTGTTGTTTTTGAGAAAACACGCTTCGAATATTACATATATATATATCAAAAGTTTAAAAAATCAGTTCGTGTGTATGGCACAACCATAATGGTGTAAATTGTAGCACTCTGACGCAGTATCAAAGAAACTCTATTAAAATTGCCGCTAGTGTGTACGAGTGAAGAGTGGGAGGATTTCCGAGCCTGTCAGCTTGGTCACTTTCAAAATACAGGGTTAATCAAAAAGGCCTTTTCTACGATTAAAATAATCAAAATCCATTCTCCCTAGTATGCGAAGGAAGAAGTTATTGTTAGGACTCCCTATAACAGCATCTTCCTTCTCATCACCAATACGTCAATATTGCCTGCTCCTGCCTTCTGTTTTAGCACGTTTTAGTTTTAAAATAGCCAGTGGGAATCACCTTATTTGTATTTTGTATTTTTTTATTTTTCGCCTCACTGGAGGCCCATTATTTTCATATCATCTATTAGCTGAATACTTTTACTTTAGATCTCCGGAAATTGTATTTACTTACTGAGGACATAAAGCCGTTAATAATGATAGGCAAAGTGACGGCCTAGTTCTTGAGAACCCTCAATGTTTTTATTTGTTATTAATAAAGGTTGAGCTGATTATACAGTTGTAGTTGATTGAATTTGTAATCGCTTTTTTGTGGAATTCTTGTTGCGGCCCAGTCTCACTCAGACTCTACCACCTGCGGCCCCCGGATAATTTGAGTTTGAGACCCCTTGTCTATACGAACTATCGCACTTTGATTTTTTGCAACACTAATCTTATACGGCATTATAGCTGCTATGTGTAGAAGCAAAGAGAAGTTCAGCTTTTTAAGATCGATTTCAAATGAAAATTGATTTAATAAATATCATAGTTTTCCTACTTTATAGCTTCGGCATGGGATCCCTCAGAGTACTATTCGTGACCCCTGAGAATACTCTTCGTGACCCCTTTTTAGTTTCGCGACCCATGGATTGGAATCCAAATTATAGACAAGAACTGGATTTTTGTATATGAAGACGACTTTCATTTCGAACTTATAAATGTCCATCAGAATTTGTGTTTTAATTCAAGAGGTCCTGAATTGATTCAGTTCGTATTAATTATACGTAACGATTTAATTTATACGTAACGTCAATTATATGCAATGATGTCAATTATATGTAACGATTTAAATTACGCGTAATGATGTAAATTATACCTAGTGATGTCAAATACACAAAACAATCTAAATTATACATAACGATGTAAATTGTACGTATTGATGTAAATCATACCTTCACCACTCAAAATGTAAGTCGGGCCCTGATGCCTTATGGAAATTGTTGCAGGTCAAAAAAAATAAGGGCAGAGGGGAAAGCTATTAAGAAAATAATAATAACAAAAATATATTGTTGTTTCGCGGCTGCGCCGTATGTTGTGCAGGTCTGATGTAAATGATACGGTTTTCGTCGGATTTCATTTTGAACGCACTATGCTATATAGCAAAACAAAATAATGGGTTCAAAGAGAAATTTGACGCATAATTAGATGGTGTGAACTGAAAAAAAAACATCGACCAAACTTTCGTTCGAAAAAAAACTTCCGTCGATCAATCTCTTTCAAACACATTTTCGGATACGAATTTATCCATAACAATGTAAATTATACGTAACGATGTAAATTATATGTGATGATGTATATTTTATGTAGCGATGTAAATCATATGTAATGATTTTAATTATACATAAAGGTGAACATTATTTTTTTTTAAATCTCTTTCAAACTAAACACCCATTAACAACCAAGTTGCTACTATAAGTCCGTAAAATGCATTTTTATAAATTTGATCATCATCATCATCATGTCCCTTAGTCCTTGGACCGTTGGCGCGCCACAGATGACATGTGAACTATCCTCCTCCATTCCTCTCTGTCTTTTCCACTTCGCACAGCATCGCCTAGTTTTAGTCCCGTCCACTCTTTGATGTTATCTTCCCATCTTTTTGTCTGTCTTCCTCTTCTTCTCCCTCCTCTGTTGGTGCCCTGCGTGATTTCTTTAGCAAGCCCTTGTTTCCTTGTCACGTGGCCATACCATTCCAGTTTGCGCTTTTTTTTTTTTTTACAATAACCAGGAGGTCAACGTACTGCCCAATAGCCTGACGAATCCTTTCTTTCACTTGATCATTGGAGATTATTGTTATAACAGTGTTATTGTTCAATCAGTGTTATTGTTAATTAATGTGTTTTATATTAATATTCTAAAGTCACACCGGCTTTTACACCGCAGACTTATTTCACTCTTTCAGAAAAACAACAGAAAATATGACGCACCAAACGCACTTAAGATATGTTGTCTTTTAAAGAAGCTCATTTGGCGCTGTTATCGGGAATTTTATTTCGTGAAATCAGTGTTGCCATATTTCCTTCATCTTCAACTTTAAAAAACATGAACGCATATTTTGGGGGTTTGGGCTGAAAATGTAAAAGAATGTGTTGTCATCTGTAACCAGTCCATGTGCCACGTTTCAGCCACCCAGCTAGCTACCAACGAAAGTGAAGTTAATCATAGATATGTAAAACGAATGTGAACATTGTAAAGAGGTCAAGGAATGTGTTACTCTTTGTTCAAATAATCACCCGCTGGACAGCAGGATGAGGCTTGGCCAATCATGAACGACAGACTATCCCGATAGTTAGTGACTGTTTAACAGGAACTGATCGCAGGGTACCTAGTTATTTAATCATCATCTACTCTAATTAGTCATATTTATAATCTTATGTCGTTGTATTCTAAAATGTTTGATGTTGTACTGAAGCTATCTGCTATAGGAATACACGCAAAGTGATGTACGAAGTGATGTATAAAGTGATGTACAAAATCATGTATCAAGTGATGTACAAAATCATGTATAAAGTAATGTACAAAATCATATATATGAAGTGATGTACAAAATCATGTATAAATTGATGTAAAAAATCATGTATAAAGTGATGTACAAAATCTTGTATAAAGTGATGTACCAAATCATGTATAAAGTGATGTACAAAATCATGTATAAAGTGATGTACCAAATCATGTATAAAGTGATGTACAAAATCATGTATAAATTGATGTACAAAATCATGTACAAAGTGATGTACAAAATCTTGTATAAAGTTATGTACCAAATCATGTATAAATTGATGTACAAAATCTTGTATAAAGTGATGTACAAAACCATGTATAAAGTGATGTACAAAATCATGTATAAAGTGATGTACAAAATCTTGTATAAAGTGATGTACAAAATCATGTATAAAGTGGTGTACCAAATCATGTATAAATTGATGTACAAAATCATGTATAAAGTGATGTACAAAATCTTGTATAAAGTGATGTACAAAATCTTGTATAAAATGATGTACAAAATCATATATAAAGTGATGTACAAAATCTTGTATAAAGTGATGTACAAAATCTTTTATAAAGTGATGTACAAAATCATATATAAAGTGATGTACCAAATCATGTATAAAGTGATGTACAAAATCTTGTATAAAGTGATGTACAAAGTTATATATAAAGTGATGTACCAAATCATGTATAAAGTGATGTACAAAATCATGTATAAATTGATGTACAAAATCATGTATAAAGTGATGTACAAAATTATGTATAAAGTGATGTACAAAATTATGTATAAAGTGATGTACAAAATCTTGTATAAAGTGATGTACAAAATCTTGTGTAAAATGATGTACAAAATCATATATAAAGTGATGTACAAAATCTTGTATAAAGTGATGTACAAAATCTTGTATAAAGTGATGTACAAAATCATATATAAAGTGATGTACCAAATCATGTATAAAGTGATGTACAAAATCTTGTATAAAGTGATGTACAAAATCTTGTATAAAGTGATGTACAAAATCTTGCATAAAGTGATGTACAAAATCTTGTATAAAGTGATGTACAAAATCATATATAACGTGATGTACCAAATCATGTATAAAGTGATGTACAAAATCTTGTATAAAGTGATGTACAAAATCTTGTATAAAGTGATGTACAAAATCTTGTATAAAGTGATGTACAAAATCTTGTATAAAGTGATGTACAAAATCATGTATAAAGTTATGTACAAAATCATGTATAAAGTGATGTATAGAGTGATGTAAAAAGTGTTACACTTTATTGTATATGTATTGTGTTTTTATGTTATTCATATCCAAGTTACAATATTATTAGACATCAAAGTTTAATGGAAATAAACATTTAAATAAATTTGTTCACATAGATGACATGTTACAAACCAAGATCTGACTTTTCAGATTGTATTAAGATTTGTAAGATAGGGTCACATATTTTAAGCATAATATGGAGATAGTGTTTCATATTATAATCATACGATAGAGATATGTTCGCACATTGTAGCATAAAATAGAGGTAGTCTCACATATTGTTTGCATAAGATAGAAGTAATGTCACATATTGTAAGTAAAAGAGATAGGGTCACATATTGTAAGTAAAAGAGATAGGGTCACATTTAGGTTTTAAAAAACTGTCTTAAAGTAAGAGAGGGAATGATATGTTCGAGCTTACATTCCCAGCTTACATTCCCAGCTTACATTCTCAGCTTACTTCTCAGCTCACCCCAGATTTTTTAACAAATGAAGCTCTTCCCCCCCCCCCCATCCCTTTTTTTTTTCTTTCTCTGACCCGATAGCACTGGCAGACAATTTCAGTAATGAGAAGTGGGTTGTCACCCTCCTTGTCCTGACGTTCAGCTTGTTTAATAAGCTAGGCTGTTCTCGTGAAGCTCTCGTGATAACGGTGTTATCGTTTTCACAGTTTATCGTACAATCAGAGTTGTCGTTCAATCAGAGTTATCGTTCAGTCAATGTTATCGTTCAGTCAATGTTACCGTTCAATTAGTTATCGTTCAATCAGAGTTATCGTTCAATTAGTGTTAATCGTCCAGTCAGTGTTGTCATCATCAAACAGCTCTTGTTCTACCACCATCATTGTTTGGTACACTCAGGATTCCCTTTGGTTGAATCGTCCCGAACTAACTTAGTCGCCAACAATGACAAATGTTATAGGCCACACACAAATATTAGGTGGGAGAAGGGGAGATTAGCAACAAATATTATAGGCACGGTTCTTCTTTTGGTTTCTTTTTTTTTTTTTAATTTTTTTTTGTTTNNNNTTTTTTTTTTTTTTGGGGGGGGGGGGGGTTGTGTTTTAAAAAAATAATTATAATAAAAGAAATGACCACTATAAACAACGATACTTAAAGAATGACCACTATTAACAATGATACTTAAAGAATGACCACTATAAATAATGATAATTAAAGATATGACCAACATATACAATGAGGCTTAAGGAAAAGTTTAACGTCTCAAAAATAACATATAGTGGTCAGTCTTACTTAAGACTCTCTTTATCCACATAATGTCTCACAACAGAATGTAAAGTAGCTTGAGTGCTGGAGGAGTAAGCTCATCTTCAAGTGAGAATAAAGGGGTTTGTGAGACTGCAAGTGAGAATAAAGGGGTTTGTGAGACTGCAAGTGAGAATAAAGGGGTTTGTGAGACCGCAAGTGAGAATAAAGGGGTTTGTGAGACTGCAAGTGAGAATAAAGGGGCTTGTGAGACTGCAGTCTAGTGATGGTGAAGAAAATGTGTCAAGCAATTAACAGTGAACATTAAGAACGCAACAAAACGACAAATTATTCCTTTTTGTGCTTATTTTCGTAGTGTTTGCTTAAGAAGGCATCTTGCCGACACATATTTTATTTAAACCCCAACAACGAGTTTAAACGCTATGGTTCAGATCTCTCAATGAGGTTTCAACATTTGTCAACGCCTCTATCTCATCAATCTAATATTAAGTTAACATTGCTAGACCCGCGTTTAACTACTGGTCAGCTAGTTTTGTCTCCACTGGTCAGTTTGCTTTGTCTCTGCTGGTCATTTTTTTCCCCCTTATTCTTGCCAGCAGTACAGGCTTGTTCACGACCAGGATTGAACAGATTGGAGAAGTAGAAAGAAAAAAAAATTCAAAGGACTTCGTTAGGGTGGCGGAAGAGGTCGTCTCTGGGTCCTAATGCCAGGATGGGTTCAGTGGCAGATCTTGTCCTGGTGCCCTAATACCGTAAGCTACTTGGTTGTCTGGTTGAAAACAAACACACGCGAAGTCATCTCGTGGTCATACCCAGGGGACTGATAATCACAGGGATCGGGGAGACTGATGACTGTTCTGTACAGCTATGTACAACAGGGTGGATTACTGAAGTGAAGCTCGGGGTAGAGGAACACCGGGGGGNTTGGGTGGGGCTATTGGGTGGGGCTATTGGGTGGGGCTATTGGGTGGGGCTATTGGGTGGGGCTATTGGGTGGGGCTATTGGGTGGGGCTATTGGGTGGGGCTATTGGGTGGGGCTATTGGGTGGGGCTATTGGGTGGGGCTATTGGGTGGGGCTATTGGGTGGGGCTATTGGGTGGGGCTATTGGGTGGGGCTATTGGGTGGGGCTATTGGGTGGGGCTATTGGGTGGGGCTATTGGGTGGGGCTATTGGGTGGGGCTATTGGGTGGGGCTATTGGGTGGGGCTATTGGGTGGGGCTATTGGGTGGGGCTATTGGGTGGGGCTATTGGGTGGGGCTATTGGGTGGGGCTATTGGGTGGGGCTATTGGGTGGGGCTATTGGGTTGGGCTATTGGGTGGGGCTATTTGGTGGGGCTATTGGGTGGGGCTATTGGGTGGGGGCCTGGGTTGAGGTAGAGAATTATGTTTCTATTGTTTTGGTAGACATTTAAATAAAGATGATGTATAAAAGCAGAAGTTACCGGAAATGTGTACGGGACCAATCAGGACGAGACAAATCAGCACCGTACCAATCAGTACCAGACCAATCATTACCGGAGCAATCAGTACCGGAGCAATAAGTACCGTACCAATCAGAACGAGACAAATCAGTACCGGACCAATCAGTACCGGAGAAATCAGAATGAGACTATTCAGTACGTGACCAATCAGAAAAAGACAAATCAGTACAAGACCAATCAGAACGAAACAAATAAGTACAAGACCAATCAGAACGAGAAAAATCATTACAAGACCAATCAGAACGAGACAAATCAGTACAAGACCAATCAGAACGAGACAAATCATTACAAGACCAATCAGAACGAGACAAATCAGTACAAGACCAATCAGAACGAGACAAATCAGTACAAGACCAATCAGAACGAGACAAATCAGTACAAGACCAATCAGAACGAGACAAATCAGTACAAGACCAATCAGAACGAGACAAATCAGTACAAGACCAATCAGAACGAGACAAATCAGTACAAGACCAATCAGAACGAGACAAATCAGTACAAGACCAATCAGAACGAGACAAATCAGTACAAGACCAATCAGAACGAGACAAATCATTACAAGACCAATCAGAACGAGACAAATCATTTCAAGACCAATCAGAACGAGACAAATCATTTCAAGACCCATCAAAACGAGACAAATCATTACAAGACCAATCAGAACGAGACAAATAAGTACAAGACCAATCAGAACGAGACAAATCATTTCAAGACCAATCAGAACGAAACAAATCATTTCAAGACCAATCAAAACGAGACAAATCATTTCAAGACCAATCAGAACGAGACAAATCATTTCAAGACCAATCAGAACGAGACAAATCATTTCAAGACCAATCAGAACGAGACAAATCATTTCAAGACCAATCAGAACGAGACAAATCATTTCAAGACCAATCAGAACGAGACAAATCATTTCAAGACCAATCAGAACGAGACAAATCATTTCAAGACCAATCAGAACGAGACAAATCATTTCAAGACCAATCAGAACGAGACAAATCATTTCAAGACCAATCAGAACGAGACAAATCATTTCAAGACCAATCAGAACGAGACAAATCATTTCAAGACCAATCAGAACGAGACAAATCATTTCAAGACCAATCAGAACGAGACAAATCATTTCAAGACCAATCAGAACGAGACAAATCATTTCAAGACCAATCAGAACGAGACAAATCATTTCAAGACCAATCAGAACGAGACAAATCATTTCAAGACCAATCAGAACGAGACAAATCATTTCAAGACCAATCAGAACGAGACAAATCATTTCAAGACCAATCAGAACGAGACAAATCATTTCAAGACCAATCAGAACGAGACAAATCATTTCAAGACCAATCAGAACGAGACAAATCATTTCAAGACCAATCAGAACGAGACAAATCATTTCAAGACCAATCAGAACGAGACAAATAAGTACAAGACCAATCAGAACGAGACAAATTAGTGCAAGACGATTTTTTAAGAAGAAATGTTGTTCAAATTGAAGTTTATTTTTAGATTTTAAAAAAATTACTTATTAATTCAATAAATTATTTGTGAATTTAGAAAAAAAATATTTATAAACAGTCATTATAAACCAAACTTTGTGGAAAGTTTAACAATTTATTTGACACAATATATATATATATATATATATATATATATATATATATAATCCTTATATATATAATCCTAGGGACAAATCTCCGTCGATCAAATCTCCTTTCGCACAAAGTTCTATTCCAACAAACTTCCGTTCCATTACTTCCATTCGATTACATTGTGGTTTAAAAATAATTGGTTTTGTACAAATTTCCAGTTACGAAAACAAGAGAAAATAGTTGACCGTTGTTAACAGGTACCAAATAAGTTTCCAAAAAAGGAACATTTTTCTTACCACAACTAGATTTAGTGTCGATAAAGTTCTCAAATAAGAGATTAAATGTAAGTGCTACAACAAAGTGTTGTTTTATATAAAAAATAAAATATGTTGGACATGACATTGTAAAACAGCTTAAGGGTTTTGTCAAAGTAAGGTTATGACACTATAATTGTATCCTTCTGGTTGTATAGGGTTCATCATAACTACTGTGTCTTGATGTTTGTGAGATAGGGTTTATCATAAACTACTGTGTATTCTTGTTTGTGAGATAGGGTTCATCATAAACTACTGTGTCTTCTTTTTTGTGAGATAGGGTTCATCATAAACTACTCAGTTGTGTTGTTTGTGAGATAGGTTTTATCATAAACTACTGTCTCGTCTTTTTTGTGAGATAGGTTTCACGATTAACTACTGTGTCTTCTTGTTTGTGAGAAAGGGTTCATCATAAATTACAGTGTCTTGTTGTTTGTGAGATAGGGTTCATCATAAGCTACTGTATCTTGTTGTTTGTGAGATAGAGTTCACCATAAACTACTGTGTCTTGTTGTTTGTGAGATAGGGTTCATCATAAACTACTGTGTCTTGTTGTTTGTGAGATAGAGTTCATCATAAACTACTGCGTCTTCTTGTTTGTGAGGCTATGGCAGTGCTGTTATTGTGAGATGTTTTGTATGTTTATACTCTAATTTATATAACTATGTCTTGTCTTATAAAGGAAACATTAATTCAGTACATAATAAAATTTTTTTGAATTTTTAGTAAACAAGTGAAACTGGTTATAGGTCCACGATTTAAATATCAATCGATGCCATAGATCACATCACATGTCTGCAGAAGCATTATTTTATGGAGCGGAGAGTCTTAAACCCACGCACTAGTGTTGATGTCATTGAACGCATCTCCATAGTACGGCCTTCTTTCTCACAACCAGATCGACGTCCAGGCGGGTGAATCGGGGAGGAGTATCGGAGTCGTTTGACCCCTGAATGACGCTTCAGGGAATAACACAAAACCGGATGGAATCTTTCTGGAAATGGCCCTACAAACCACGTGATCTCCTGGCGCCGTCTTCGCTGGTCATCGATTCCGGGAAAAATTGGCTTAGGTACGCATCAAGTCAATTCATTTGCGCACCCTCTGGTCAGTCTGGCGGCGAGGGTAGGTGCAGGGCGTTCTGATGATGTCAGGATCCAATTGGACGTGGGGTGTCTCCGGAACCGGGGAAGACAACCAAGTATGGATTTTTTTTTAAAAAAAAGAAACTTAAAATGTTTTAAGTTTTGACAAATGTGCCTGGCAATTGATAGACGTCTGAGATACAGATTTAATGGAACACCCACCAGTTCTTCAGGTCCTCCAAATGGCGTGGAAAAGAGAGAGAGGGAGAGATGGATAGAGAGAGAACAAGACAGAGAGAGAGAGAGAGAGCTAGAGAAAGAGAGGGAGAGAGAAAGAGAGAGATATGGATAGAGAGAGAACAAGACCGAGAGAGAGAGAGAGTGCTAGAGAAAGAGAGAGAGAAAGAGAGAGAGAGAACGAGAGAGAGAAAGAGAGAGATGGATAGAGAGAGAAAGAGATGGATATAGAAAGAGAAAGAGAGAGGGGCATAGGTGGGAGAGAGATGGGGAGTGAGAGAGAGAGAGAAAGAACAAAGAAAGAAAGCAAAAGAAATAAAGAGACAAAGAGAGTGACAAAGAGAAAGAAAGAGGGAGAAAGAGAGGCAGAGAAAGAAAAGGAGAGAGAAAGAAAGGGAGGGAGAAAGAGAAGAAGACAGAGAGAGAGAGAGAGAGAGACAGAGACGTTAATGTCCACTTTCAAACCGACTGAACGGTGAGAAATAAAGGAATCAGGGAGTTACGCTCACGTGATCTACACATAGGTTTTTTTAAATATTACTAATTATAATTAAGAAAAATTTTTTAAGTCATCTAAAAATGTCATATGACATTTGTACCTCCCTCCATTTCCTTTAAGCTTTAAAACAGACACTGGAGATGGTAATAAAGTCTTCTTTGGTGTTTTCTTACCAAAATACCCAGTTTCTAACCAAAATACTGACTTTCTAACAAAAATGCCGACTTTCTAACCAAAATACTGACTTTCTAACAAAAATGCCGAGTTTCTAACCAAAATACTGACTTTCTAACAAAAATGCCGTTTCTAACCAAAATACTGACTTTCTAACAAAAATGCCGAGTTTCTAACCAAAATACTGACTTTCTAACAAAAATGCCGAGTTTCTAACCAAAATACTGACTTTCTTACAAAAATGACGAATTTCTTACCAAAATAATGACTTTCTAACAAAAATGCCGAGTTTCTTACCAAAATACTGACGTTCTAACAAAAATCGTATTTTCAGTTATATGATTGTACAAGAGAAATGCTAGCTTATGAATGGTGGTTAGGGGCAGGGGATGTAAGACAAAAAATATTTACACTTATTAGAATTTATGTCAAAAATTAAGTTGTATGAGTTGTAGGACGCTTATGTGTGATAGGACCTGTATGTTTGGTAGGAGTTGTATGTTTAGTAGATCTGTATGTTTGGTAGGACCTGTATAATTGCTAGGACCTGTATGTTTTTAAGACCTGTATGTTTTTAAGACCTGTATGTTTCATCGTTTGCACTTTTTGTTAGCTCGAATCGTTTTACCCTTGTAAGTTACCCAAAATCTATTTGATATGCACAGTAGAGATGTTTGAATAATTTTCTTCATAAAGTTCCATGTTTTCATAAAAGGATTTCCATGTCATAGTTCACAATCGGAACCTTACAAACCATTCAGCTCATCAGGGTCGTTTATTTTAACAATTAGTTTTAGAAAAGAAACCAAAATTTGGGAAGTAAGAAAATGTGTTCTGTTAGCTTCACAAAGCGAGACTCGTATATCAGCCTTTGCCACAGTACGTCTTTTCTCTCACCTCTGCGCCCAAATAGGGGTACAAAATATAGAATATAGATTTTTAACGAAACAGTAATACAATTACATTAAATATAATTGTAAAGAAATCAAGGCACAAAATACAGGAAATAGACATGTAAAAAAATATTGGTACAATATACACTAAATAGAAATGTAAAAAAATATTGGTACAATATGCAGGAAATAGAAATGTAAAAAAATATTGGTACAATATGCAGGAAATAGAAATGTAAAAAAATATTGGTACAATATGCAGGAAATAGAAATGTAAAAAAATATTGGTACAATATGCAGGAAATAGAAATGTAAAAAAATATTGGTACAATATGCAGGAAATAGAAATGTAAAAAAATATTGGTACAATATGCAGGAAATAGAAATGTAAAAAAATATTGGTACAATATGCAGGAAGTAGAAATGTAACGCCAACTCCTCCGGACAAATTGTCTTCAGTTCTGCTCCCTGCCTCCCTGCCTCCATTCCTCCCTGTCTGTAAATGACATCCGGGTGACCGTGTTACCATCGCACATTGCAGTGCGACGAATCACCGTTCCTGGCACGTCCTTGCTGTCATCTTCCATTAACGTCCAATTTGTGCACGTCATTTGTGTCCAAACAGCCGACGTGTTCAACCCGAGGTATTCACTTCCGTTGTGGAGCACGTCCTGGACTCCGGCAATGACCGAGCTCTTTCAGGTGGTCAGGGGCGCCAATGTCGAGCTACCAGGATGTTAATCAGAGAGGACAATGGTCAGCAGGCGATGGATTAATGTGGTAGATTTGTAGACTGATCACGCCAGACGTGTAAGATCACGCCAAGTGTCCATGGTGGCCACGTGTTAGTGGACAGTATTCCTTGAGCTTGAAGTCTGGGCAGCGGTTTAGGTGAATGTGTATAAACATTTTTTTTTTAAGTTAAAAATTAAATGTTCGGGGCTGAAAAAAGGGGGAGGGGTGTGGAGGCGATATTTTCTATGTTATTGTGGTTCACTAACAGTGAATTTGAGATTAGTCAATTTATAGCTTGAGGTTTTGTTCCATATATTTTAGCTCTTTTGGTTAATTTACAAAAGAACTTCCGATATGTTTTAAGACGCTCCACAAGTTCCATGGCTAGCCTACAGGTTCTATGACAACAGTTAGATCAGGCATTGGCTTCATATTTTCATAGAGAAGTGCGGATGTTTGAGATCATTCATATGTGTCATTTTAAAAATTATACTTCTTTAAATATGAATGACACTGTTTTTTAACGTTATATAGTTCAACTATGTGATAGTGCTAATCTAACGTTCGCCCCCCGCCCCCCCCCCAATCTGTCCACTCTTATGCCACGCAATCAAATGTAGTTTTATTAAATGGCTCAAGACGTATCTCCATCTATTGAAAGATTATGTTTGGATTAAACAGCCAATGTTTTGATGAATAAATTAGTTCATGTATGTTGTGAACGTACACTGTTCCGTGAAGATAGAATAAAGCTTTATTTAAAATCTGTGGACCAAAAAAGAATAAAAAGCCCCGACACTCGTCCTGTAAAAGGTGTTTGAAAGTGCACATTTCTGAAGAAGGACTTATTGAAAAAGCCGTAGACCAAAAATAACTAAACTCGAACGTCCCTCAAAGTCTTTTTAACAAAATAATACTTTTTTTTTTTTTTAACTCTTCCCCCTGAACATTGTACAATCTTTTAAATTACAGTTTAGCGATAAGTGGATTACGACCAAACTTTCCATGGACTACTTATAGGTCTGGAGGAATCATCCTATCAAAGTCGGTTCATATTCATTGTTTGAATTTCTTGTGATTGACCGACACCGCTATTACAACAAAGACAGCCGATGCGATGCATGATTGTCTTTCGGGAAACTATTCAAAGTTCATGGATCAAACCCGATGTTACTAGTTGCAAGCTCTGAAAACAGGGAATTGACTATGAAATGCACAGCAAAGTACACTCTCTAGTCGGGTTCTGTTAGAGACCAAATTCTTAATTATAGACAACGCGCCAATTGAAAGTGAACTGCGCGTCACACTCTCAGGGCTAATGATGTCCATCACCAAACCAAACAGTCATTGACCGGCGCAACGCTGTGAAAACATCTGCCGAGTGGTCAGTCATTGCGGTCATTTGGCCCGCGGTCTGACTTGTGTAGTTTTAGCTTCCTGGCCAAACATTACGGCAGACGCAGACAAATGAGGTCAAACAGGGTCGGGGATGTTTGCTGAAGCGCTGACCGCCGCTTCGAACAGTGCTTGAACGCCTGGTCGGTGTTTGAACGCCTGGGTCAGTACTTGAACGCCTGGTCGGTGCTGGAACGCCTGGGTCAGAGCTTGAACACCTGGTCAGTGCTTGAAACCCTGGGTCGGTGCTTGAACGCATGAGTCAGTGCTTGAACGCCTGCTCAGTGCTTGAAACCATGGGTCGGTGCTTGAACGCCTGGGTAAGTGCATGAACGCCTGGTCGTTGCTTGAATGCCTGGTCAGTGCTTTAAAGCCTTTGTCAGGGCTTGAACAACTGGTCATTGATTGATTGCCTGGTCAGTGCTTGAACGCCTGGTCATTGATTGAAGGCCTGGTCAGTGCTTGAACGCCTGGTTATTGATTGAAGGCCTGGTCAGTGCTTGACGCCTGGGTCAGTGATTGCATGCCTGGGTCAGTGTTGATTAGGGATAAGATAGATTATGGTCAGTGATGAGGCATCGGGAGAGATCAGAGGCTAAAATTTGTGAGGTGTGGGTGAACTGTTAATAAGACATTTGAGGTCAGTAGTGCTGGAGAATTAGAGAGTTCTTTATGTCCTTGAGATCAACTTAATATATATGTAGGTAGTAAATCTTGTAGGCTTTATAAGACATTCACATTGATCTGGTGTAAGATATTCACATTGGTCTGGTGTAAGACAGTCAAAATGGTCTGGTGTAAGACAGTCAAAATGGTCTGGTGTAAGATATTCACATTTAGCTGGTGTAAGACATTCACATTGGTCTGGTGTAAGACATTCACATTAGTCTGGTTTAAGACAGTCACATTGGTCTGCTGTAAGACATTCACATTGGTCTGCTGTAAGACAGTCACATTGGTCTGCTGTAAGACAGCATATGGTAAACTTGAATTCATTGACAGGACAAATGATTGACGTTTCGGCTCAGAGCCTTCAGCAGCAAACAAGATGAAAAAATAATAAGATCATTATTATTAACTTGATTTCACAACTTGAATGCAATCCATCAATTTGTATTTGTTTAAGCTGTCATAATTTGTTAATTAAGTTAATTATAGGATACTGAAAACGTTATATACTATACATTAATATATCTAACTATGCATAGGACTGGTATTTAAAACAATACTAATTCTGTACTTCAAATACATAAGTCATGGATCTGGTATTTTGAAAAAAATAATTAAATCAGCATGCGACTGGTGTAGGAATCTCGATGACCTACTTCAATCAGCAAAGCGACTCTGGTGTAGGAATCTTGATGACCTACTTCAATCAGCAAAGCGACTCTGAGTAGGAATCTTGATGACCTACTTCAATCAGCGAAGCGACTCTGGTGTAGGAATCTCGATGACCTACTTCAATCAGCAAAGCGGCTCTGGTGTAGGAATCTTGATGACCTACTTCAATCAGCAAAGCGACTCTGGTGTAGGAGTCTCGATGACCTACTTCAATCAGCAAAGTGACTCTGGTGTAGGAATCTCGATGACCTACTTCAATCAGCAAAGCGACTCTGGTGTCCTATGACCGGCTTAAAGAGTATCCGTTTGGGTCAAAGGTTCCCAATCGTTTTTTAGCGACGGCCCCTTCTCTATACTACTTATATCACGATAAATTAAAGAAAAGCTTTTTACAGAGCAAAAGATAACACCGGGAATAGATTGTTAAGTACAATGTAATTACATATAGTTTTGTTAAATATAATGTAATTACATATAGTTTTGTTCAATATAATGTAATTACGTATAATTTTGTTCAGATAATGTAATTACGTATAGTTTTGTTCATTATAATGTAGTAACATATAGTTTTGTTCAACATAATGTAACTCCAGATAGTTTTTGAATTTAAAAAATATTTAATGTGATGATTGACATTTTGATCATTTCAACACTCCCACAAAATTCGTGGTTGAATTTTTGTTGAATGTCAACGTCTTCTCATTCTGAACATTTAACAATATATGAGGTTGTTTAGTTATTGCACGAAGAACCGTTGAAAAATCCCTTTGACATACATACGTAAAAGCAGACATGAGTACTTTACTAACCCGGCTGGCCCCAACATAGAACTCATGGTTTGGGGACCCGTGATTTCGGTCATTGGCCTGGTGTTACAACCTGAGGTTAGCCATGGTTGGAGGACCCGTGATTTCGGTCATTGACCTGGTGTTACAACCTGAGGTTAGCCATGGTTGGAGGACCCGTGATTTCGGTCATTGACCTGGTGTTACAACCTGAGGTTAGCCAATTAGCCACGACCCGACATGTCACGTCAGCTATTCCCTTCTGAGGTCGTCTCTCATCACCAGGAAAACTAGCCTCCACTTCGGTGAGATATGGTGGGAGGGGGGCAACTACAGAGTGAGGAGGGGGCCAACAGTGGAGAAGGGGCCAACAGTGGGGGCAAACAAGGAGGAGGGGCCAACAGTGGGGAGGGGGTCAACAGTGGGGGGAGGGGACCAACAGTGGGGGAGGGGGGGGGCAACAGTAAATCACATGTACCCCTAATTTAAAAAAAATAATAATAATTTGTACATTTTTCTTATTGCTTAGATTTTATGTACACATAAATATTTTGTTCTTTTAAGATTTTGGACCTTCTTTTTTCTCAGTACCAATATTTATATTCTTTCACTTCCTGTCAAACTACTTCCGGTAACAACAAAGGAGATCTCTAAAGTTTTTTTTTTTCTTTGCGCTCTGTTTATTGTCGTATTTGATTTGTCCTTTTCGCTGAGAAGGCTCTAGCCCGACACGTTCCCATATTCTTGTCCTGTCTTTAATGCAGGCTTCACCTCACCTTGTTTTACTATTTCATTAACTCTGACTTAAACGCTTCCAGATTGAATGATAATATTGGTGTGACAGCTGTGACTCAGTAGCTGTGTCGTGCTCATCAGTAGCTGTGTCATGCACATCAGTAGCTGTGTCATGCACATCAGTAGCTGTGTCATGCACATCAGTAGCTGTGTCATGCACATCAGTAGCTGTGTCGTGCGCATCAGTAGCTGTGTCGTGCGCATCAGTAGCTGTGCCGTGTGCATCAGTAGCTGTGTCGTGCGCATCAGTAGCTGTGTCGTGCGCATCAGTAGCTGTGTCGTGCGCATCAGTAGCTGTGTCGTGCGCATCAGTAGCTGTGTCGTGCGCATCAGTAGCTGTGTCGTGCGCATCAGTAGCTGTGTCCTGCACATCAGTGTGTCGTGCAGATCACTAACTGTGATTTCCAATACACCTAAGTACACTGCGGATAAGTTTCCCAAATTAGACCACTTTATCCAGTGAAAAAAAAAGCCAGTTTCATTTTTTTTTAAAGGTTAAGTCTGATTGCTGTTGTTGCTTAGAAGTCCTCATCAACATGACCTCTTGCTTTGTTTTCAGTTTATTTGAAAATGACTTTCAATTAAATGTGGAGGGTGACCACAATTTTTTTTTTTCAAAACGATCATGTGTTAAAACAGTTTGGGCCAATGGCTGAATGACACTTTATTATTATTATTTTTTTAATTTTAAATGTGTGGGTTTTTTTTCCCCTCTATTTTTTAAACTCTTTTTGACCCACGCAAACATGAGTTTTATGGCACATCTGTACAATATATGGGAAATAAATAGGTGTGCTAACTGCTAACATCTGTGCAATATATGGGAAATAAATGGGTGTGCTAACTGCTAACATCTGTACAATATATGGAAAATAAATAGGTGTGCTAACTGCTAACATCTGTATATTATATGGGAAATAAATGGGTGTTGTTATAGAGAGCGTGTTTACATAATATTTCTCGTGCGTTCCCTCTGATTGACCCCGCATGAGACGATGTGTTCACAAAGGGGTGTGGCTTAGGCCTTTGATGTATTCTTGTTTACACCGCCAAGTACTAAAAATAATTAATCTGTTCCAAGTAGTGTTTTGTAGAATGAATCTGATGGTTCTAGAAATGCCATGTAGCTTGTCGAAGGCAGGGCTTGGGCGTCGGTAGACCCACCTATGTAAGGGATTGACAGGCTCGGAAGGACGGAGATTTTCAGATAGATTTTCTTAACATTACGAGGCGTGTTGTATTCTTTGTGTATTTGTGTGCTCATATGTGTTTATTTCGCATTATTTATTGGCACATTATTCTAACTGTGTTAACTGTGTACCGGTACAAGATCTACCATACTGTAAGTTGAAGATTGTAATTATATTCTTCTTTTCTTTTGTAATTATCTTAAGACATAATAAATCTTATTAATTGTAACTAGAAACGGTTTTGGGTCGTATCTTTAATATTGTTGGTTCTATGGTATCGTCCTTTGTTAGGCACTGTTTACAACGAGCCAATTAAAATTAAAATAGGAGATTAACTTCTCCCAATATAAGTCAGTGCGTAACAGTGTGCTAACTGCTAACATCTGTACAATGTATGGGAAATAAATAAGTTTGCTAACTGCTAACATCTTTACATTATATGGGAAATAAATGGGTGTGCTAACTGCTAACATCTGTACATTATATGGGAAATAAATAGATGTGCTAACTACTACTACTACAAAAAAAAATGTAATCATTATTTTTTTTTAAGCTTTAAAAACTCCGCCCATCTTGTCTCCTACACAACAATAACGAAGTAGAAGTCAACCATATTTAACTATCAAAACCGCTGGACCAATAAATGTTTAAAGACCACTCAAAATCTTTCCCGCCCCCACCCCCCCCACACACACACACACCATCTCCATTCAATTTAGTTTAGTAGCATCGACCCTCTCCCCCCAGGCCCTCCACCCACCAATAAAACAGACCGACCGTGTTATATAGCGACACGTCCACGGAGAAACCAAATATTGTTCTTCAACTCTGAGCAACTCTGATCAAGCTCGGGGTCGGAGCACGGAAGGAAACAGTTTCTGAAGATTGTCCCCCGGAAAAAAAAATGAATGCGACAATTTTGTCTCGGTTGTCACGATCACAAAACAAAGTTATTGAAAATTTCCCGGCGACATTCAAGCGTCATGGAATACTTGTTTATCTGCGTGAAATAGATTTATCAGAAACACGATATTCTTCGATGTTCATGTTTATTGAATTCGTGGTTCGTTGTTGAGAATTCGAGCATTATGACATCCCTAAGCTAAATGTAATCACTCTCACATTCGCTGTTGATTTTTTAAATATTTTTTATTATCCATTACACAATTAGATTCCTACTGGATTATTTTTCAGCTCTTTGTTATCTCAATAATTTCATGATTTGAAGCTGTTGTGATGTTTGAGTTCTTTATTTCTTAAAGCTGTATCGAAGGCAAACTCCTTTGACCCACATGACGTAGGTGGTGTTTCGATTCTTGATTGATAATTGATCATTTTTGGACTTCCAGCGCCAACATTTATCTGGGCTAAACTTCAAAATAGCGATGGAACAATGGAAAGACTGCACAGTCACGCAGTCAAACTTGACCTTCAAAGTGTATCGTCTCTTTGAATTATTCAGATCGAAATATCCTTAGATGAATAGAGCAATATAAAGAAGATAAATATAAAAAATAGCTATAGACAAATATTACAAATATCCATAGATAAATATCACAAATATCCATAGAAAAATATTAAAAAATCCATAGATAAACATGAACCATGTCCACATGAACAATATCAATAAATAAATATGACAAATGATTATAAATAAGTATGAAAAGTATATATAATTAGATATGACACATGTCGTTAGATAAATATGAAAATATCCATAAATAAATATGAAAAAATACATAAATAAATAGGACAATATCTATAAATAAATATGACAAAAATGTATAGTAAATTTGACACATATCCATAGATAAATGTGACAAATATCCATAGATAAATATAATAAATATCCATAGATAAATATGACACATGTCCTTAGATAAAAATGAAAAAGAAATATAAATAAATATGACAAATGCCCATAAATAAATATGGACAATATCCATAAATAAATATGACTAAAATCCATGGATAAATATGACACATATCAATAGATAATATAACAAATGTCCATAGATAAGTATGACAAATGTCCATAGATAAGTATGACAACTGTCTATAAATAAATATGACACATATTCATTGATAAATAGAACGCATGTCCATGGATAAATATGACAGAGTTCAGTGCATCAGAAACTGCTTTAAAAATTAATATGCACATTTGAATGTTCATATACATCTAAGAATAACTACGTGATTGTGTAAGTTCTTTCACGCTTTCAGTATTTCATCGGTCTTTATGCTGGAAAGTATGCGCCGGTTTTTTCGGCAACCGGTAATCGGTTTTTAGAAATCCACTTTGAGCCGGTTTTTGGCTTTCACAAGCAGCACTCGAGTCCCGCAGGAACGCAGGGGAACCGTGTTCATGGATTTTTTTAATAATTTTTTTTATGAAATAAAAACATATTTAGGGAAAGGAGGGGGGTGGGGGCGTTGGGATGGTCTTGGGTGAGTCACAACACTTATTTTTTCCATCCTGGATTTGATCCCTATTTGCAATGCATTCCCAACTGTTCCTCACCCCCCCCCCCTTTTTTTTTTTCGCGTCAGATCAACATATTTTATAGGACTGTGCTGCCCACGGGCTTAGGGGGGTGGGAAGGTGAGGGCTGTTTGCTCCCGAAGGAATTTTTTGTTGGGGGGGGGGAGTGAGGGGGTGGCGGCATGTTGATGCCCCCACCCCATATACTAAAATAGCTATTTTTTATCTTTATGTCTACTCTTTACATTGTAGTTTTAGTTAATAAAGAGGGAACGGGGGAGAGGGGGGGGGGCAAAATTACGGCAGACTACGATCTGCGAACCTTTAAATATTTATGGCATAATAAATGCTTGCAAGAACAAGATGACAATTGCGACCCCCTCCCGCCCCCCCCCCCCATAAAAAATTCCAGTCAGAGCTGTTTTTGAGCATCCGTCAGCTGATAGTGATACAAAGTACGGTGTGGTCAGACAAGCGAGACATCAGCAAGTAGCCTGCCATGGTCCTACTTTCATTTTTATAAAAGTATGTTATTTGAAATAATTGTCAAATACAAATACATTTACCAGTGGTTGATTATTTTATTGACATTTTTTTAAATCTGGGTTTTTCTTTCCCATTTTTTTTTTTAAATCATGATAAAAATAATACGAAAACCGGTTTTTGAAAATCAGCAACCGGTTATCCGGTTATCCTTAGGCTGGTTAGGGTCTATTGTTTTTTTTTCTTCCTTATTAACTTGTTTATATTTTATGACATACTTACTTAGATATTTACTTATATATTTTTTGTAAATGTTTTCATGTACTATCTAATTACTTGCGGTCATCGTGACAACACGTGATGGCATGGGGATGGCATAGGATGACACAGGATGACATGGGATGGCATGGGATGATATGGGATGGCATGGGATGGCATCGTCTGACATATGATAAATGTTTAGAGTTAAACTCTAATATAAAAACAAGACAACCCATAAAAATAAAGTTTTACTTATAAATTATTTATGAAAGGTCATAGAGAGCAGTGGGAGGTGGGGGGCTGAATATTTGACAAAACATTCAGGCAATTAACGCACTTTATAAGAATCCTAGTTATTGCTCTCCCCCCCCCACTCCCCACTCCCCCAACCCAACCCCCCCCAGGCTCGCAACTGCACATTTTTTCCCGTCTTTGGACTCTATTAATATTCGTATGTCCTAACCGCTTCAGATTTAGTGCACCCACTATTTCAGAACAACGCATCGATCGGATTTGCGATATATATTTTTTTTTTTTAGGAATCTGATTTAGCGCTATTGTCGGGAATGTGATTTTATCTTCCCCTTTAAAAAAAAACAAGGAAAAAATAGATTTTTTTGGTGTTGGGGGCTGAAAATTGAAAAGAATGTTTTGCCATCGGCATTCAGTTGATGCGCCAAGTTTCAGTTCGATAGCTTGACGGTAAGTGGGTCAATTAGCCGTCCGAATTTTTTCCCGTTTAGCTAGCCAGCCACAAACAAAAGAGAAGTTAATATAAAGGATTTTAAAAAAAAAAAAACTAGACGAGTTGTTATTTTAAACAAACACTATCATCGACTGAGACTCACGTGTGCACGGTCACAAAAGCCTTGAGAGTCGTGTCATGAGAGCTAAATTATGATGCAGAGTTTTCTTGGTCACAAGTCACACGGAGGAACTTCTCATTGTAATTAAGAATTAGAAGTAACATCGATCGTGTCTACACATAGTATTGTAATGGTGGGGTTGTTACTGGTTACTCGTACTTATTTTGTATTAGTTTTATTATTATTTGATTGATCAGTCCTAGTGTAGGTTCACCAATGGTCAGAAAACAACTATGATGCTATTATCAGATCTAGGATGGATGTAACAATGGTAATGCCATGATCTAACAACCTAATGTCTCTTTGTTGACTCCAGCATTGTAATTCAAAGCACCAGGAAGCTATCTCAAAATTAGATGAAAAGACTTGAGGGAGACAACAAAATCTAAGTGCAGACCAGAAATTAGTTTAGGTGAATTCTTTAGGGGGGTTTAGTAATCTCGTATTCAGAATTACGTGTTTCTATCTTCCCACTATTTACGTAGAATCGGATTGGAATAACGGCAAAAGCTCTAGACTTTAAAGGGGGCGCACTCTGCCAAAAGTTCAAGTTGTGTGGTCGTTATCAGCCTTTCCACCCCAGCTTCTTAATCCCTGTTCATGAATTATTTAATTCAGTTTTTTTTTTAAATTAATCCTAATCCTAATCCATCCACAAGGTAAAATAATGTTGGTTTTGATCAGTTTTTGGAATTTGTTTTACTTTTTTTTAAAGGAACATGTTTTTGGAGCTGCTTTACTAATGTAGTCATTATGTAATAAATTAGTAGTAAACATGTTGTAAATATGTAGTGAATATGTAGTAATTAGGTAGTAATTAGATAGGAAATAAGTATTAAAATAAGTAGTAAATAGGTATAGCTAACTTAGAGGCGCATTGATATTTATCTGATTTGCCATTTTTGTACATTGAAATTAGACTGAATAGATTTTGGAAGACTTCATAATATTACTGACAATACAATGAAGTAATTAATAGGTCTATTAATTGATTTTTATTTTGCATCTTTTAAATCCAAGCTTTTGTTCATGAACTTTCTCAACACGCGTCAGATTATGAAACTAAAATAGAATTTTTTAAATAAAAAAAATGAACTGTTACTTTTTTTTTTCCTTTAAATTAAATTGTGTAAAGTGAACAGATGAAATGCTCACAAAATCCAAACAGTATCTAATGTCGAGTTGTAAAGACAAATGAACGGAAGTACAGTATTGGATGTCATTATTTTAAAAAATAAATACTTTCAAAACTTCACTATTTCCTAACGTATTATTGTTGTTTTTTTAATATAACCTTGGCGGCTAGATTATCTCCGACACATATCGGTCCTCTGTGGCTCAGAAATCGGTCCTCTGTGGCTCCCCTGTGGCTCAGAAATCGGTCCTCTGTGGCTCAGAAATCGGTCCCTGTGGCTCAGAAATCAGTCCTCTGTGGCTCAGAAATCAGTCCTCTGTGGCTCAGAAATCGGTCCTCTGTGGCTCCCTCTGTGGCTCAGAAATCGGTCCTCTGTGGCTCAGAAATCGGTCCCTGTGGCTCAGAAATCGGTCCCTGTGGCTCAGAAATCAGTCCCTGTGGCTCAGAAATCAGTCCCTGTGGCTCAGAAATCAGTCCCTGTGGCTCAGAAATCGGGTCTCTGTGGCTCAGAAATCAGTCCCTGTGGCTCAGAAATCAGTCCCTGTGGCTCAGAAATCGGTCCTCTGTGGCTCAGAAATCGGTCCCTGTGGCTCAGAAATCGGTCCTCTGTGGCTCAGAAATCGGTCCTCTGTGGCTCAGAAATCAGTCCTCTGTGGCTCAGAAATCGGTCCCTGTGGCTCAGAAATCAGTCCTCTGTGGCTCAGAAATCGGTCCTCTGTGGCTCAGAAATCAGTCCTCTGTGGCACATCTCTGCGCAAACTTTGTGAGCAGATAACGACGTTATATCAAATGTGTGTGATGGAGCGGCCATTAATTCAATGTGCCGCGTCTATATTTCAGCAAAGGTCCTCAAACGGTGACCTCGCAGCCTCGGTGTTCTGGTGCATGCCGCCAGACCAATCGATTATTATATTCTCATTTTGAACACAGTTATTTTTAGATCAACTTTAAAATGTTTGGAAGATAGCTAAGTCCCACCAAATTCTCGCGTGCACACAACTACTAGACACTGTTACACTATGGCAGCATTGAACGTAACAAGCTGAATAGTTCTATACTGAATAGAAATTCATACTGAATAGAAACAGAGAAGTAGAGAATCCAACAAAAAAGCCAAGTTCGCAGCTTTTATGAAGTCAAAACGTACGGTTGTGTTCATCACACAGATCAGTATATTACTGTGTGGCACATATATTACAAGTGGCACAAATTACTTAGGTGACACAAGTGACAAAAAGACACTATTGACACAAATGAAACAAGTGACACAAGTGACACAAATGACACAAGTGACACAAATGACTCAAGTGGCACAAATGACACAAATAATAAAACTGACACAAATGACTCAAGTGACACAATTGACACAAATGACTCAAGTGACACAAGTGACACAAATGATAAAAAGACACAAATGACACAAGTGACACATTGACGCAAGTGATACAAATGATACAAATGACACAAAGGCACAAATGATAAAAATGTCACAAGTGACACAAATGACACAAATGATAAAATAACACAAATGAGACAAGTGACACAAATGACATAAATGATAAAAATGTCACAAGTGACAGAAATGACACTAATGACTCAAGTGAAACAAATGACACATGTGACACAAATTACACAAAATATAAAAATGACACAAGTGACACAAATGACAACAATGACACAAGTGTCAAATGACAAAAGTGACACAAATGTCACAAATGACACAAATGATAAAATGACAGAAATGAGACAAGTGACACAAATGACATTCTTACCAGGGTCAACAAGTCATTTATTGCCTTGACTGCAGGGTTCATTTAACTAATCAATGTTTGTGAGGACGTTAAATAAATGACACACGGCTTCAACACACAAATACAAACTACTCTAGATTCGGCCCTGATAGTCAGAGACCTATAACTAGTTATATCGAAGTGACTTCTCTGTACTATGGACCAACTGTACCATTACCCACTGTACTATCTCACCCCTGCATCATGTCACCACTGTACCAGGTCCCCTCTGTACCAAGTGCCCACAGTACCATATCACCACCGTACCATATCACCACTGTACCGTGTCACCCCTGTACCGTGTCCCCATTGTACAATGCCCCCACTGTACCAAGTCCTCACTGGAACATGTCTCCACTGTACCATGTCTCAACTGTAACATGCCCCACTGTAGCGTGCCCCACTGTACCAATAGTTACCAAGTGCCCGGTTTAATGTGTGCACAAATGATTGGCACAAAGGGGCACAATTCGCGGCAATCGAACCCCGCAACACTGGAATGTCCGTGATTTGCGTCCCATGTCTTCACTCTATAACGATCTATTCTGTATTTGGTAGTCTCCCTTCCACTGTTTAAATACTACCACTTTGCTAACCTTGCATTTGGGAGAGTTCTCTAGAAACTTTGATCCGTTAGAGTGAAGGCTTGGGTGGTAGTCGATTTAATTTGAGTGTTTGGATGGTGGTCACGTTGATGTGAGTGTTTGGATGGTGGTCACGTTGGTGTAAGGGTTTGAATGGTGGTCACGTTGGTGTAAGGGTTTGGATGGTGGTCACGTTGGTGTAAGGGTTTGGATGGTGGTCAAGTTGTAAGGGTTTGGATGGTGGTCACGTTGGTGTAAGGGATTGGATGGTGGTCACGTCGGTGTAAGGGTTTGGATGGTGGTCACGTTGATGTAAGGGTTTGGATGGTGGTCACGTCGGTGTAAGGGTTTGTATGGTGGTCACGTCGATGTAAGGGTTTGGATGGTGGTCACGTCGATGTAAGGGTTTGGATGGTGGTTGTCAAGGTCATGAAATCATGAGGTAGTGTGTGTGTGTTGATTTGAGGACGAATGCGGATTGTGAACTAATTTCATGTCACGGGCGAATGATAGTGGAGTGAACGAGGCATGAGATTTGGGGTAGAAAAGGGGAGACAACTGTTTGAGTACGGGGAAGTACGTTCACAGAGGTGAGACGAGAGATAGGACTCGCGACAGCGAGACGTTTTTTTTTTTTTGGAGATAGTGGATTTGTCAGGATATGTTTGCTGATTGGAATATTGCCATATATTTTTGGATTCATGTTCACTAAACTGTGAGACGCATTAATCTAGTAATGCTGTCATCAAATAAATGTCTTATGTACCTTGAAGCGTATTGTTTTGATGAATCAACCTAGTTTGTTGTGTGACAAGATTTACAAGAGAATTAAACAAAAGCGAGAATCATAAACCTAGACAACGAGCCAAATATTCAACCACTACAATATTTGACAGTGGTCACGTCGATGTAAGGGTTTGGATGTTGTCACGTCGATGAAGGATGGGGATCTGATAGAATGATTCTATTATTTTAACGTTACTACTTAACACTTACTTAACACCATAATGTTTGGTACACAGAGGGATCTAAACAGTCATGCTGACCTTGTACACATCTCTGGTGTACTTCCTAAGATACATCTCGGACAGGTTAGTCAATAAAAAAAATGCGACACTTTCTCTTATTGGTCAAGTCAAAATAAAAGCATTCATTCGTTGCACAGCTCGTGTCACGTGATTGCCTCAAAAGCCTTAAACTGATTGCAGAGTATCTGGTTCCGGATAACGGTTACGCACCGGTACTAAGTATTTTAATTGCTGGTTGGTAAGTTTATAAGAAATTTCGTCTTATCTAAATACGTTTGTAGCATCCCTAGCTCCCAGTAACATCAATAGTTCCCAGTAACATCAATAGTTCCCAGTAACATCAATAGTTCCCAGTAACATCAATAGTTCCCAGTAACATCAATAGTTCCCAGTAACATCAATAGTTCCCAGTAACATCAATAGTTCCCAATAACGCCCGTAATTCCCAGTCACATCCGTAGTTCCCAATAACATCAGTAGTTCCCAATAACATTCGTAGTTCCCAGTAACATCCCTAGTTAACAGTAACATCACTAGTTTCCAGTAACATCCCTAGTTCCAAGTAACATCCCTAGTTCCCAGTAACCTCCCTGTAGTTTCCAGTAACATCCGTTATTCCCAGTAAAATCCATAGTTCCCAGCAACCTCCCTGTAGTTTCCAGTAACATCCGTAGTTCTCAGTAACATCCCTAGTTCCCAGTAACATCCCTAGTTCCCAGTAACATCCGTAGTTCCCAGTAACATCCTTTATTCCCAGTAACATCCGTTATTCCCAGTAACATCCCTAGTTCCCAGGAACATCCCTAGTTCCCAGTAACATCCGTTATTCCCAGTAACATCCCTAGCTCCCAGTTGCATCTCCAAGTAGTTCCCAGTAGCTTTTGTTTCGCCGTTGGTCCCACGTACATGAGTTGCAGCACCAAGCCACATCAATACCAGATTCTAATGTCTGTCTGCCTCACTCCAATCCATATTTCGCCCGTTTCATTTGTTTTGGAAGTCTTAAAATTTCCCTCTGTGCTCCATTATTCGCCGCGTTCTCTACTAGCGCCTCTGAGATCGAAGACCTGGCCAGTTTCACTTAGGACCGATGCGTGCTCTCTCTCTCTCTCTCTCTCTCTCTCTGTCTCTCTCTCTCTCTCTCTCTCTCTCTCTCTCTCTCTCTCATCTCGTCGGGGCAACTACTTTTTTTAAAAATTTAAATAAGAAATTAAAGCGTAGCTTTCTNCGATGCGTGCTCTCTCTCTCTCTCTCTCTCTCTCTCTGTCTCTCTCTCTCTCTCTCTCTCTCTCTCTCTCTCTCTATCATATCGTCGGGGCAACTACTTTTTTTAAAAATTTAAATAAGAAATTAAAGCGTAGCTTTCTCATCACGTCATACACCTCCTATTTTTTTTTTAAACAACGGGTGGGGGTTGGGGGGTCTGGAGGGGCTTACAAACGTGTCCTTTATGAGAATACAGCAGCGGTCTTTCCAACAGGAACTTACGTGCGTGTGAGTTGGGGGTGTGTGGGTGTGTGGGTGTGCCTGTGTGTGTCTTGTCGTCTATTTAGGGAAATTTAATATAAAGAAATGTTTTTAACGTTGGGGAAATCGTAGAGTAAAGCCGACCCTAACCTGGCAACACGACGATGTCAATTACTACAGGTGGTCACCACCACAATACCAAATACCACAGGAAATCAACACGACAATATCAAATACCACAGGTCATCAACAGGACAATACAAAAATCCACAGGTTTTCAACAGGACAATACCCAATACCACAGGTGGTCAACATAAAAATACCCAATACCACAGGTGGTCAACAGGACAATACCAAATCCACAGCTGATCAACATGACAAAACCAACATCCACTAGTGGTCAACAAGACAAGATCCAAATCCACAGTTGGTAAACATGACAAGACAAAAATCCAAAAGGTGGTCAACATGACAAGACCAAAATCCACAGGTTGTCAACATGACAAGACAAAAATCCACAGGTGGTCTCTAGGACAATACAAAAATCCACAGGTGGTCAACATGACGAGACCAAAAGCCACAGGTGGTTAACATGACGAGACCAAAAGCCACAGGTCGTCAACAAGACAATACCAAAATCCACAGGTTGTCAACAAGACAAGACCTAAATCCACAGGTTGTCAACACGACAATACCAAAATCCACAGGTGGTTAACAAGACAAGGCCTAAATCCACAGGTTGCAACATGACAAGACCAAAATCCACAGGTGGTCAACATGACGAGATCAAAAGCCACAGGTGTTCAACATGACAATACCAAAATTCACAGGTTGTCAACATGACGAGATCGAAAGCCACAGGTGGTCAACATGACAAGACCAAAATCCACAGGTCGTCAACAAGACAATACCAAAATCAACAGGTTGTCAACAAGACAAGACCTAAATCCACAGGTTGTCAACACGACAATACCAAAATCCACAGGTGGTTAACAAGACAAGGCCTAAATCCACAGGTTGCAACATGACAAGACCAAAATCCACAGGTGGTCAACATGACGAGATCAAAAGCCACAGGTGTTCAACATGACAATACCAAAATTCACAGGTTGTCAACATGACAATACCAAAATCCACAGGTGGTCAACATGATAAGACCGAAATCCACAGATTGCCAACATGACAATACCAAAATCCACAGGTTGTCAAAATGACAAGACCAAAATCCACAGATTGCCAACATGACAATACCAAAATCCACAGGTGGTCTCTAGGACAATACAAAAATCCACAGGTGGTTAACATGACGAGACCAAAATCCACAGGTGGTCAACATGGCGAGACCAAAAGCCACAGGTGGTCAACATGACAAGACCAAAATCCACAGTTGGTGGTCAACATGACAAGACCAAAATCCACAGTTGGTGGTCAACATGACAAGACCAAAATCCACAGGTTGTCAACATGACAATACCAAAATCCACAGGTTGTCAACATGACAATACCAAAATCCACAGGTGGTTAACATGACAAGACCAAAATCCACAGTTGGTGGTCAACATGACAAGACCAAAATCCACAGTTGGTGGTCAACTTGACAAGACCAAAATCCACAGGTGGTGGTCAACATGACAAGACCAAAATCCACAGGTGGTCAACATGACAAGACCAAAATCCACAGGTGGTCAACATGACAAGACTAAAATCCACAGGTGGTCAACATGACAAGACTAAACACGACTGGGGTCAACATGTTCTGCTCAAATTAAATTGAAGAATAAATTGGTTAAAACTGTTTGGGGATTTTAATTTATTTTTACGTCAACTAGTTGGAGCTAATTTTACGTCTACTAGTTGGAGCTAATTTTACGTCTACTAGTTGGAGCTAATTTTACGTCTACTAGTTGGAGCTAATTTTACGTCTACTAGTTGGAGCTAATTTTACGTCTACTAGTTGGAGCTAATTTACGTCTACTAGTTGGAGCTAATTTTACGTCTACTAGTTGGAACTAATTTTACGTCTAATAGTTGGAACTAATTTTACGTGTAATAGTTGGAGCTAATTTTACGTGTAATAGTTGGAGCTAATTTACGTCTACTAGTTGGAGCTAATTTACGTCTACTAGTTGGAACTAATTTTACGTGTAATAGTTGGAGCTAATTTACGTCTACTAGTTGGAGCTAATTTTACGTGCAATAGTTGGAGCTAATTTACGTCTACTAGTTGGAACTAATTCTACGCGTAATAGTTGGAGCTAATTTTACGTGTAATAGTTGGAGCTAATTTACGTCTACTAGTTGGAGCTAATTTACGTCTACTAGTTGGAACTAATTTTACGTGTAATAGTTGGAGCTAATGTACGTCTACTAGTTGGAACTAATTTACGTCTAATAGTTGGAGCTAATTTACGTCTACTAGTTGGAGCTAATTTACGTCTACTAGTTGGAACTAATTTTACGTGTAATAGTTGGAGCTAATTTACGTCTACTAGTTGGAGCTAATTTACGTCTAATAGTTGGAGCTAATTTACGTCTACTAGTTGGAACTAATTTTACGTGTAATAGTTGGAGCTAATTTACGTCTACTAGTTGGAACTAATTTTACGTCTAATAGTTGGAGCTAATTTACGTCTACTAGTTGGAAATAATTTTACGTGTAATAGTTGGAGCTAATTTACGTCTAATAGTTGGAGCTAATTTACGTCTGCTAGTTGGAACTAATTTTACGTGTAATAGTTGGAGCTAATTTTACATCTAAAAGTTGGAGCTAATTTTACGTCTAATAGTTGGAGCTAATTTTACGTGTACTAGTTCGAGCTAATTTTACGTCAAACCATGATAAAATCATATGACTCCAAGACTCCATGACCTCACGACTCGATCTATAACAGAAACTATGACTCCATGACTCCATCTATAACAAAACCTTGACACCATGACTCAATCTATAACAAAACTATGACTCTAAAACTTCATCAATAACAAATCCACATGACTCCACGACTCGATCTATAACAAAACTACACGACTCCTCGACTGAAGTGTCAGTTTAATAGACTTCCAAAGTCTTTCGTTCTGAAAAAAATCTTGTATGTCTTGAGCCAGGCCTTTCCCAGATATCCCCAGTGACGTCACTGGTTAGTACGATGATTTGCGTCTAATTGCACGTGTCTACTCGAGTTGTGCCGTAACCGTCTTCACAGCAGGATGAGGTTTCAGTTACTTTCAACTGTCAGAGAAACGTGACCCGGTTTGGGGAGTCATTTCCCCAGTAATTAAAGCTGTAAGATCCCCTCTATTACCCCACCCCCTTTTTTTTCTTTTCACACACACACACACACACACACACATACTCACACACTCACAAAAAGATCTGAGCTGCAAAGATGTAAACTTGGTAGCAGACTTGGTTAGCTAGTGAAACATGTCTTTAAATGCTCGTCAATTTTGGTTGATATGCCACATTTCGAAAGCTCCTACTAGACTTGAGCTATTGCCAACATGTATGTCGACCCTTGACTTGAGCTATAGCTAACCCTTATGTTGAGCCTTGACTAAGTTAAACTACTGGACTTGAATGCAGCACATAAATAATGTGAACACTATGAGGAACTAGGACGCAAATTATTTGAATGGCTTGAATAAGAACTTATTTCGAGATAAGAGAAGTGGTCCATGGTCAGCCTGTGTTGCAGCTGTGACTTATAGAAAAAAAAACGAAAGGCGAGTTAGGGCGTTCCGGCCCTACTCCAATGTTTCTATGGTACCTAAATGTACACTGACCAATGACATTGTGTGGTTGGGACTCCTCAACCTCATGTGCTGGCTCATGTATAGAAGAAAAAAAAACTCCTATTGCAACATGATATGTGGCTAAACACCTCTTCTGATTTGTGGCTACATATCTCGTCTGACGTGTGGCTACAAACCTCCTCTGACTTGTGGCTACCAACTTCCTCTGACTTGTGGCTACCAACTTCCTCTGACTTGTGGCTACAAACCTCCTCTGACGTGTGGCTACATACCTCATCTGACGTGTGACTACATACCTCATCTGACGTGTGGCTACATACCTCATCTGACGTGTGACTACATACCTCATCTGACGTGTGGCTACATACCTCATCTGACGTGTGGCTACATACCTAATCTGATTTTTGGCCAAAACCTCCACTGAATGCCGGCTACATACCTCCTCTGATTTGTTGCTACAAACCTCCTTTGACTGCTGGCTACATAGCTCCTCCGACTTGTGGCAAAAATCTCCTCTGACTTATGGATAGAAATCACCTCTGACTTGTAGCTACCAACCTCCTCTGACTTATGGCTACAAACTTCCTTTGTCTTGAGAAAAAGGGAGGGGGGGGCTTAAAACTAAATTGTATGACTCTGATGTTTGCCCTGCTAAATAAAAGCCTAATTATTATTTATTTCAACTATTGCTTTATGAAAGTGAAAATTATTTTTTTTTAAACTTTAGAGTGGGTTTTACTCTCAGCCGTGATGATTCAGACAGTGGCGCTAACTCTAGTAGCAGTTCAAGTTATGATTTTAGCAGTGGAGAATATGATACTAATATATTTATTAGGTATGATATAAAGAAATATGTAGGTCATCACTGGACTGGGTCAGCGTGGAAAAGAGGCAGAACCAAGATTTGTCACAGCTTGGGGCACCAGTGAGCCTTAATCAGCCGCTGATCTATTTGTTTCTATATGGGAACTAAATTCACATTCTTGTTTCTATATGGAAACTATATTCACGTTCTTGTTACTATGGTGTTCCGAATGCTTTCCTAACTAAACTTTGGCAAACATCTTAGTCTAAATTGCTCTAAATTTTTCTTTTAATCTACCCGACAATTGAGGAAACTTGAAGCATTGATTATTTAAAGATATTTAGTGAAATTTGAACTCTGCAAAGAAAGCAGAAAGCGGATACTTGACGTCATTTCCTTTTCAACCAACTGCATGCTATAATGGTGCAGTCGTGTGTAGAAAATGATGTCCCACTTTTCATCTTAATTACAATGAACGTTGGTTAAACATTTTGTTAAATTAATTCAGTTTTACTTCCTAGTCTGATGTTTTCTAGAAATGGAATATCATTGTTGAAACAGACGGGCATTGTTTTGGGTCATAGAGAATATACTAAAACAGAAAAATACGATTCGCATCGGCACGTGCCCTAGTCCACGAATCTGTCTCTGGTTTGAACTTCAGTTTCTAACAAGCACCATTGCCCCAACCCACCACGCCCTCCAACTTACCCCACCCCACCACGCCCTCCAACTTACCCCACCCACACGCCACCTTCCAACCCACGTGGACCAGACCTAGAGAAAAAGATGATCCAAATAAGAGTGCTTCCCCCCAGGCACCAACGATCCGTCTACACACTCCCCCCCTCACTCTTCCCCCCTCCCCCACAAACCACCGTTTTTGGCACCCGATGATTATAAATCTTGTCTCCACGAAGCAGCATGTCACGTGATACCATCGTTATATATATATATATATAGCCGTATGCAAATGTAAGAGAGTTTCACGTGATACCATCGTTATATTTCGCCGTATGCAAATGTAACGGCGCCATGCCACGTATGCAAACAGTCAGACCTTTTGGAGAATTTTACGAAACTCTAGTAAAAAAAATAACTTTTCCATGATATTCTTTCGTTTTACAAATTCTTTCTATTACTCTTGTTTATGTTCATTAAAAGTTTTTGTCTTATTGAGCTTAAATTCTTAGAAAAAGCTAAATAAATGTTTGGTCATTCCCAATACTATTTATAGATGAGGTTTTTACCGACAGACCAGCAGGTCTGATTCGGCTCTCAAGGCTTAACACCGCGGCCTTCAATTTTTTTTTTTTAGATAACGGGACAACACTTAATAACAATGTCTGCTAATGTATTGGGGTCCTTGGAACACCAATTATTTCTCATGCGACTTTTCGGGTAGTTTGGGTTTAGAGCCCCTGATTTAAACGTCTTTATTAACTAAATTACAGTCCCAATTAGGAACTCTAAACTGTCAAGAGACCATTGTCGTTAAGGTCTAACAAACAAACAAATACGTGACTGTTTCAAGAGAAAGGTCTCCGGGCAGATTCCAACCTCGTGAGTGCCTCGCTCGTGAGTGCCCCCAAGTCTGAATCTCTCGGGCTGACCCGGGTAATTACAGAAGCTCTAACCCTTGGGCCGCGCCAGACACGCCGCTATGGAACCTGTCTCAAGTGTGCCGCGAGACCTAAGTATGAACAGTCTGACACGGGGAAAACCCTTTAAGTGAATTACCGACTCTCTCGAGAGAGTTAGCGGAGCCGTCGATTTCAATGCAGGGTGGATCGATTCAAGATGATTAGTTCTTAATCGCGCCCCTCTGGGTGTTTGACTAAATGCAACGGCGGCAATGGGGAGTTCTTTAGGGGAAACAGGCACCCTGAAAGAAAAAAAAAGTGAACCGCTGTTAAAAGATTTTTGAGTTAAATCATGATCGACATCAGGATATTCAACTGAGATGGTCAACATCAGGGCTTTCACCTGAGATGGTCAACATCAGGGCTTTCACCTGAGATGGTCAACATCAGGGCTTTCAACTGAGATGGTCAACATCAGGGCTTTCAACTGAGATGGTCAACATCAGGGCTTTCAACTGAGATGGTCAACATCAGGGCTTTCAACTGAGATGGTCAACATCAGGGCTTTCAACTGAGATGATCAACATCAGGGCTTTCA
>CAXITT010000299.1:314502-334882 GCA_964033795.1 Lymnaea stagnalis | reverse complement strand
TCAACATCAGGGCTTTCACCTGAGATGGTCAACATCAGGGCTTTCAACTGAGATGGTCAACATCAGGGCTTTCAACTGAGATGGTCAACATCAGGGCTTTCACCTGAGATGGTCAACATCAGGGCTTTCAACTGAGATGTTCAACATCAGGGCTTTCAACTGAGATGGTCAACATCAGGGCTTTCAACTCAGATGATCAACATCAGGGCTTTCAACTGAGATGGTCAACATCAGGGCTTTCAACTGAGATGATCAACATCAGGGCTTTCAACTGAGATGATCAACATCAGGGCTTTCAACTGAGATGATCAACATCAGGGCTTTCAACTGAGATGGTCAACATCAGGGCTTTCAACTGAGATGGTCAACATCAGGGCTTTCAACTGAGATGATCAACATCAGGGCTTTCACCTGAGATGGTCAACATCAGGGCTTTCAACTGAGATGGTCAACATCAGGGCTTTCAACTGAGATGATCAACATCAGGGCTTTCAACTGAGATGATCAACATCAGGGCTTTCAACTGAGATGGTCAACATCAGGGCTTTACATCAGGGCTTTCACCTGAGATGGTCAACATCAGGGCTTTCACCTGAGATGGTCAACATCAGGGCTTTCAACTGAGATGGTCAACATCAGGGCTTTCAACTGAGATGGTCAACATCAGGGCTTTCACCTGAGATGGTCAACATCAGGGCTTTCACCTGAGATGGTCAACATCAGGGCTTTCAACTGAGATGGTCAACATCAGGGCTTTCAAGTGAGATGGTCAACATCAGGGCTTTCACCTGAGATGGTCAACATCAGGGCTTTCACCTGAGATGGTCAACATCAGGGCTTTCACCTGAGATGGTCAATATCAGGGCTTTCAAGTGAGATGGTCAACATCAGGGCTTTCACCTGAGATGGTCAACATCAGGGCTTTCACCTGAGATGGTCAACATCAGGGCTTTCACCTGAGATGGTCAACATCAGGGCTTTCAACTGAGATGGTCAACATCAGGGCTTTCAACTGAGATGGTCAACATCAGGGCTTTCAACTGAGATGATCAACATCAGGGCTTTCAACTGAGATGGTCAACATCAGGGCTTTCACCTGAGATGGTCAACATCAGGGCTTTCAACTGAGATGGTCAACATCAGGGCTTTCAACTGAGATGGTCAACATCAGGGCTTTCACCTGAGATGGTCAACATCAGGGCTTTCAACTGAGATGTTCAACATCAGGGCTTTCAACTGAGATGGTCAACATCAGGGCTTTCAACTCAGATGATCAACATCAGGGCTTTCAACTGAGATGGTCAACATCAGGGCTTTCAACTGAGATGATCAACATCAGGGCTTTCAACTGAGATGATCAACATCAGGGCTTTCAACTGAGATGATCAACATCAGGGCTTTCAACTGAGATGGTCAACATCAGGGCTTTCAACTGAGATGGTCAACATCAGGGCTTTCAACTGAGATGATCAACATCAGGGCTTTCAACTGAGATGGTCAACATCAGGGCTTTCAACTGAGATGATCAACATCAGGGCTTTCAACTGAGATGGTCAACATCAGGGCTTTCAACTCAGATGATCAACATCAGGGCTTTCAACTCAGATGATCAACATCAGGGCTGTCATCTGAGATGATCAACATCAGGGCTCTCATCTGAGATGATCAACGTAAGGGCTCTCATCTGAGATTATCAACATCAGGGCTCTCATCTGAGATGATCAACATGAGGGCTCTCAACTGAGATGATCGACATCAGGGCTCTCATCTGAGAGGAGTGAGTTTGTCTCTGAAATGGGATTCTTTGGAAGCTATTCACCCAGGCGGTGTTGTCAAGTTAAATCATGACTGTTGTACCCACAGTCAGAGAAATAATTTACATCAAACCACAGGTGGTGATGAATCTAACAACAGGTGGTGATGAATCAAACCACAGATGGAGATTAATCCAACCACAGATGGTAATGAAGCACAACAGAGGTGGTGATGAATCAAACCACAGATGGAGATTAATCCAACCACAGATGGTAATGAAGCACAACAGAGGTGGTGATGAATCAAACCACAGATGGAGATAAAATGCATAATTATTGGATTCTGTAACACCATTTTCGGCTTTAAATTTTTCATTATGAGTACTTTTCATATATTAGTCTATGCATGTATTAGCCTGGTTATTTTGTCGCAGTACATTAAATCCGGAAGTGACGATTATAATGCATCACTTAGCTGGAGGCGTAGTCATTTAATGAATAAATTAACTGGCGCATCACTTCCTCTTGATCACTTATGACGTCAGTCACGCACAATAAGTCTGCCTCATTAACAAAGTGCAGTCATTCTGTCACGCCGAGAAAAGATGGGCTGGAGATTACCATGTGATTAGTTGATTAAACGTCACGTGACGTCTCATCGCGAGACAGTTAAATAGATGCTAGTTTATAGATTCTGAGTTGTGGTCCATTGAACTGGTTCCAATGAAGCCACGACTTTGGACAACTCATAATCTTGGTGAAATCTAACTTTTAAATGAACTTGGTGTAACGCTACAGCTAAACTGACGTCTGAGAGTGTGTCTGGGTAAGCATTACCTTGACCTGGGTCGGGGGCTATCTTACTCTACACCAGCGTTCCCCCAAATTGTGGTCCACAGGAGAGAACAGCTCTGCTGGTCTTACGTTGCCAGGCCGCACAACATAAATGGTTATGGTCAAATAAAGAAAATATAATAAAATAAAACTGGCACCGGTTCCAGGTTCAAGTTCGAAGCCTGTCCACTGGCCTACAAGTCTACTGGTCTACTGATCCACTGGTGCACTGGTCCACTGGTCCGCCAAACTTAAAATTTGGGAAACGCTTCTCTATACCAAGTTTGAAATCAGTTCAGAGATTTTTTGCAATTCCGAGGTTTGGGAAAATCTGTCTGTAGTCTGATTTCTGCTAAACAGACTGAGGAGAGACTGATTCTTTTCACTATCCTGGCACGTGATCCTCTTACTGCAGACCTGGTGTTGATGATTTCGCCAGTCTGCTCTTACTGAGCGCTGTTTCCAGCTCGGTCATTGTAAGAGAACATATGTAAACCTCTTGGTGTTGTTACGCACTGCATTCTATTGTGAGAAATTAATCTCCCATTTTAAATGTATGGCTCGTTCGGACAGTGCCTAACAAAGGACGAAACCATAGAGAAATACAATAACAAAAATATGACACCCAAAACAGTACCAATCACAATTAATAAGATTTAATTTAATAATAATACAAAAACACAACAAAAGAAATATAATTGCAATTCATCAACTTACAGAGTATGGTAGATCTTGTACCGGTACACAGTTAGTACAACGTGCCAATTAATAATGTACAATGCCGAATGCGAATAAACACATATGAGTACACAAAGAATAATACACGTCTCGTGAAGTTAAAACTATCTATCAATCTCTCTGAAGCTCCGTGAATCTCTGAAACCCCTAATTTATATAGTGGGTCTACCGACTCGTCCAGAAACGCCATTGACATTGTTTACGTTTCTCGTCAAATCGAGAAAGTTCCACAAGATACTAGGAGACAAACTAACCATGTTTAATTGGTAGTCGGCTGTAAATACGACAAATCAAAGGACTAAGCCACGCCCATCTATGAACGTAGCGTGTGCTAGGAATCTAATTGGGGGTCAAGCAAAGTTCACGCGCGGGGAAAAGTGTCCTACATAACAGTGTAATGTCCACTTCCACACGACACCATTAAGCCTCAAGTAATGGCGTAATTTCCCCTTCTCCAAGAATCGTTGTGTTGGTGTACGATAATTGGGAGCGTTCTCGAGAAAGCCACTTGGTGGCATTCGCTTGCCGTCATGGGATCCTGGCGACATACGTGAGAACCATGCAGGGTCCAACTGGGAAAAATTTCAAAATAGGAAACTCCACCTGCCACCACTGTTCACAGGTGCCATAGCTAATTTGCCACCTACTGACCTAGGTTACCGCAACCCTGGGGAGTGGGAAAGGCGTGGCCCAAATTATTGAAGATTTACGACAGTGCCCAGCTGGTGTGGCCAGCTGATGTGGCAAACTGATGAGACCAGCACATGGGGCCAGCTGGTGTGGCCAGCTGATGTGACCAGCACATGGGGCCAGCTGATGCGGCAAGCTGCTAACTTACTAACTGGGTACAGACAGAGTTATTAGCCTGGCCCTAAGAAAAAAAACTAATAACTTGGAAGGCGTCTATTCGTGTATGTCGCTTATGGGCCGACCCAGCGTTTCTCGGGGTGTTAAAATGCAGTAACATGTTTTCCACTGGGAAATTTATTGGGCAACGAGCATTCTTAGATATTAGTCAGTCAGTCTCTGCTTACATTTCGTTGTTGCGTCTTATAAAAAAACAACTACTGTAGTTTGTCAGGGCGTTTTCTGTTTATCAAGATAGTGTCATGACATAGATTTACTTTTTGTATTCAGTCTACGGGGATATCATAAAACCAATAAGTTTCTGATTATTCCTAAATATATTTAACTGTATGCTGATTGAAATAAATCTCACATAACAAGATCAGAATTGAAACCTTTACGGCTTACTAAACCACTGATTCGTATACTTGTCCACTCGTATGCCAGGCTTTATTCTCTTAAGAGAGTTTCTTGGTGTGTCAAAGTTTCAATGACAATAACTGTTCATGCACCTAAACATTTTCAGCACATCGTTTCTAATCCTTTTTTTTTTTTTTTTTTTTTTTTTTTTTTTTTTTTTTTTTTTTTTTTTTTGCGACTGGCACACCTAAACGTTATATTACCTCAATCTTCAAGTCTCCGTTATAAATATTAAGAAACTAATCTTCTTATACGCATCAAGTATTTCTTCAATATGTTCGTGACCCCCAAGAAATATACCGTGGTAAACATTTTTTGCGCCCGTCCTCAGAAACTCTTAAAATTAATTTTGCGAGATGGAAGAGGCGTCAGAAATTTCCGGTGAACGGTCGAGGGGTGGGGGTAGGGGCGGGCAAGAGGGGGTACGCGAGTGTAATAGGCAAACACTTGTTGCAATATTGCTCGGGCGTGATGACGGGCCGACACCAGGGCCGTCTCCCTAGGAACAAAGTGCTGCAATTTATTGCAGGAACCTGTTGAAAGGCTCGGCGCACTGCCAAGCGTTGTGTGTCATGATGGCAGAGATGATGTGAGCGGAAGATCGAGTGAGTTCAACGCGGCGTCTGCTTTATGCATTCATTAATTTGAGTGTGTGTGTGTCTGTTTGTGTGTGTGTGTGTGTACAGAAATGGGGATGGGGAGGGGTGCATATTAATACTCAGTTTGAAATTGCTCAACCCGTGGTCTTAAGATAGGATGAGACAGGTTGGGGCGCGTCTTATGAATTTTTTTTTCAGACCTCTCCAAGCACCGTCTCATTTATGTCAAATACAGAGACATATAAGAACAAGGTGTGCAAACCTTGACTAAATAGACAGGACAAGAGATTCAGACGATTCGGTTTAGAGCCTTCATCAGCAAACGAAACAAATAGAAGTAGAACAAGTAACAAAGCACAGTATTTAAAGAAACACTATGGAGGTCTCCATATAGAGAGCTGCTTTTAAAATGATTCTTGCTTAAGTGTTCTTTGTAAGTGAGGTCAAAATCAGGTATCGGTTATTTCATCAAAACTAATGGTTTCTTGATGCTGAAGAAAATATATTCGTCTATTGATTTCTTTTTTTTAAATAAAAAAATTACTGATAGTATACATTGTGTGATACATGATATTTTAAATGAGTTCTTATTTTTAGGTTGTTAGTCTACTTAACAGCCGACAGGATCATATTCAAAAAAAGTACACTAAAGCACTTATCATGTCAACTGACTGAGTGGGGTTTTAAAAATGAGTGCCGGATGAGGTCTATCAGATGCACTGGGTATGAGGTCTATCAGATGCACTGTGTATGAAGTCTATCAGATACACTGGGTTTGAGGTCCATCAGAAACACTTGGAATGAAGTCTATCAGATACACTGGGTTTGAGGTCCATCAGAAACACTTGGAATGAAGTCTGTCAGATGCAATGGGTTTACGTTGCTCTGTTATTTTAAAATAATATATAATCAATGGCCATATCACACTAAAAAATTATGTGACCGACATATTGCAAGTTTGGTAGTGATACATCGATAGTTCACTCTCTAGTCCAACAAGTTGATAAGGGCGCCCCACCATTTCATATTTGACTCTCTAGTCCAACAATTTGATAAGGGCGCCCCACCATTTCATATTTGACTCTCTAGTCCAACAAGTTGATAAGGGCACCCCACCATTTCATATTTGACTCTCTAGTCCAACAAGTTGATTGGGGCGCCCCACCATTTCATATTTGACTCTCTAGTCCAACAAGTTGATTGGGGCGCCCCACCATTTCCTATTTGACTCTCTAGTCCAACAAGTTGATAAAGCGCCCCACCATTTCATATTTGACTCTCTAGTCCAACAAGTTGATTGGGGCGCCTCACCATCACGGACCCCTCTCTTGGTGTTGGCAGTTTTCGTTAACTACCTAAACCAACCAATGAAAGTAAATTGAAATCCCCCAAACAGTGATGGGTAGGGTACTAAACATGTTATCATTTGCCAGCAGTGAAGGGAAAGTTTGATGGATACAAATTCGAATCGTGACGTAGTGGGGGAGAGGGAGAGCAATGATTGGATGACGACACTGAAAACTGCAGCTGAGATTTTTAATGTAGTGCTTTCAATTCTTGGGTATGTCGGAGAAGGTCAGGGCAGACATTTGGCTATGGGGTTGGTAAGAGACAATCAGAGTAGATATTTGGCTAAGTGGTTGGTCAGATATGATCAGAGTAGATATTTGGAATGTGGTTGGTCAGATATGATCAAAAATATATTTGGAATGTGATTGGTCAGATATGATCAGATTAGATATTTGGAATGTGTTTGGTCAGATATGATCAAAGAAGATATTTGGAATGTGGTTGGTCAGATATGATCAGAGAAGATATTTGGAATGTGGTTGGTCAGATATGATCAGAGAAGATATTTGGGCCACGTGTTGATGCTTCTGAAAGCAACATGTGATTTTAAAATCTGACAGAATGATTTCGATGGTAGTTTATTTTAAAAGATAATGTTGAAATGACAAAAAATATATCTGTAACTCGGAGAAGGAAAAATACCTGTATTTTCTTGTTGTTAATTTTGCTCATCTCCTGAGCCTGACATTTTGTTTATGTCCAATCATATATATGCATATATCTTTTATTTGTGTACATTTATACATATATATATCTGTATGTATATTTTTATATTTATATGAAATCTTATATTTGCATACATATTCTTCATGACTAATCAGACAAATGCGTATGTATAATATATTTATATCCATGCATGTATTTACTTCTAATGATATAAATGAATATGCATATTGCACAGACGAGCAGTTGCTTCCCTTATACTCCGTAGAAACAGTACATGTATGGGGAGAACATTGATATTTAACCGACACTCGCATATGTTGCATATATCTACACCATTCCGCCTCATGTGTCATTGTTCCTATGGTTCGATTCCCGTTCCTTCTAACAATGTGGTGTTGGAACTCAGAGGTCTTTAAATAGATTTATGTGCAACGGACCGACCCCAGGAATTCCTCCATACATTCTAAGGTCAAGGCTAGAGGGCACGTCAACATATTTGTGTCGTTGCCACGCAAACCGGCGTTAAATGGGTGCACAATTTCTCACATTACCCTGGCATTTATCCTTAAGAAAAACTTTATTTTTAAATTTATTGATGACTGCTTCCGGTATGCGCTGTTTAGGTCAATTATATAATCCCCCCCCCCCTCAATAAAAAATTATAATAAAGGGAAGAGAATGCAATCAGTTAGGGGAGGAAATAAGCAATACCAAATAGGGAAAATTTTGAAAAAAGGGACCCAACAGGACAAAGGAAGTGTCGACAAGAAACCTTCTTCAGCGAACTAAAAGCAGTAAAATTAACATAATAATAAACACCTAGCTGCAATGTAGGATCCGAGAGCTTTAAAACAATCCTTATACATTCGCTGATCGCAGAATTCTTTAAATCCTATCATATCAACAACTCTTTTGTTCGTGTGTTTGTGTTTTCTTTCTGTCCGGGTGTGTGACAAAAATCTGCGGATGGCCAGGTTTCATGTTTGATCTTGAATGATTTTGTAATTTGTTTTCTTTTAATATAGATTTAATGTTTAATCTTGAATGATTTTGTAATATGTTATTTTTAATATAGATTTAATTTTGATCTTGAATGATTTTGTAATATGTTTTTTAATATAGATTTAATGTTTGATCTTGAATGATTTTGTAATATGTTTTTTTAATATAGATTTAATGTTTGATCTTGAATGAATTAGTAATATATTTTTTTAATATAGATTTAATGTTTGATCTTGAATGATTTTGTCATTTGTTTTTTAAATATAGATTTAATGTTTGATCTTGAATGATTTTGTAATATGTTTTTTTTTTAAATATAGATTTAATGTTTGATCTTGAATGCTTTTGTAATATGTTTTTTTTAAAATATAGATTTAATGTTTGATCTTGAATGATTTTGTAATTTGTTTTTTAAAATATAGATTTAATGTTTGATCTTGAATGAATTAGTTATAAATTTTTTTTAAATATAGATTTAATGTTTGATCTTGAATGAATTAGTTATAAATTTTTTTTAAATATAGATTTAATGTTTGATCTTGAATGATTTTGTCATTTATTTTTTTAATATAGATTTAATGTTTAATCTTGAATGATTTTGTAATATGTTATTTTTAATATAGATTTAATGTTTGATCTTGAATGCTTTTGTAATATGTTTTTTAATATAGATTTAATGTTTGATCTTGAATGATTTTGTAATATGTTTTTTTAAATATAGATTTAATGTTTGATCTTGAATGCTTTTGTAATATATTTTTTTAATATAGATTTAATGTTTGATCTTGAATGATTTTGTCATTTGTTTTTTAAATATAGATTTAATGTTTGATCTTGAATGATTTTGTAATATGTTTTTTTAATATAGATTTAATGTTTGATCTTGAATGATTTTGTAATATGTTTTTTTTTAAATATAGATTTAATGTTTGATCTTGAATGATTTTGTAATATGTTTTTTTTAATATTCGCACGAAAATAAGAGCATATCTTCTTCTTCTATATGTTAAGGGCCCACGATATTGATATAATTATATCTCCCTGAATATTCAAGTATATGTATTGACAATTTAAAAGCCAGCCGGCTGTTAATAGAGGATCAATAAAACTTTGAAGACGTCCTATTTTAAAATTCTACATAAAATACACATATTTGTATAGATGCCTTCGAAGTGTGCGGGCGAAAAATGTCTTTTAAATGTTTGCCTTGGCTAAAATTTCCATGTGCCCGTGGGTTAAGAGAGACAGTCTATGGTTCAGGGCAGATAAAATGTCTGCTGCTTTTGTTGTGGACAGCGTCATATTATATTTTAATCTGTCTATGGTCACTATTCCCAATGCCATATAGCATAGCTGAAAAGCTGTTCGTTTCAGACTTTGAAATTGTGTGTCCCAGGGGGAGGGGGGATTAGATGCTATCTGTGTAGTGAGGGGGGACAAAATACGTAGACAAAATACATAGACAAAATACATAGACAAAATACATAGACAAAATACATGGACAAAATACATAGTAAAATTACATAGACAAAATGCTTAGACAAAATACATAGACAAAGTGCATAGGCACAATGTATAGGCAAAATACATAGACAAAATACATAGGCAAAATACATAGACAAAATACATAGACAAAATACATAGAAAAAATACATAGACAAAATACATAGACAAAATACACAGACAAAATACACACACAAAATGTACAAGTACACCATCGATATGATTATGTCTTAAAACACGGTTCCAAATTTGAGAAGCATTTATAGAACAGAAATGATTGATGATCATTTTTTGAATGAGCTCAATGGACAATTTGCTATATCAGACCACAGTGTGCCATATCAGACCTAATTACTTTCCATTGTAAAAGTTTATCTAATTTTAAGATACATAAATCTCATTTTTTTTTTATTTAAGTATAGCTGAAGAAACGTTTCTGTAACTGATATATTCTTACGTTTCTGGAACTCTGAGATATCCTTACGTTTCTGGAACTCTGAGATATCCTTACGTTTCTGGAACTCTGAGATATTCTTACGTTTCTGGAACTCTGAGATATTCTTACGTTTCTGTAACTCTGATAGATCCTTACGTTTCTGGAACTCTGAGATATTCTTACGTTTCTGGAACTCTGAGATATTCTTACGTTTCTGTAACTCTGATAGATCCTTACGTTTCTGGAACTCTGAGATATTCTTACGTTTCTGGAACTCTGAGATATTCTTACGTTTCTGGAACTCTGAGATATTCTTACGTTTCTGGAACTCTGAGATATTCTTACGTTTCTGGAACTCTGAGAGATCCTTACGAGCGGAGCAATTTTCCGGCCTGTTATCTCGTGGCCTCAAATTCGTGTCTGCAGTCCCCCGAGGTCACAAGAACCCCTCATCTGCATCGCCAGCAGCCATTAGATCCGAATCCCTTAACGTCACCATCTCACGAGACGAAACAGATCTGTATTACACGTCAATCAAAGTTTTCTGTTGATCTCAGACACTCTTAGCAGCACGCGTGAGACATTTTTACGTCAACGTCACACCAGCGTCAAATCTACTCATCAGGAAAGTTGGTGTAAGTAGCCAGGCCGAAGCTGCAAGTGGATCACATTCTTTCAAGCCTGGCACTTTCTTCAATTTCATACGCTTAGATTAGTCCTTTTGTTAACTGGCATCAAGTTTAATTTGTTTACAGATATTTTATTTAAATTCCTATGCTTTGTTCTGTGAATTAATATTTCATTTTCATCTGGATTGCGGTCGCGATGTCATCACAGGTCAACACTGGCCGCGGGTAAATATCCGAGAAGAATGACATCGTTCCCCTAGTCCAGTGGTCGGCAAATCGCGACTCGCGAGCCTCATGCGGCTCTTTAACGACCTGAGTGCGGCTCAACCAACCGGCCACAAATCGGTTTTGACTCCAAAAAAACATGATTCTTGACAAGAAATTCGGCTCTCAAAAAACAATGTAATCGTCCTGCTGCTGATTTTTTTGGCTCTTTCGATCATTCTACTAATGAGTTTGCCGACCACTGGACTAATGAGTTTTCCGACCACTGGACTAATGAGTTTTCCGACCACTTCCCTAGACAAACATTTCTTTTAGGAATGCGGTGAAATGTGACCGAAATACTTCAACAAAATAAGACAGAAGACACCCTCAAATTTGGCTTCGGACTATGATCGGCTTTCTGCGCAAAAATATAATAGTTGTATAGCACTTTAAAACAGAGACTTGTATGATTTTGTGTTGCTGTGAACCTACCCCATAGATGTGAACCTATTTCTTACATGTGAACCTGCCTCATACATGTGAATCTACCTCATAGATGTGAATCTACCAAATAGATGTGAATCTACCAAATAGATGTTAATCTACCTCATAGCTTTGAAACTACCTCATAGATGTGAACCTACTAAATGGATATGAACCAACCTCATAAATGTGAACCTGCCGCATAGAGGTGAACCTACCACATAGATGTGAACCTACCGCATAGATGCAAACCTACTTTGCAGGAAGAGCTCTCCAAATGGTCTCTTCAGAAATGATTCTTTGCGTAACGTTTTCTAATGCCTTCCTGAAACAGACTGCAATAGAATTTCTGGTTCTTCGCAGGTAAAAAGTCCGTCAAATGTCTTAACTTGGTATTGTGAAAGAAAGAAAAAGTCTGCACTCTTCAAAACAACTGACCTTCACCTATTTGGCCGGATGGCTAAAAATTACATTCTTAAAGTTCCCACTATAGCTTTTTTCATGACAGGGTGTCTGGGGCTATTTTCATGGTGGCAAATAATGAAGGAATGAATAAATAATTGCCTTATGATACTCTCCAATTCAATTTGGGCTTCAGGCGACTTTCTGATAAAGACTCTGAGCTAGAGCGGCTTCCGTAAGCCTGGTTTTGGGGCGGGGGGATGGGGGGTCCCAAATGACTGAGATACGGGTCTAAACACTAGGTTCCACCCAGGAGAGATAATCATTTTACATTGCACAAAATTGCCGTGAGATTACATTCCGAGCTGTTTAATTTTTGGAGAGTGTTGCGGCTCTTAGACAGCTAAACCCATAAGTCAGAATGATCTTAGACAGCCTAACCCATAAGTCAGAATGATCTTAGACAGCCTAACCCACAAGTCAGAATGATCTTAGACAGCCTAACCCACAAGCCAGAATGATCTTAGACAGACTAACCCATAAGTCAGAATGATCTTATACAACCTAACCCACAAGTCAGAATGATCTTAGACAGCCTAACCCACTAGTCAGAATGACGACACATGTCAACTACTGCAAACCCGTCATTACCGTGGGAAGTGGAGCCAGTGACTTAGCGTCAAGCATTGGAGCTGTAAACGCAGAAAGAGAGCCACAACGCTTCTGACAGAGGGCTGAGGTTGTCAGAGAGGTGTTTACCTGTTGACAGAGGTGTTTAGGTGGTGAAAGAGATGCTTAGTTGGTAAAATGAGGTGTTTAACTTTGGAAAGAGGTGTTTAGCTGGTGAAACACGTGTTTAACTGGTGAAAGGGGTGCTTAGCTGGTGAAAGGGATGCTTAGCTGGTGAAAGGGGTGCTTAGCTGGTGAAAGGGGTGCTTAGCTGGTGAAAGGGGTGCTTAGCTGGTGAAAGGGGTGCTTAGCTGGTGAAAGGGGTGCTTAGCTGGTGAAAGGGATGCTTAGCTGGTGAAAGGGATGCTTAGCTGGTGAAAGGGATGCTTAGCTGGTGAAAGGGGTGCTTAGCTGGTGAAAGGGGTGCTTAGCTGGTGAAAGGGATGCTTAGCTGGTGAAAGGGATGCTTAGCTGGTGAAAGGGATGCTTAGCTGGTGAAAGGGATGCTTAGCTGGTGAAAGGGGTGCTTAGCTGGTGAAAGGGGTGCTTAGCTGGTGAAAGGGATGCTTAGCTGGTGAAAGGGATGCTTAGCTGGTGAAAGGGATGCTTAGCTGGTGAAAGGGATGCTTAGCTGGTGAAAGGGGTGCTTAGCTGGTGAAAGGGGTGCTTAGCTGGTGAAAGGGATGCTTAGCTGGTGAAAGGGATGCTTAGCTGGTGAAAGGGATGCTTAGCTGGTGAAAGGGATGCTTAGCTGGTGAAAGGGGTGCTTAGCTGGTGAAAGGGGTGCTTAGCTGGTGAAAGGGATGCTTAGCTGGTGAAAGGGATGCTTAGCTGGTGAAAGGGATGCTTAGCTGGTGAAAGGGATGCTTAGCTGGTGAAAGGGGTGCTTAGCTGGTGAAAGGGGTGCTTAGCTGGTGAAAGGGATGCTTAGCTGGTGAAAGGGATGCTTAGCTGGTGAAAGGGATGCTTAGCTGGTGAAAGGGATGCTTAGCTGGTGAAAGGGGTGCTTAGCTGGTGAAAGGGGTGCTTAGCTGGTGAAAGGGATGCTTAGCTGGTGAAAGGGATGCTTAGCTGGTGAAAGGGATGCTTAGCTGGTGAAAGGGATGCTTAGCTGGTGAAAGGGGTGCTTAGCTGGTGAAAGGGGTGCTTAGCTGGTGAAAGGGATGCTTAGCTGGTGAAAGGGATGCTTAGCTGGTGAAAGGGGTGCTTAGCTGGTGAAAGGGATGCTTAGCTGGTGAAAGGGATGCTTAGCTGGTGAAAGGGATGCTTAGCTGGTGAAAGGGGTACTTAGCTGGTGAAAGGGGTGCTTTGCTGGTGAAAGGGGTGTTTAACTGATGAAAGAGGTGTCTAGCTCGTGAAACACGTGTCTTTAAAAAAAAGACTGATAAGAAAGTTTTAAAATGTGTTTCGAGAGAATTCGTGATATAGTTGCATGAATTTGTTCATATCCTGGTCTATCTGTCATACTCCGACACCAAGGTACGTCACGCATAACGTGACGGAGAGATTATTAAACTCAAACTATGGTATTTTAAGAGGACTACCTCTTTGTGTGATTAGGAAAGACCTCTTTAAAGAGGACTGCCTCTTTGTGTGATTAGGAATGACATCTTCAAAGAGGACTGCCTCTTTATGTGATTAGGAAAGACCTCTTTAAAGAGAACTGCCTCTTGATATGATTTGGAAAGACATCTTTAAAGAGGACTACCTCTTTGTGTGATTAGGGAAGATCTCTTTAAAGAGGACTGCCTCTTTGTGTGATTAGGAAAGACATCTTCAAAGAGGACTGCCTCTTTGTCTGATTAGGAAAGACCTCTTTAAAGAGAAATGTCTCTTGATATGATTAGGAAAGACATCTTTAAAGGGGACTGCCTCTTTGTGTGATTAGGAAAGACATCTTCAAAGAGGACTGCCTCTTGATATAATTAGGAAAGACATCTTTAAAGAGGACTGCCTCTTTGTGTGATTAGGAAAGACATCTTTAAAGAGGACTGCCTCTTTGTGTGATTAGGAAAGACATCTTTAAAGAGGACTGCCTCTTTGTGTGATTAGGAAAGACATCTTTAAAGAGGACTGCCTCTTTGTGTGATTATGAAAGGGATGCTTAGCTGGTGAAAGGGGTGCTTAGCTGGTGAAAGGGGTGCTTAGCTGGTGAAAGGGGTGCTTAGCTGGTGAAAGGGATGCTTAGCTGGTGAAAGGGATGCTTAGCTGGTGAAAGGGGTGCTTAGCTGGTGAAAGGGGTGCTTAGCTGGTGAAAGGGGTGCTTAGCTGGTGAAAGGGATGCTTAGCTGGTGAAAGGGATGCTTAGCTGGTGAAAGGGATGCTTAGCTGGTGAAAGGGATGCTTAGCTGGTGAAAGGGATGCTTAGCTGGTGAAAGGGATGCTTAGCTGGTGAAAGGGGTGCTTAGCTGGTGAAAGGGGTACTTAGCTGGTGAAAGGGATGCTTAGCTGGTGAAAGGGATGCTTAGCTGGTGAAAGGGATGCTTAGCTGGTGAAAGGGATGCTTAGCTGGTGAAAGGGGTGCTTAGCTGGTGAAAGGGGTGCTTAGCTGGTGAAAGGGATGCTTAGCTGGTGAAAGGGATGCTTAGCTGGTGAAAGGGGTGCTTAGCTGGTGAAAGGGATGCTTAGCTGGTGAAAGGGGTGCTTAGCTGGTGAAAGGGATGCTTAGCTGGTGAAAGGGATGCTTAGNGTGTTTAAGGTGGTGTTTAAGGTGGTGTTTAAGGTGGTGTTTAAGGTGGTGTTTAAGGTGGTGTTTAAGGTGGTGTTTAAGGTGGTGTTTAAGGTGGTGTTTAAGGTGGTGTTTAAGGTGGTGTTTAAGGTGGTGTTTAAGGTGGTGTTTAAGGTGGTGTTTAAGGTGGTGTTTAAGGTGGTGTTTAAGGTGGTGTTTAAGGTGGTGTTTAAGGTGGTGTTTAAGGTGGTGTTTAAGGTGGTGTTTAAGGTGGTGTTTAAGGTGGTGTTTAAGGTGGTGTTTAAGGTGGTGTTTAAGGTGGTGTTTAAGGTGGTGTTTAAGGTGGTGTTTAAGGTGGTGTTTAAGGTGGTGTTTAAGGTGGTGTTTAAGGTGGTGTTTAAGGTGGTGTTTAAGGTGGTGTTTAAGGTGGTGTTTAAGGTGGTGTTTAAGGTGGTGTTTAAGGTGGTGTTTAAGGTGGTGTTTAAGGTGGTGTTTAAGGTGGTGTTTAAGGTGGTGTTTAAGGTGGTGTTTAAGGTGGTGTTTAAGGTGGTGTTTAAGGTGGTGTTTAAGGTGGTGTTTAAGGTGGTGTTTAAGGTGGTGTTTAAGGTGGTGTTTAAGGTGGTGTTTAAGGTGGTGTTTAAGGTGGTGTTTAAGGTGGTGTTTAAGGTGGTGTTTAAGGTGGTGTTTAAGGTGGTGTTTAAGGTGGTGTTTAAGGTGGTGTTTAAGGTGGTGTTTAAGGTGGTGTTTAAGGTGGTGTTTAAGGTGGTGTTTAAGGTGGTGTTTAAGGTGGTGTTTAAGGTGGTGTTTAAGGTGGTGTTTAAGGTGGTGTTTAAGGTGGTGTTTAAGGTGGTGTTTAAGGTGGTGTTTAAGGTGGTGTTTAAGGTGGTGTTTAAGGTGGTGTTTAAGGTGGTGTTTAAGGTGGTGTTTAAGGTGGTGTTTAAGGTGGTGTTTAAGGTGGTGTTTAAGGTGGTGTTTAAGGTGGTGTTTAAGGTGGTGTTTAAGGTGGTGTTTAAGGTGGTGTTTAAGGTGGTGTTTAAGGTGGTGTTTAAGGTGGTGTTTAAGGTGGTGTTTAAGGTGGTGTTTAAGGTGGTGTTTAAGGTGGTGTTTAAGGTGGTGTTTAAGGTGGTGTTTAAGGTGGTGTTTAAGGTGGTGTTTAAGGTGGTGTTTAAGGTGGTGTTTAAGGTGGTGTTTAAGGTGGTGTTTAAGGTGGTGTTTAAGGTGGTGTTTAAGGTGGTGTTTAAGGTGGTGTTTAAGGTGGTGTTTAAGGTGGTGTTTAAGGTGGTGTTTAAGGTGGTGTTTAAGGTGGTGTTTAAGGTGGTGTTTAAGGTGGTGTTTAAGGTGGTGTTTAAGGTGGTGTTTAAGGTGGTGTTTAAGGTGGTGTTTAAGGTGGTGTTTAAGGTGGTGTTTAAGGTGGTGTTTAAGGTGGTGTTTAAGGTGGTGTTTAAGGTGGTGTTTAAGGTGGTGTTTAAGGTGGTGTTTAAGGTGGTGTTTAAGGTGGTGTTTAAGGTGGTGTTTAAGGTGGTGTTTAAGGTGGTGTTTAAGGTGGTGTTTAAGGTGGTGTTTAAGGTGGTGTTTAAGGTGGTGTTTTTCCCAACGCATGCGCACAAGCTACGGTCCGTGTTTAACAAGTATGTCTTCTTTTTCCATCGTGCATCTAATTTATTTATTTTTTTCCTTTTTCAAAATTCTAAATGTTTAACTTCATCCAAGGGTTCTGGTTGTGGGAACATCATATACGACTACAACATCTGGTGTGTGTGTGTGTGTTTGTTTGTGTCGATTTGTGTGTGTGTGTGTGTTTTTGTGTCTGAAAGGTTTCGAATTTGTACAACCCAAAGGCTGATGCTTAATGGTGTAGGAAGGCTGGGGCGTAGGGGAGGGTGGCGTGACGCCCCAGGCGGCACTTTTTGTCTCTATATATCAAGGAACGTCGTTATCGGCCAGTAGCAGCGTTTTTTCGTGGATGAGGGAGGTAAAAATCGTTGAGCGCCCCGGGTGGTACTAACCTTAGCTACGCCACTGCCACTAACCCTAGCTACGCCACTGCCACTAACCCTAGCTACGCCACTGCCACTAACCCTAGCTACGCCACTGCCACTAACCCTAGCTACGCCACTGCTGAGGCTTCGTCATAGGCTCATAAACTCAGACCGAAACTCCAAAACTGTCTGATAGCACTGTTTTAATTGCCCATGCCATTGAGTCTCTCTTCGTCTGAATGTCCTTCCCGGGTCTGTTTCCGTCTGAAATTTTAGTAAATTTTAAATACGATGGCTTCTCCACGAGATCGATTCATTCCTTTACGGTTTCTCTGGTAATTAAAAATAACCTCTCCCTGTATGTAAAAATGGCTATTGTATACAGGCGTCTTTCTGTTTTCCTGACAACCCCCCCCCCCCATACACCCACACACTGTGGCGTCTTGGTTTTCCCCCCCCATGCCTCTCGTCTCCAGAAATACCTCTTTTACCTTTTAATTAAAAATAACCTCTCCCCGTATTTAAAAATGGCTATTGTATACAGGCGTCTTTCTGTTTTCCTGACAACCCCCCCCCCCCATATACACACACACTGTGGCGTCTTGGTGTTCGCACGCCATGACTCTCGTCTCCAGAAATAGCTCTTATACATTTTGCCTTCAAAAAATGGCACCAAGGGTAATCGCCTTTCAGTTATGTCAAAAGCGAGGGTCGTATTAGTCATTCCCTCCGTCGTGACCCCCTGACCCGGCCACCATGACGTCAGTACCGTCTCCTTGTAAACACGCATTGGTATCTTTTAATCATCCGTGTATGGTGATACAACTTTATGAAACATATAACGGGTGCTTTCTGAGCGGGGAGGGGGGGGACAGACCTGTTGTTTACAATGAAAATAGGAAAGTAACGCAAAGAAAACGTACGTACTGGATATTTGGAGATTAAGGAAATTGGTCATTAGTTTGAACGTCCACACTTCTGTTTAAATAATAACATGATGGAGCCACACACGATGGAGCCACACACGATGGAGAATTTTTTTTTTTTTTAAGAATGTTAAGTCATTTTCTGGGAAAAGATTCTCAAAATATTAAAATCTCTGTTGTTTTTTTCACATTCACTTTATCCATCGTATACAAGCACAATCCATCCACCTTAGCGATTGTATTAGCAGTATTCATTATATCCAAACTACCCTTTGTATAGACACCATCCATACTACCCGTTACATACACGCTATCCAATCTATCCACACTACCATTAATGCACGCTATCCAATCTATCCACACTACCATTAATGCACGCTATCCAATCTATCCACACTACCATTAATGCACGCTATCCAATCTATCCACACTACCATTGTACACACGCTATCCAATCTATCGAGACTACCAATGCATACACCCTACACCAGACCCGTTACCCCAGGGGTTAGTGTCAGATATCCACCTGAAAGGAGGTGGGGAGGGTATTGTCTTGCGATTGGTTTCTGAAGGCTCAAAGAAGGTCTCAGGCAAGCACGTTGGCGGTTATGTCGTAACAACGCAATTCTCTAAAAGATAATATTCTGGTTGGTCTATTAAGATCGAGACCGCAAATTAACTCTAATTGGTTAGCTTACGGTGTTACCACACAAAAATTGTAACTGAAAACAGCCCCACCTCTCCAAACCATTATTTATTTTTATATTAAAATTAAACAAACCAAACAACAACAAAAAACTTCCCGAACCGCAGTCTCTTAGGCTCGTCGTAGTGCCGTAGTCTTTTAGGCTCGTCGTAGTGCCGTAGTCTCTTAGGCTCGTCGTAGTGCCGTAGTCTTTTAGGCTCGTCGTAGTGCCGTAGTTTCTTAGGCTCGTCGTAGTGCCGTAGTCTCTTAGGCTCGTCGTAGTGCCGTAGTCTTTAGGCTCGTCGTAGTGCCGTAGTCTTTTAGGCTCGTCGTAGTGCCGTAGTCTCTTAAGCTCGTCGTAGTGCCATAGTTTTTTTAGGCTCGTCGTAGTGCCTTAGTTTTTTGCTTAACAACATAGTTACTAAGGCGAAAACTTAGAAGTAAACAGGTCAGCTATACATTCTATCGACGCTACCCAGTGAATACATTGTATACACTCTACCCACTGTGTGCACAAACTCCAATTTATATACTCTTTACCCCTATTCACGCCATCAGTGTTATGAGGAAAGATTGCATTAATATGCCTGAATAAACAGGCAGTTGTGGAGATACCACACTTTTCCGGTGGCATCAGCAAAGCTATAAGAGTACGCTCTCTGTCTGTCGCTCTCCAATATTCATGAGAGCATTCAATCGGTATTATCGTTACAAAAAACAACAAAAAAAACTTAATTGGGTCCCTGGAGATCTATTTGAGACTACAAGTACAAGTTGTGCCTCAGGCGTGGAGGTCTGACAATAGATTTATTCATGGAAAAATCTTCTTTGAAAACCTTAAAACATTCTTTCAAAATGTGACAATAGGAACTAAATACTCGATGGGTGGATGAACTGAGCAATTCGATTCTTTTCAAGAACTGAGCAATTCGATTATGTTCATGAACTGAGCAATTCGATTCTTTTCATGAACTGAGCAATTCGATTCTTTTCATGAACTGAGCAATTCGATTCTTTTCATGAACTGGGCAATTCGATTCTTTTCATGAACTGAGCAATTCGATTCTTTTCATGAACTGGGAAATTCGATTCTTTTCATGAACTGGGCAATTCGATTCTTTTCATGAACTGAGCAATTCGATTCTTTTCATGAACTGAGGTCCAGGTTTCCGGTTGACAAGTCTGTTGGGGCTTGCCGATTAGGAAGCGTCGGCCACCGACCCCCTCGGCGTTTGCCTGGAAACATAACTACTGGGCACGCCCCGCGTGGGCAGACAAAGGGTGTGCTCGGTACCTGCCGTACATAAAACAGCTCCCAGAGGGCTGCCGGCTGTGATATTTCGCAGTCGGAAAATTAGGCAGAGCCAGGGTAGGGATCATGATTACAAGTTGCCGTTGACTGGTATGAGGCCAGAGGCGAGGGTGGTAACCTCTGGCCGAGGATTCAAATAATGCAGCCGTGAGAACGCTGCCCCTAGGCAACCGTTTCGTCCCAGCTACAGCGTGAACTAGTCGCGTTGTGGAAACCCACTGTGGAATCCCTCTTATAGGGCGTCCGACGCTTTCCCGGGATGGGTGGGGGAA
>CAXITT010000299.1:266798-307003 GCA_964033795.1 Lymnaea stagnalis | reverse complement strand
CCCCATGCTGTGATACACTCCTTCTCACGCCTGGCCACCCCATGCTATCATACAATCCTTTTCACGCCTGGCCACCCCATGCTATCATACAATCCTTCTCACGCCTGGCCACCCCACTATGATACATTCCTTCTCACGCCTGGCCACCCCATGCTATGATACATTCCTTCTCACGCCTGGCCACCCCATGCTATGATACATTCCTTCTCACGCCTGGCCACCCCATGCTATGATACACTCCTTCTCACGCCTGGCCACCCCATGCTATGATACACTCCTTCTCACCCCTGGCCACCCCATGCTATGACACATGCATTCTTCTAACATTCTTTTAAAAGAATCATTCAGCACTTTTTCACCATTCGCACCTCATTTTGCAATTAATGGCGTGCATGTTTCTCTCGCATGTGCAGAGAGTCTATATCGCCTGCAACAAAACGCAATTTGATCTTTAAATTTCAGCCCAAAAACTGGCTCATCCGTCACGCACACAATTTGTCCAAATTGGCAACCCGATCAGTTAGAGATTTTTTTTTTTTGCTGTCCCGGGAAGCTCGTCATGTTGTCACGTGACACAGCTGGTTCGATGGTTCCTCTTACAGGAAAGGGAAACGAGTCGTAATAAAACAGTTTAAAACATTAGACCACGTCAAGCTAAAGAGTCGATTACATGTCAAGCTCAAGAGTCGATTACAAATCAAACTGAAGAGTCGAGATACGCCATATTGTATCAGATTTTATGACAATTTTTTTTTATTATAAGGCACTAGAAACACAGCGGAACAGGATGTGGGTGTAGTACTTATTGAATAAGGTGTAGTACTTATTGACGTAGGTGTAGTACGTATTGGCGTAGGTGTAGTACGTAATGATGTATGTGCAGTTGTTAATGTTGTTGTTTTATTGAGTCAGAAAATAGTCCACTGCATAAGTTTAAGAAATAACCGACTATGACTTAATGACTCCGCCCAAGAGTTATGACTCCGAATCAATCGTTTGACTCCATCTCAGTATGTGTGACTGCACCGTTGTTGGTTAAAGACATCAACTTCAGTTATTCTTCAAGTCTCCAGCATCCGCATTTAGCAGTGTTGCATGGACTACAAGAACGTGGAACATAACGCAACCGAAGCTAATCACATACATTATTTGTATCTTAGTTTATCATGAGTGTATCCTAGGTAATCATGAATGTTTCATAATTAATCATGAGTGTATCATAGTTAATCATGAGTGTATCATAGGTAATCATAAATGTATCATAGGTAATCATGTGGCACTCAAACTACGGGTACAAACAGTACTCCGACACATTGACGAGGTTGATGATAAAATGAATGAACTCCGTTAAACGCCAAGCCAAGTAACAACATTGGAAATGTTCCAAGTATTTGGAGTCCATCTCAGCTGATATAAAAACATAGATGGCCACGAAATTAATCAAATTCCCCAAATCTTTTTAATGGGAAATATTTGTAAGACTGGGTCCCCATTTGCGGGCCTGATGTCATCACCATTAAAAATCAATCTATTGAAATAATGATCGCATGGCTTTGGCCTGATGAACTCACCATGACAACTCATTGAGAGAATGATGGCATGTCTTTGGCCTGATGCACTCACCATTACAACTCACTGAGAGAATGATGGCATGTATTTGGCCTGATGCACTCACCATTACAACTCATTGAGAGAATGATGGCATGTATTTGGCCTGATGCACTCACCATTACAACTCACTGAGAGAATGATGGCATGTCTTTGGCCTGATGCACTAACCATGACAACTCACTGAAAGAATGATGGCATGTCTTTGGCCTGATGCACTCACCATTACAACTCACTGAGAGAATTATGGCATGTCTTTGGCCTGATGCACTCACCATTACAACTCATTGAGAGAATGATGGCATGTCTTTGGCCTGATGCACTCACCATTACAACTCATTGAGAGAGTGGTAGCATGTCTTTTGCCTGATGCACTCACCATTACAACTCATTGAGAGAATGATGGCATGTCTTTGGCCTGATGAACTCACCATTACAACTCACTGAATGAATGATGGCATGTCTTTGGCCTGATGCACTCACCATTACAACTCATTGAGAGAATGGTGGCATGTCTTTGGCCTGATGCACTCACCATTACAACTTACTGAAAGAATGATGGCATGTCTTTGGCCTGATGAACTCACCATTACAACTCACTGAGAGAATGATGGCATGTCTTTGGCCTGATGAACTCACCATTACAACTCACTGAAAGAATGATGGCATGTCTTTGGCCTGATGAACTCACCATTACAACTCACTGAATGAATGATGGCATGTCTTTGGCCTGATGAACTCACCATTACAACTCACTGAATGAATGATGGCATGTCTTTGGCCTGATGAACTCACCATTACAACTCACTGAAAGAATGATGGCATGTCTTTGGCCTGATGCACTCACCATGACAACTCACTGAGAGAATGATGGCATGTCTTTGGCCTGATGAACTCACCATTACAACTCACTGAAAGAATGATGGCATGTCTTTGGCCTGATGAACTCACCATTACAACTCACTGAATGAATGATGGCATGTCTTTGGCCTACGCCCGCCTAAGGCAACTCTACAGCTCTTACAACTCTACGAAATTTTAACTAAATAACGCGCGGTAGAGCTATTTACAAATTGTTGTCTTTTTTTCCGCTATTTTTACGGTTTGTTATTTTCATAAATATTTAAAAAATATTCCAGTACATTTGGGTCAATCGGGTCCGGTGTGGTTACAACACACGAGAGAATTAGTAGTAGATCTGATCTCTACCGAAGCGTGTTCGAGGGACTCGCTAGTACATTTAGTTACTTGGATACGTTTCGGAATTCTATTAGACCTTTTTACGCACTGGCTTATATTGTGAAATTTATCTCTTATTTTAAATCGATGGCTCTTACAAACAGTGCCTAATATAGGACGATACCATAGAAAAATACTATAACAAAAGTACGACACCCAAAACAGTACCAATTACAATTAATAAGATTTAATTTAGTAAAAATACAATTACAAAACAAAAGAAATATCATTATATATCATCAACTGACAGTATGGTAGATCTTGTACAGGTACACAGTTAACATAGTTAGTACATTGTGCCAATGAATAATGATGAATGATCAATGCGAATAAACATATAAGTACACAAAGAATAATATACGTCTCGTGAAGTTAAAAATATCTATCTATCTCCCTCTCTGTCTGTGCCTGACAATCCTTTATATATGTGGGTCTACCGACGCGTCTAGAAACGCCCTTACTTTTCTAATAAATCCAGAACGTTCCATAAGATACTAGTAGAAATACTAACTATGTTTAATTGGAAGCCGGTTGTAAACAAGATACATCAAACGAATAGGCCACGCCCACAACCAACGCTACCGTCTGCTAGGGATCTAATGTGGGGTGAAACAAAGCTCAAGCAGGTGGGTATTCTAAATTCTAGTAGACCTCTTTAACGTCTTAGGCGAGTATTTTAGTAGACGTCATTAATATATTGCAGGTGAGTATTCTAATAGATGTCTTTAAGTATGTAGGTCAGTATTCAAGTAGAACACTTTAATATATGAAGTTCAGTATTCTAGTAGACCACTTTAATGTGTGTAGGTCAGTATTCTAGTAGACATCTTTAATGTATGTAGGCGAGTATTCTAATAGACGGCATTAATGTGTGTTGGTAAGTATTCTAGTAGATCTCTTTAGTGTATGTAGGTGTTATGCACTGCCTTCTATTGTGAGAAATTAATCTCTTATTTTTAATTTTATGGCTCGTTCAAACAGTGCCTAACAAAGGACGATGCCATAGAAATACGATAATAAAGATACGACACCCAAAACAGTTGCCAGTTACAACTAATGTGATTTAATTTAGTAATAATACAATAAAAAAACAACAGAAATATAATAATAAATCATCAACTTACAGTATGGTACATCTTGTACCGGTACACAGTTAATACAATGTGCCAATTAATAATGATGAATGCGAAATAAACACATATGAGCACACAAATACACAAAGAATAATACACGCCTCGTAAAGTTAATAATATCTATCTGAATCTCCGCCCCCCCCTTCTGTGCCTGTCAATCCTTCAAATATGTGGGTCTACTGACGCGTAAGCCCTGCCTTCCAGAAGCTACCCAGCATTTGCTTACATTTCTAGAACAAATTGAGGCTCATTCGACAAGATACATAGGAGACAGTCTAACCATGTTTAATGGTAAACACGACAGATCAAAAGAACTAGCCCCGCCCATCTATGAAGCGAGCGTCTACTTAATAATCTAATTTAAGGTCAAGCAAAGTTCACGCACGGGGAAATCGTGTAAAACGTTATACATAACAGTAGGTCAGTATTCTAGTAGACCTCTTTAGTGTATGTAGGTCAGTATTCTAATAGACTTTTAGTGTATGTAGGTCAGTATTCTAGTAGACCTCTTTATTTTGTAGGTCAGTATTCTAGTAGACCTCTTTAGTGTATGTAGGTCAATATTCTAGTAGACCTCTTTAGTGTATGTAGGTCAGTATTCTAGTAGACCTCTTTAGTGTATGTAGGTCAGTATTACAGTAGACCTCTTTAGTGTATGTAGGTCAGTATTCTAGTAGACCTCTTTAGTGTATGTAGGTCAGTATTCTAGTAGACCTCTTTAGTGTATGTAGGTCAGTATCATGTCCATCTTTCCTAGGCGTGTCTCTCAAAAGTGGAACAAACTTTTTATATTTTTTACAAATAGTTTTTTCTTCAGGAATGTGAAAAATTTGAAGATTTCTTCAGTGTTTTTTTCGAACGCTTTCGTTTGATTTAAAAAAAAAAAAAAAAAAAAAAAAAAANCAAGGCCAAATCTGAGCACCCTTGGCAAATGTATCAAGGCCAAATCTGAGCACCCTTGGCAAATGTATCAAGGCCAAATCTGAGCACCCTTGGCAAATGTATCAAGGCCAAATCTGAGCACCCTTGGCAAATGTATCAAGGCCAAATCTGAGCACCCTTGGCAAATGTATCAAGGCCAAATCTGAGCACCCTTGGCAAATGTATCAAGGCCAAATCTGAGCACCCTTGGCAAATGTATCAAGGCCAAATCTGAGCACCCTTGGCAAATGTATCAAGGCCAAATCTGAGCACCCTTGGCAAATGTATCAAGGCCAAATCTGAGCACCCTTGGCAAATGTATCAAGGCCAAATCTGAGCACCCTTGGCAAATGTATCAAGGCCAAATCTGAGCACCCTTGGCAAATGTATCAAGGCCAAATCTGAGCACCCTTGGCAAATGTATCAAGGCCAAATCTGAGCACCCTTGGCAAATGTATCAAGGCCAAATCTGAGCACCCTTGGCAAATGTATCAAGGCCAAATCTGAGCACCCTTGGCAAATGTATCAAGGCCAAATCTGAGCACCCTTGGCAAATGTATCAAGGCCAAATCTGAGCACCCTTGGCAAATGTATCAAGGCCAAATCTGAGCACCCTTGGCAAATGTATCAAGGCCAAATCTGAGCACCCTTGGCAAATGTATCAAGGCCAAATCTGAGCACCCTTGGCAAATGTATCAAGGCCAAATCTGAGCACCCTTGGCAAATGTATCAAGGCCAAATCTGAGCACCCTTGGCAAATGTATCAAGGCCAAATCTGAGCACCCTTGGCAAATGTATCAAGGCCAAATCTGAGCACCCTTGGCAAATGTATCAAGGCCAAATCTGAGCACCCTTGGCAAATGTATCAAGGCCAAATCTGAGCACCCTTGGCAAATGTATCAAGGCCAAATCTGAGCACCCTTGGCAAATGTATCAAGGCCAAATCTGAGCACCCTTGGCAAATGTATCAAGGCCAAATCTGAGCACCCTTGGCAAATGTATCAAGGCCAAATCTGAGCACCCTTGGCAAATGTATCAAGGCCAAATCTGAGCACCCTTGGCAAATGTATCAAGGCCAAATCTGAGCACCCTTGGCAAATGTATCAAGGCCAAATCTGAGCACCCTTGGCAAATGTATCAAGGCCAAATCTGAGCACCCTTGGCAAATGTATCAAGGCCAAATCTGAGCACCCTTGGCAAATGTATCAAGGCCAAATCTGAGCACCCTTGGCAAATGTATCAAGGCCAAATCTGAGCACCCTTGGCAAATGTATCAAGGCCAAATCTGAGCACCCTTGGCAAATGTATCAAGGCCAAATCTGAGCACCCTTGGCAAATGTATCAAGGCCAAATCTGAGCACCCTTGGCAAATGTATCAAGGCCAAATCTGAGCACCCTTGGCAAATGTATCAAGGCCAAATCTGAGCACCCTTGGCAAATGTATCAAGGCCAAATCTGAGCACCCTTGGCAAATGTATCAAGGCCAAATCTGAGCACCCTTGGCAAATGTATCAAGGCCAAATCTGAGCACCCTTGGCAAATGTATCAAGGCCAAATCTGAGCACCCTTGGCAAATGTATCAAGGCCAAATCTGAGCACCCTTGGCAAATGTATCAAGGCCAAATCTGAGCACCCTTGGCAAATGTATCAAGGCCAAATCTGAGCACCCTTGGCAAATGTATCAAGGCCAAATCTGAGCACCCTTGGCAAATGTATCAAGGCCAAATCTGAGCACCCTTGGCAAATGTATCAAGGCCAAATCTGAGCACCCTTGGCAAATGTATCAAGGCCAAATCTGAGCACTTGATACAAACGTATCCATGCATGATCTAGGCACTCTATACAAATGTATCCATGAAATATAAAAAGGGTAGAGAAAACCCTGTAGAAGGACAATGCGATAGAAAGTTGAAATAGTCCTGCCTCCTCTTGTTCTCTCCCCTGTGTATATTTCCTTATGGCTACAACCTTAACGCAGTCCCCCTCGTGTTTCTATTAAAATACATATACAAGATGTATTCAGTCATATAGCCGTTGGATTTTTTGTGTTTACTAAAAGATTCCCCCCGAGCTACGACAACCCAACCCCACCCGTTTTACAAACACACACCTGCACATTCACCTGTGTACACTTGCACACACACACACCTACACACACCTGTGTACACCTACACACACCTACACGCACACCTACACACACACCTGTGTACACCTGCACACACACCTGCACGAACACCTACACACACATCTGTGTACACCTGCACACACACCTGCACGCACACCTACACACACACCTACACACACATACACACACACCAGCACACACACCAGCCCACACACCTGAAAACACACCTACACACACACCTACACACACACACACACAGCTCACACGCACCTACACACACACCTACACACACGCCTACACACACACCAGCACACACACCTGCATGCATACCTACACACACACATGCACGCACACCTACACACACACCTGCATGCACACCTGCACATACACATTTTGTCTCTGCTGACATGCATGAAAAAAACAAAAGATACTACACATCTAGGCTTAAAATACATATGTTCATGTAAGCTTGTTCATTGTAGACATAGATGACCCATGATTGATGTTTGGTCTTCAACGATGCTAAAATTGTCTGTAGAACAAAACTACCACACACTCCTGTTTTTTCTTACATGATCTAAAATTGTCTATAGAACAAAACTACCGCACACTCCTGTTTGTTCTTACATGATTCTAAAATTGTCTATAGAACAAAACTACCGCACACTCCTGTTTGTTCTTACATGATTCTAAAATTGTCTATAGAACAAAACTACCGCACACTCCTGTTTGTTCTTACATGATTCTAAAATTGTCTATAGAACAAAACTACCGCACACTCCTGTTTGTTCTTAGGCGATTCTAAGAATATCTCATATGAATTTGTGTCTTTAATGTTGATAAAATTGGAAAAAAATTTTGGGGTCGTTATTTTGGTCTGAAGTTTCGTATGCTGGAGTGAAGTCAAAATGGTAAAACGTGAGTCGTGATTCCACCCCCACTCTCCCCCTCCCCCTTTCCGTATTTTCAACGCCTGTGACCCAGTTCTGCCAACGTTACTTACCCTAATGACTCTCAATGGCGTGCCGATTTCTAGACAACCAATCTCTCACACACACTCGACTCAATTCTCACCCTCGATATTATTCCCCGAGCTGTGGATAAAACAAAACGGCCCGTGTTGACTCGGTAGATGGGGTGAATCTCAGTTTTCTCACGTCCGGCTGGGCCACACCGTGAGAGTAGTCCGGCGAGCAGGGGCGAATAAAATGATTACTCTCGACGCGAGGGAAGCGATCTCTAAACATAGGAACCAGCCCAAGGAGTGGGAGATTGATCCAAGGAGTGAGAGATTGACCCGAGGAGTGGAGATTGAGCCAAGAAGTGAAGATTGAGCCAGTGAAGGAAGTGGAGATTGGTCAGGTCCAAAGAGTGGTGATTGAGCCAGTGAAGAGAAAGGAGATTGATCAGGTCCAAAGAGTGGCGATTGAGCCAGTGTATGGAGTGGAGATTGATCAGATCCAAAGAGTGGCGATTGAGCCAGTGTATGGAGTGGAGATTGATCAGATCCAAAGAGTGGCGATTGAGCCAGTGTATGGAGTGGAGATTGATCAGGTCCAAAGAGTGGCGATTGAGCCAGTGTATGGAGTGGAGATTGATCAGATCCAAAGAGCGTCGATTGAGCCAGTGTATGGAGTGGAGATTCAAGTGTATTAACTAAATGTTGGTGACGTTCTCTCAGCGGGGGATATTTCAAGTGTCAAAACTAAAGGCTTGGGACATGGAGTACATGAGTGATTCTTTCAAGTGTCCCTACTAAGTGTTGGCGACATGGAGTATGCGAGTGAAGTGAGTGTAGATTGAGCCAGTCAAGGCAGAGGGGATAGATCTTGTCCCGGGGAGTGGGGATCGATCCAGTCAAAAGACCGGGGATATATCCGGTCAGGGAAGTGGGGATATTTCCGGTCAATGGAGTGGGTATGGATCCGTTCATAGAATAGCAACGGCAATCCGTGAACTTCCCATCTACTAAAGTTACTTGACAAATCATGCATGCAACCAACGCACTTGATCAGATCCCCAATTAATGCTAATGTATTTATAAATTAGCTAGGCTGACCGAAACGCCAAAAGAAACGAATAGATTTAAATACGTTCTTAAAAACAATCATAGTTATTTTTCTATTATTTTGCAGATATCGAATAAATTAAAATGTGCAAAAAGTATTATATATACGCTTTATGTATACTTTTCACAAGAAAATGCCGTTTACGTCAATGAGTGCAGTGAAACTCCATATCCAAATGGGGTATTCTGTAGTAGACCCTTTTTTTTAAACAATTTTTCTCAATGGTTTTCTGATTCGATTTTTATATAACATTTTGAATATTAAGCGGAAAAAAACCCCAATAAATTGTGTCTTTGTATAAACCTGGAAAGGGGTGACGTAGATATCGACTTAACGGGTGCTTCTTTCAAGGGTCCTTACTGAAAATTGAGGCTATGGAGTCCGCTGGTGAGTTTTTCCAAGTGTACTTACTAAATGTTGGTGACGTTCTCTCAGCGGGGGATATTTCAAGTGTCAAAACTAAAGGCTTGGGACATGGAGTACATGCGTGATTCTTTCAAGTGTCCCTACTAAGTGTTGGCGACATGGAGTATGCAGAGTGATCTTTCAAGTGACATGGAGTAATTGACTAAAGGAATGCCAGCAAAAGCAGACAAAAGTGGTTTTTGTGACTTACTAGACCAAGGGTGCTGGGTGGCCAGGCGGTCTAAACTGTCTGAAACCAAATAGCTGGTGGTCTGGAGTTCAATCCCCACCAAAGCCAACATCCCAAGCACATCGGTTGGATGGGACTCGTCAGCCCTGGACGGTAACTTATCTAAGAGAAGGCAAACTTTGAATTCAAACCAGGAGCCAGAATGATCAAGAAATTGATTGTGGGCCCTCCAATATAAGAAAAGGAGAAATCAACAACTGTTGTGCGTCATCAGCCTTCACGTCGTCAACTTTATACCAGAAAGCTAAGCTAGAGATTGGCGAGTGGACGGAGCAAACTGGCTCACATTGCCACCATGCAGAGCTCTCCCTTCGAAGGCGTTTATTCTGTGACGTAGCTTTTGAAAACAAATTACCTTAAAATTTCCGGAAGTGGGGAGTTCGGCCGTGTAAATTGTCAAACATAATTAAAGGGGAGAGCTGTCGAATGGAGTACGCCTTGACAATGTCACAGACGCCCTCGAGAAGCCTCGCTGAGGATAAAGAGATAAGCCCAGTTTCGTGTCCATTGGACGGGATACTAAGTTAACAACAAGGCAGCAGGGGCGTAGTTAACAGAGGGGTGGAATGGCGGGATACTACCCCCGTGGGAAATGTTTAGAAAATAGTGAAACATTGGTAAATGTATTAAATTTGAATTACTGTAACTGCTGTAAGAGTAGATGTAATTGTTTAAGAAACATGATATTCGTGACTCCATTGATCAAATGCCTGATTCTAGCCACTTGGGTATTTGGGGGGGGCGGCTGTTGGGGGCTAGGGTTTGGTAGGGTTTACGTTAGAGGCGGAGGGGCTTTGGCGCAGGGGGCGCAAGTACCGCTTAATTCAACTGAAAGATTAATGCAATGGTATAATGAATTCCTAGAGTCCAGCCTGTTGTCGTTATTTTCCTGTGATGGTAATATATTCTGAGTATATGGCATACATTATTCATCGGACGCTGAAGAGAATTAAAATGTCGTTTTTACTACAGATGCAGGAAATAAGAATACTATTCTGTGTCTTTCTTTTGTTTTTCCTCATCTCCAATGGGACTTTGATGAAAATGTCGTCTTTCGTAAAGATTCACTGCTTTAAATATACAACACATAACTTCTAAATCTTTCCCACGAAGCCGTTCACGCTTAGCTGGCCCCACGTAGCGGCTCCACGCTTAGCTGTTCTCATCTAGCTGTTCCCCGATTAGCTGTTCCCACGTAGCTGTTCCCGTTTAGTTGTTTCCATCGTTAAAGCCTGCTGTTTCCGTATCATCCATTATCAAAAAAAGTTTTGCTTGAAATGCAAATAAATGTAAAACGGCTAACAAATTCCGAGTTTTTTCCTTTAGCGGACACTGACCACAAGGGAAACGTTCCCTAGGGAGATAACATTGCTACAGAGTGGACACACGGGTGGGATGGTGGGACTTGGTTTGTTGGTCGTGCAAGATCTGTATGGCATGGCTGAGTTTTGTTTCCATATCCATGGAGTTATCGGTGCGTACTGTATATTTTAAGAGACAGGCGCAGACTTCACCCTAAAAGGGTTGGGGGGGGGGGGTTGCTGATGGGGGTGTTGCAAGCTGACTGTGGGCCTAACACCTGACGCTTACTTTGCTGGGTTCCAACTCAGACTTGACCCTATTGGGGCGTGTTGCTAGCTGACTGTGGGCCTAAACACCTGACGCATACCTTGCTGGGTTCCAACAAAACTAACGTGCCGTACATATCATTATGTTGAGCTTCGGTTGGTACGCTAGTTTAGAGTTAAAACTTGTTTCAAATTGTTTTGTAAAGTGTTTAAAGATATGCCACAACAACAAAAATATAATTTTAAAAACAATTACATTTTCAGCCTCTTTAACGATTATATATATATATATATATATATATATATATATATATATATATATTATATATAAGAATGAGCTAGGTTCACATAACGCCAAAAGGGAGAACTTTTTAAGTACGTTCGGATTCCTAAAATCAATCATAGTTATTTTCTATTATTTTGCGGAAATCGAATAAATTTAAATGTGCACAAAAATAATTTAAATCCGCTTTTATTTCATTAAAAGTTTAAGTATTATTATTATAAATTACAAAAACAATTTAAGTATCAACTAAGGAACTATTTTAAGCATTTTATATGTGTTTAAAAGTTATGAAAATCTAAGAAAAAACTTTAAAAATCATGGTCAAAGAATTACACCGTAATCAAATTTATCGGGAAAACCCAATCATCAGTTGTTTTTAGTGCATCTTTTAGTGCGCTGTTTACATTGCGAAATAAATTTTAAATTAATTTGCACTAAATAATCAGGCAAATGACGTCATAGCGCGAATAGCGTATTTCTCCAAAATTCGTAGGTTTCTTTAAATTTAAAAACCTCGAGTGACAAAACTGATACTGTATTCCCTCTTCTTAAAAGTAAAATTAATAAATATAATTGATTGATTTTTAAATTGTTAATAAAACACAAACACATTTCTGCTGTGTATATCAACATTAAAAATGTTTGCCTTCTTTTATTCCAAAAATATTCATTTATTAAAATTAACACGTAATAAAAACTAACCTTTAAGTTTAATTATAATAAGAAAATGCGGGTTAAGTCAAACAGTGTGACGAAAATCCATAGCCAAATAGCATTGACTAATCAACTTATAACTAAAACAAAAAAGTACGAACCATATGAAGTGCAAATTATTTTAGTTTGGGTATAAAAAGGACTACATTAACTACAAAATTATGTCCTGTCGTACAGCTGCATAGATAATTCAGCACCGGAATATCTCAACGAACTGATTTATAAACAGTTTCCGCTGAAGAGCCTGGGATCTTCATAACAGTACTTACTGAGTGTCCCTACAGTGGATGAACACAGAAAAAAGTCTTACGGAGTGCGCTCTTTTGAAGGGATAGCGCCAAATTATGGAACAGTTTGCCTCAAACCTCGAGGGGAATTGTAATTGATAAAAAATCATTTAAGAAACAATTGAAAACTTTTTTGTTTCAATAGATTTCGGAGGACCAGAGCGCAGTGAGCAAGCTAAAGTGGCATGGATACCAGCGCGACATAAATATCAAATATAATCAAACAATCCGGTAGAAGATTTTTTTAAATTTATTTAAATCGGGATGGGGGAGGGGTTGGTTACTTTGCCCCAGGCAGCACAAGATACGTCTCAAAATAAAGGAATGAATATGATAAATAATTAACCTTCTTGGGTACATACATTTCGGAGGTAGGAAATAGGATGTGTACATTTTCACGTGGATGACAATATATTTCAATCCTATGGTATTACATTTGGTAAAAAAGAGATGTTACATTCTCTTTTTACAAATATGTGACTGTTCAATTTTGCTCAAGGCAGAACAAGATACGTCTCAAAATAAAGGAATGATTTTGAAAATTAATTTTCTTGTGTAAATACATGTCAGAGGTAGGAAATAAGATGTGTACATTTTTACGTGGATGACAACATATTTAACTCCTATGGTATTACATACGTGAAAAAATAGATGTTACTCTCTTTTTAAAAATATTCGTGTGTTTACCAATTAAGAAGATCAATGACGTTAACAAATCTTTGGTACATTTATATAAGTATATCAATGAGTATCAAAACCCAATCATTTTACACACTTGAAAAGTTAATTTTGAAAAACAGAGATGGGTTAATATTTACTTTCAAAAAATGAAAATATATTTTTGTTTTTACTTTGCAAAAGGTCAAGAGATTTGTATTTTATGAGATTAACCATTTAAATTTTTAAAAAAGCAATACTCAAATCGGTTTTAGACGTGAAAAACTGTTTCGCGATTCTTCTTTAGATAAAAGAATTCTTTGCTTTTTTTTTTTATTTTCTGATAATATATATATATATATATATATATATATATATATATATATATATATATATATATATATATATATTTAAAAAAGGCAAAAATGTGATTAAACTTTTGCTTAAGATATCAATATATATCGATTTCCCATAATATAAAATATTTTTATATCATGTATAGAATTTATGGTGTAAATTTAAGGCAAGTTTTAAAACGATTTTTAGAGTAAAAAATGTGTAATAAAAGCGCACGAAAAGGGGTAAATCTAAAGTATTTCTCTATCGTAGTAATTGTCCCTTAATTAACTTCTTTTGTGACAAAAGTGATGGAATTAGTAATAATTTAGACTGGTTAATTTCAAGGTCATGTTTAGAGGGGAAAAAAGTAGTTTAGGAGCGTGAAAAGGAGTAGGCAAGACCTATAACATATATATAACAGATACATACTTCTCAAAACGTAATGATGTTAGAAACGTAAATATCATTACATTTTTAAAGTTATGAATTGTTATGAGTTTTTGCAATAGCAGTTAGAAATTGGCGCAAAGGATCAACCATTATTAAACCGATAACATCGGGTTATTTATTCTAGTATATAAGAATTAGCTATACTGACGTAACTCCAAAGAACCGATACGAGTTAAGTACGTTTGGATTCCTAAAAACAATCATAGTTATTTTCTATTATTTTACGGTTTTACGGAAATCGAATAAATTTAAATGCGCAAAAAATATTTTAAATCTGCTTTTATTTTAGTAAAAGTTGAAAAATTATTATTATAAATTACAAATACATTTAAAGTATCAACTAAGGAACTATTTTATATGTGTTTGAAAGTTATGAAAAAATATTAAAAAATGTAAAAATCATGATCCAAGAATTACGCCGTAATCACATTTATCGTTAAAACCCAAATATCGGTCGTTTTTAGTGCGTCTTTTAGTGCGTTGTTAATATTGCGCAAAAAAAATGAAAATTAATTTGTTCTACATAATAACGCAAATGACGTCATAGCGCCAATAGCCTATTTCTCCAAAACTCTTAGGTTTCTTTAAATTTAATAACCGCGCGTGACAAAACTGATTAAGTATTTTCCCCTCGTAAAAGTAAAATTAATAAATACAATAGATTGCTTTTTAAATTGTTAATAAAACACACACACATTTTAGCTTTGTATATTTTAACATTAAAAAGTTTTTTTCTCTTTTGATTCCAAAAATATCCTCATCCTCATGTTCCTTAGTCCTTGGACCGTTGGGGCGCCACAGATGACATGTGAACCATCCTCCTCATCCTCATGTCCCTTAGTCCTAGGACCGTTGGGGCGCCACAGATGACATGAGAACCATCCTCCTCATCCTCATGTCCCGTAGTCCTTGGACCGTTGGGGAGCTACAGATGACATGTGGCCAATCCTCCTCCATTCGTCTCTGTCTTCAGCACTACGCACTGCATCGCCCAGTGTTAGTCCTGTCCACTCTTTGATGTTATCATCCCATTTTTTACTTTGTCTTCCTCTTCTTCTCCCTCCATTTGTGGTGCCCTGCAATATTTCTTTGGCAAGCCCTTGTTTCCTTGTTACGTGGCCGTATATTGTAGTTTGCGTTTTTCCACAGTCACCAGTAGGTCATCATACTCCCCAATTTCCTGACGAACCCTTTCTTTTACTGTGTCATTGGAGATATGGTCCCTACAGCAGATGCCAAAAATGCTTCTGAAGCATCTCATCTCCATCGCCTTTTCTTTCCTTTCAAGATCGGCTGTTAATGTCCAGGATTCACAGTCATACAGGAAAATGGAGAGGACTAATGAACGCATCAGCCTGATTTAGGTACTGATTTTTGTCATTCCATATTTTCTTGAGTGCTGTTGTAGTCTGCGCAATCCTGGACATCCTTTCGGGCTTGGAGCCTTCTTCTGAGACTATTGCTCCTAGGTATTTGAAGCGGCCGACAGTCTCTAATCTTTCCTCCCCGACCTTAATTTCAGTGGTGATGCCTGCGGTATTATTTGTCATCAGTTTTGTCTTTTCGGCACTGATTAGCATGCCGTAGGACGACGAGGTCTTATCGAGACGCTTTACCAGATCGGCTAGCTCTTCTTCGTTCCCAGCCAGTCCGTCTATGTCGTCCGCAAAGCGTAGGTTGGTGATTGTTCTGCCACCAATGCTGACTGTCGTTTCATGCGCTTCCAGAGCATCTGACATAATTCTCTCTAGGAAGATGTTGAATAGGGTGGGGAGAGCAGGCAGCCTTGTCGTACTCCAACCGTGGTCTTGAATCATTCTCCGATGTTGTTGTTGAGGAAGACTGCACTGGTGGCCTTATCATAGAGATTGCATATCATTATGGTGAGGTTTGTGTTGATGTTGTAGTGCCTCATTGGGGCCCATAAAGCAGCATGCCAAGCTCTGTCAAATGCTTTCTTGAAGTCAACAAAGACGTGGTATTGGTTTTGTTGGTGTTGAGCATATTTCTCACATAGTATTCGGAGGTTTAGAATCTGCTCAGTAGTTCCCCGTCCTTGTCTGAAGCCCGCCTGTTCTTCAGCCATGATTCTATCGGCATATGGTTTTAGTCGGTTCAATATGACCTACAGCATGACCTTGCTTGGATGGCTTATTAGGCTAATTGTGCGATATTTTTGGCATAGCTGTAGGTTACCTTTTTTTTTGGAGGGTGACGATGAGCGATTGGGTCCATGGTTTGGGCCATTCTCCTGTAAGCCATATTTTGTTACAAATATTGAATAGGGCACTTATCATTGCTTCTCCTCCTTGTTTCATCAACTTGACAGGGATATTATCCACTCCTGCGGCCTTTCCTGTTTGGAGTGCCTGGACTGCTGCTTCTACTTCTGCACGGAGAATAGTGTAGTTATCATTGTCTGTTGCTGGAGGGACATTAAGGATCTCTGGGTCTAACTTTATACTTTCATTATATATTCATTTATTTAAATTTATATCGTAATAAAAACTAACCTTTAAATATAATTGTAATAATAAAATGCCGTTTAAGTCAATCAGTGCAGGGAAATTGCATGTCCAAATAGCATTCACTAATCCACTTATAGCTTAACCAAATAAGAACAACCATATGAAGTGCTAAACATGTTAGTTTGGGTATGGAAGGAATTACAATCCGGTGAAAGATTGTATTAATTAAAATAAAAAAATCTTGAGGGGGTGTGGTTATTTTGCCCCAAGCAGCACAAGATAAGTCTCCAAATAAAGGAATGAAATTTGATAAATAATTAACCTCCTTGGGTACATATACATATCGGAGGTAGTATTAGGATGTGTACATTTTTTACGTGGATGACAATATATTTAAATCCTATGGTATTACCTTTGTGATAAAAAGGATGTTACGTTCTCTTTTTACAAATAAACATATGTTTAACAATTAATAAAATCAAAGGCGTTAACAAAACGTGGGTACCTGTATATAAGTAGGCTGTACCCATGAATATAAAAACCCAATCATTTTACACACTTAAAAATTATTTTTTTTTAAGAATGGAGATGAGTTACTGTTTTCTTTTTAAAGAATTAAAACATATTGTTGTTTTTACTTTGCGAAAATTGAAGTGGGTGTGTATTTTTATTACAGACCGACCGAAAGTGATTTTCTGATTTCGGCAGAAGCCGAAAATAGGCAGAAAGTTTAAAATGACTTTCGGCCGAAACCGATAAAAGGCCAAAAGTTAAAAATGAATTTTGGCCGAAACCGAGGACGAAACCGAAGCCGAAACCGAAGCCGAAACCGAAAATGAAATATAAAGATATTTTGAAATTCGTTCGCGCATACATTCTGCATACATCGAAAATGATGTGGGAACCATTTGTGACCCGCAAGACGATATTTTGCGGCCCGCTACATGACAGAAAAGTTTAGTGTAAATGCGCCGGCGCGTTTCCCCCATTCTCATATCTACAACGTGACTCTCCGCGACGGTTTCAGTCGAATCTCACCGACTAGTCTAATTCTGATTTTTTTTTTAAAAATGTTTCTATATATTTTTGTATGCCAGTTCTCTGGCAACAGTCAGTAGTTCTTGAGAACCCTTAATGATTTCATTGTTATTTATAAAGGTTGAGCAGATTGTAACAGTTGTAATCGCTTTCTGGTGGATTACTTGATGCGGCCCACTCTCATTCAGACACTACCTCCTGTGCCCCCCCTCCCCCCATGATTTGAGTTTGAGACCCTTGATCTGATGCAGTGATTCTCAACCTTCCTAATGCCGCGACCCTTTAATACAGTTCCTCATGTTGTGGCTACCCCCACCATAAAATTATTTTCGTTGCTACTTCATAACTGTAGAGTATATGTGTTTTCCGATGGTCTTAGGCGACCCCTGGGAAAGGGTCATTCGACCCCCAAAGGGGTCGCGACCCACAGGTTGAGAACCGCTGATCTAATGAATACTTCGGATTTTACTATTTTAATATAAAAGTAATTTAAATTGCTTTACAATTTTTTTTAAATTAGTATGGTAGGAGAAAATTTGGTAAAAATTGGGGGGGGGGGCGGGAAATTAATGCAAAATATTATTTTTTTAAACAGGGTCTCTAAAAAATGTGGTTCTAAAAGATCGCTTAATTGTGTTTAAAGATCGTTTAGTTGGTTGTTATTGATCGGTTAGCTTGTTCTTCAAGATCGTTCAGTTTGTTCAAAAAGATCGCTTAGTTTGTTGTTAAAGATAGTTTAGTTTGTTGTTAAAGATCGTTTAGTTTGTTGTTAAAGATCGTTTAGTTTGTTGTTAAAGATCGCTTAGTTTGTTGTTAAAGATCGCTTAGTTTGTTGTAAAGATCACTTAGTTTTTTCCTAAAGATCGCTTAGTTTGTTCTTAAAGATCGCTTAGTTTGTTGTTGAAGATCTTTTAGTTTTTTCAAAAAGATCGCTTAGTTTATTCTAATAAATCATTTAGTTTACTATTAAAAATCATTTGTTTTGTTCTTAAAGATCATTTAGTTCGGTATTAAAAATCGTTTAGTTTGTTCTATTAGATCGTTTAGTTTTTAATTAAAGATCGCTTACATTGTTCTTAAAGATCGCTTAGTTTGTTTTAGAGATCGTTTAGTTTGTTCTTAAATGTCCCTTAGTTTGTTGTCAAATATCGTTTAGTTTGCTCTCAAAGATCGCCTAATTTGTTCTTAAATGTGACTTAGTTTGTTGTTAAATATCGCTTTGGCTGAGTATTAAAATGACCGAAAACCTGAGACACTTTCAGGCCGAAAGTCTAAGTCAATTTCAACCGAAATCGAAGAAAAACCGAAAGTTAACTTTTCTCTTTCGGTCGAAACCGAAATTAAGCCGAAAGTTAACTTTTCAGTTTCGGCCGAAACCGAAACTTGGCCGAAAGTGATAAAATGGCCACTTTCGGCGCCGAAACCGAAGCCGAAATTCGGTCAGTCTCTAACTTTTATGAGATTAACATTAAAAAAAAAGACACACAAGTCTGTTACAGACGCGAAAAATGATTGCGAGAAACTTCTTACGATAAAAGAATTCTTTGTTTTACGATTTTCGGATTATGTATAATTTATTTTTTTTTAAAGTCAAAAGGGTGTTTAAATTTTTGATGAAGACATCAATATATATCGAATTCCTGTTATATAAAATATATTTATATCATGTATAGAGTTTTTGTTGTAAATTTAAGATTAGGTTTTTTTTTAATTTTTAGAGAAAAAAGTTTTAATTCAAGGGCAAGAAAAGGGGTAAATCTATCGTATTTCTCTAGCATAGTAATTGTCCCTCAATTAACTTCTTTAAAGGCATTTTTGAACAACAGCTTAAAATTTTCTTTGATTGTTTTTCTCTGCTTCAATAAGGGGTTCTCAAAGGGGGTTGTCCAGTGAGACGCTGAAAGGCTTGGGAAATTCGTGGAAGCGCTATCAAAGGGCGCGGTGGGCATTATATTTGGTAACGGTTTCTTAAATAATAAAAAATTGAGACCTGGCTAAACGAAACAAATCTACATTGATATTAAAAAAAAAACAATATGATGAAAAATCCCTATTCTCAGTTTGAAAACGGAATGATGGGGACATTATTCAACAAGATTGCTGCGGCCTTAGTACTTCTATATCCGGCCCTAAAAACTCTTCAAAGGAAATCTTTAAGATTTTTTCATGTTTTTTTTCCCGCAAACTCATGCTTTCTGTGTGTGGGTGTGGGTGTGTCGGTGCGTTTGTGTGTGTGTGGGGTGTGTGTGTGTGGTTGTGTGTGTTCGTATGGGTGTGTGTGGGTGTTTAGGTGTGTGGATGTGGGTGAGTGTGAGTGTGTGTGTGTGGGTGTAGGTGAGGGTGTGTGCGTTTGTGGGTGTGTGGGTGTGCGCGTTTGTGGGTGTGGGTGTGGGTGTGTGCGTGTGTGCGTGCTTGCACTACTGAACACAAACTTCACTGTCATGAAGGCACTACTTGGCACAAACGTCTCTATGGTCTGTTTCCCCGTTAATTAAAAATACCCGCCAAGACTTAGAAAGAATCCGCCCGTTATCAATCTGACAAGGGCTGAAGGTCTGGGCCCGTCAGTGTGGCCCGTCAGTGTGGCCCGTCAGTTTGACCCGTTCAGGCCAATGGTAAACCCTGAATGACAGCTCTTCCCCAAACATCTTGTACATAGTTTTTCTACGGATTAATGACGTCACTAACAGTAATCGACTACTAAAAGGTGGATTCGATGTCTTATCTCCTCTTTTTGAAGGGGAGTATTAATGTACGAATTGTTTAAATACATATGGAATTTTAAGTATTTACATATGCATTATTCCGTTTTTATATATTTTGTGTCTGTGATTTGAAACAGATCTCACAACATTTAAGGGGTAATAAGGGGAGAGACTGCAATCAGGTTAGTACAAAATAACATGAGTAAAACAGAGCAGGGTTAAACCTGAAAAAATAAACGCAACAAAACAGCGAACGTGTCGGCAGAAAGCCTTCGTCAGCGAACAAAACAACAGAAAAAACGGTAAAAAAATAAAAATAAGAAATAGAACTTAGCTGTAAAGTAGTATCTGTGACAGATACTACTTTCCAACTAAGTTACTCATTTTAACTTTTAACCAGTTAGGTCTGGGTCTTCAAATTGCATCACTTGAGATCCCTTATAGATTGAGTTCATTTATCAGACAGTGAATAAAAAAAAAATTAAGTGGGTGTGGGAGGGGGTCGTGCTCCCAAACATTAATTGCGAACTTCAAAAAAATTGTATTAGCCGGAAACAGGTAATGGTTTGCCAATACGTGCGTAAGTTACATCAAAATGTAATCCTATTATGATTTCCGCTTAAACTTACAATCATTAAGTTTTACACGACCGCTAATGATAATGTAATGTGTAATCTTTTTTAAAAACATTTCATTATCCTGTTTGAGCGCTCGACAATCAAATGGTCGAAAAATAAAGAGTTCTGTTTGGGAAATTTCAATTTAGCATTCCGAGTGCTCCACAAACCGAAATTGTCTATAACCGAAATTGTCTATAACCCACCCTATAAAAACGCTCTGCTCATCATAGACAGCATTCTGTGCTCGTAGACAGCCCAGTAATCCTATAAATAGACCGTTGCGCTGCTCAATACCGGTGAAGTATCATCTGAAGATCGCGAGATGGCCGAGGACTCCCGGGGGACACTCACGAAAGGACCCAAGGAAGTCATCATGGTGGAGGACTCAATGAGCGGTCTCTGACAGGGCTCCAAGTTGATCGCCTATTTCGGAACATGCCAGAAACTATTTCTCGGGGAGAGGGGAGGGGATGAAGGGAGGGAGATAGTATGATGAACTGGGTCATGGGTTCATTGGTTTTTTCCCTCTTTTGGTCAGTTTTAAAATCATGACGTCAACGTTTAGTAAGATTTTTTGTTTTTTTTTTAGAAAAACATTATGTCTGAGAAATAAAAACAAAAAATGAAAATAATTAATTAGTGCATATAATATGTTGCCGTATTAAAACGCTTGTAAACATGTGTGTGTGTGTGTGTGTGTGTGATGTGTGTGGTGTGTGTGTGATGTGATGTGTGCGTGTGTGTTTTTTTTTTGCCAGCAAGTAAATTACCTATGTTTTTATTATTTTCATAGGGAAGTCGACACCTATGTATAAGTCAGTGGCGTATCGTTTGGGCCAGCTGAAAATCCTGGACATTTTGTCCTTCTTAACAAAACATTATTGCATTCTTTTATTTGTTCACTCAGTTCGTTATCCTTAAGTTATCACCTTCCATATCCGTCATTGTGAAACCTCGTCCACTTTCAAAAAGTCCCTTAAAACCCATCTGTTTAGGTCCGCCTATGACCTGTGATGCACCCTCCTTGCCCTGCCTCATTTTCTGTCTCGGGTTGATCCTGTAGTATAGGCCAAAACTTGCCAAAGTGTCCTCGTTTTTTTAGCCATTTTAATGTTTAAGCTACTGTTTCTATAGTCATTTTTCACATGGTAGTTCTAGTGTCTCTGGTTTTTCATTTTTATTTTACTTTAGCAGTTTAAATAGTTTACATATTTTTTAATAATTGTAAAGCGCTTAGAGCTGTAAGGTAAGCGCTATAAAACAATGTCTAAATAAAAAAATAATACAATTCTTACGCTGCCAGATCTGCCTTTGTTATTGTTTACTTAAGCCAGCGTCTTTGGGTCATGAAAAGTATGGGACTGCGATAAAGCTTTAAAATAGATTAATTAGACACGAAAAAATTGGGTCAATATAGCAATATAAGGGAGCTATAATAATAATTTTACATGATCACAAGTATACGTTTCGGTACATGCCTTCGATCAGTACAACTAAAAAACAACCAAAACACAATTAAATAAGCATAACTTAAATTTACACCATATATATATATATTTAATTACCGTTACTCCAAGGGTCGGTATATTATTTTCTTTTTTAAATCTTAATATTAACTTCGCGTTTTTTCGTGGAAAAATTTTCAGACGGCTAATCGACCCCCTTCCCGTCATCCTATCGAACTTAAACTTAGCGCAAAGACTTGTTTTCTACAACAAAACATTCGTGCGTAATATTTTCCTTTTTTCCTGAAATATTTGGTGAAATCAATCTGCGGTGTAAATGCGCATGGGTCATTAGAATATAAAAATCGTTCAGGGGCGTGGGAAAAAATGTGCGGTTGTGAGTCTTGTGCGGGGGGGGGGGAGTACTAATGAGGATTCTTACATATTACGTTACTTCTAGTAATGTTTTGTCTAATTTTCAGCCCACCACCCCCACCCCAATTGCTCAATAGTACATCTTGTAAAACATTTATACGAAAAAAAAAATATTTTAATGGTTGTGTTTTTACGGAATTCATCTTTTTGAACATGGAAGTGTCGACAGCTACTGTTATATAGAGCTTGTTTGCATAATTTTCTCGTGCGTGCACTCTGATTGACCCCCACATGAGACGCTGTGTTCACAGATGGGTGTGGCTTAGTCTTTTGATCTGTCGTGTTGATGCCGACAGCCACTAAAAATAATTAATCTGTTCAAAATAGTATTTTGTAGAATCATTGTGATTGTTCTAGAAATGCTGCGTTGCTTCTGAAAGGCAGGGCTTACGCGTCAGTAGACCCAACTATATAAAGGATTCACAGGCTCGAAAAGACGGAGATTCAGAAAGGTTTTATTTACTTCACAAGACGTGTATTATTCTTTGTGTTCTTAGATATGTGTTTATTTCGCATTTAATCATTATTCATTTGGCACATTATACGAACTGTGTTAACTTTGTACCGGTACAAGATCTACCATACTATAAGTTAATGATTTATAATTATATTTCGTTTGTTTTGTTATTGTATTAATACTTAATAAATCTTAATTAATTTAACTGGCAAGTGTTTTGGGTGTCGTATCTTTAATATTGTTGACTCTATGGTATCGTCCTTTGTTAGGCACTGTTAACAACGAACCAATTAAAATTAAAATAGGAGATTAATTTCTCCCAATACAAGTCAGCGCGTAACACTACCGTGTTGGAGCCCCGTGTTGGGTTGAATGGGTGGCCGAATGGTCTAAACTGAGCAAACCTCAAGTTGGTGGTCTGGTGTCAAGCCAAAACATCACCCCGGGTGGATGAGACTCCTTAACCTTGGTCGGCTCATTAGCGACCTGAGTGCGGCTCGGCCAGTCGGTCAAAATCGGTTTTGACTCCGAAAAACATGATTCTTGACAGGTTCGTGAAAAGAAATTTGGCTCTCAAAAATAGTTAATCGTCTTACTGCTGATTTTTTGGCTCTTTTGACTAATGAGCTTATTAGTCACTGGTTTAGGACAATAGTATCACTAATTACAGTTAGCTAACAAAAAGTTTAAAGTGTTAAAAAATTGGTGTTTCACGCCATGTCATTTTAGAAATGCTAAAACATAACTACTGGATTCTAAATGTACAAATGATTACATAAACAAAAACAATTATTTCTGAAACATATTTGAACATTACGGTTGGGAATACAATTATTTTATTTTGAGGACCTTTGACAAGAACACACTTCTATTGCTGCCCACAGATACTACTTACCAGCTAAGTGCTATTTCTTATTTTTATAACGTTTTTTCTGTTGTTTTGTTCGCTGACGAAGGCTTTCTGCCGACACGTTCGCTGTTTTGTTGTGTTTAATTTTTCAGGTTTAACCATACTCTGTTTTACTCATTTTATTAAGAACTGCGCTGCTGGGTGTTGTATTCCGAATGGATGAATTTGATGACACGGGCGATAAATATAAAATTATTTTGTTTTGTTTTTGTAATGAAGGTGTTATGACCTGGCATCCAAGTCCCGACCTGTCAGTGTCCATTATTGAACCCTTTAGCCGAAGAACACATCTTTTATATATATTATATAAATATATATGTGGATTTTGGTGTGTCCTGCTTCATCTTCAAACTGCCCCCAACTCCACATGTTTAATATTAATAGTACTTGGGGGGGGGGGGTGCTGTCATGCAGCATGCTTCATGTGTGATGTCTGAATTCCAATAAATAGATCGATTTTTTTTTCTTTAGAAAGGATTTTTTTAAATGTCATTGATTTTTTTTCGCATCTTTGTTCTGGGGCGGCACACCACACAGTACTGGGTCGTGGGCCGTCCTTTCCGTTTAGGCATGTGTACACCTAAGAGTCTTTTCCGTAGCCTAGAACAGGAAGGTATTGCTATTTTCATTATAACCCGACTGTTGTTTCGTAAGTCTTTGTTATAAAATGAACAACAATATCTTCGCTGTCCACGGGTTTGTGTACAACGTCATCTTAGCTCCGTGATCCAGCATTAGCATGTTCCTATCAAAGTGTCATTTATTGACGCGGACGGTTGACGAAGACAATGCACTCTCACCACGACATAGGGAAGTAGATTTTTAAAAATATTTTAGCAAAAAATTAGAGTAAACTCTTTTTTTTAGCACTTTGACCTGGTGTAAAACAAAACTGCACCTGGTTTAGCCCTAGTATGTTGTAATTTAACACAAAACTGATTTGTTTAGTCAGGAAGAAAGTGCAGCCGAGTCAAACCCATTGTGAGAGCTGATAAACGGTTTGAAACTGGATTCCTACCGCCGGTCGGTAACCGGTTAGCCGAAAATGTCTACAAACATCATCAATAGAAAATAAATTCAGGCACTCTGTCTGACTCGGGATACATTCTTAAACTTCTTCCTTCTCCTTGTAAGTCCCAGGTCATTATAAGTGTGTATCCTTTGCAATTTGTAGGCTCGGAAACTAAATGACAAGTGATCTAGTTTATATATGAGAAAGGCTGTGTTTACCACGTTTTTCTTCTCCTGTCTGAGACGAAATGATCCAGAACACATTGACAGTGATCGTTATTTTTTTTTTAATATAAGTACAAGAAATTCTTACAAACCAAATAAGACAATCCCAAAGTAAGACATTTCTCCTATCACACAATCTCTTGTCGTTAACCTTAATATTGGGGCTACAGTGACTCCTTCTCGAGAACCATCGAGGTGATTACAACCTGCGCTGCACACTTCTATACCTGCCCCAAACTCTGATGCCCACTTCTAAACCTGTCCCAAACTCTAATGCACACTTCTAAACCTGTCCCAAACTCTGATGCACACTTCTAAACCTGTCCCAAACTCTGATGCACACTTCTAGACCTGTCCCAAACTCTGATGCACACGTCTAAACCTGTCCAAAACTCTGATGCACACTTCTAAACCTGTCCAAAACTCTGATGAACACTTCTAAACCTGTCCCAATCTCTGATGCACACGTCTAAACCTGTCGGCCGACCTCTGATGCACACTTCTAAACCTATCGGCCGACCTCTGATGCACACTTCTAAACCTATCGGCCGACCTCAGATGCACACTTCTAGAACTATCGATCAGTCTTTGGATTTATGATGACCAGAACGTTCCGAGTTTGACTGATCATTGTGCACACTTACCGAAGTCGGAGTTATCGCCACTAGATCAAACCCTTCAATATGAATCACCCATCCTGGTTACAATGAAAAGTGGGAACGGAGTCGTTTTAGAGTTCAAGGTCGCTTCAGATGGACGCCAATGCAGGAAGGGAATTAGATTTTCCATTTATTTAAACGGATTTTGATTGGATGTTATTTGAATGGAAGGAAGTTGGCTTTTTTTTGGGGTGGGGGGGGGGGGGGGGGGGGAGTTGGTGCGGCGAATATGATTAGACAAAACACACTCGGATAATCGTTCCTGCTAATGTCTTAATAGCTCTTTCGGGAACGGCAATTATTTAAACCCGATGATAGGAGCAGCAATTATTTCCGTGACAAATGGCAAATGAGCTTGCCACCTGATTACAAACACTGGCTGCACATCCTAAAACATATTTTGTGGCCATTTAATGCTAAAATGTAATTGAGGGGATAATGTTTAAATGTAATGGAGGGGATAATGCTTACATGTAATGGATGGGGTATTGGTTAAATGTAATTGAGTTTTTTGTCACTTACATAGAAATACAGAATTGTAGTGGCAGGATTGTAGCAGGATCGTGGCAGGATTGTGGCAGGATTGTGGCAGGATTATGGCAGGATTGTGGCAGGATTGTGGCAGGATTGTGGCAGCGCTCGTGTCTTTGGCGCCGCCGTACTTTCAAGACAGCTCATGAAATAATGAACGATGGGACGTTCTTCAAATTACCTTATATTTATAAATCTCATCCATCAGCGGTGGGACACAGCCGCGAATGGAGATTGGGCCACATAAATTGAGCATTAGCAAAACATGCAAATGGGGTGAATTGCCCTTCCACGGGTATCACTCTCCGCCGCTGTGCGAGAAGGCTTAAGAAATGAGGGCATAAATTGCATATTTTCTACTCATCTCGCCAAACAGCTTCCGCGATGAAGTTTTCGCACAAAGGCGCACGAACCCTAACCCAATCTGACGCAACATTAGCGACCGCGAGAGTTGTCTAGGACCGGAAATGATGTTCAGCATTCACTGGCCCGAAGATTTGGATTGTGACGTCTGCTGTCTCGCCAGACCTTCAGACGTTCATCAATTTGTCAATTGGTCCGTCTCTCCTGGCACACGCGGCTAGACTTGGCGTTAACATTTTCACTAGAGATCGAAGGTTCTAAAACTATTTTTCACGACACCGCAATCATTTCAATGTAAATATCGCCCTGTTTACTCAAGGATAGAAAGCGATACAGGTTCCTAACTAACCACCCCCATCCCCCCCCCCAAGAACCTCCCTCCCCACCTATGATAAAATATGTTGTACAACTTTTACCATATTCTTAAGATCTAACAAACTAACTACCACAAGCTCTTTATGTAAGATCAATAACTAACTATCACAAGAATTTTATGTAAGATCACCAACTAACTATCACAAGAATTTTATGTAAGATCACAAACTGTCGCAAGATCTCTATATAAGATCACAAATTAACTGTCACAGGCTCTCTATATAAGATCACTAACTGTCACAAGCTCTTTATGTAGGATCACTAACTGTCACAAGATCTTAATGTAAGATCACTAACTGTCACAAAATCTCTATGTAAGATCACAAACTAACTGTCACAAGTTCTCTATGTAAGATCACACACTAACTGTCACAAGCTCTTTATGTAAGATCACTAACTGTCACAAGATGTCTATGTAAGATCACTAACTGTCATAAGATTTCTATGTAAGATCACTAACTGTCACAAGCTCTTTATGAAAGATCACTAACTGTCATAAGATTTCTATTGAAGACCACTAACTAACTTCCACACGCTTTCTATGTAAGATTGCAAACTAATTGTCACAAGCTCTTTATGAAAGATCACTAACTGTCACAAGCACTCTATGTAAGATCAAAAACTAACGGCCGCAAGATCTATATTTAAGATCATAAACTAAATGTCACAAACTCTCTACGTAAAAACACACTCTAACTGCCACATGCTCTCTCTGAAGTCAATGTGAGCGGCTGGTGTTGTAGTTTGGTGAATCAGCTCAAAGTGCGTGACAGGTGTTGTAGTCAGGAGAAAGACCTGGCGGAATTCAATAGCTTTAAATATACTTCAAAGTCTTGGCTTGATTCAAAATCTCGATTCAAATTTGTGTCCCCGTTGATCTGTAGGATCGTGGTGGCCAACAAAGCTGAGATCGTTGCCGAATCCTTTCATTGGTAAGACATTTTATTTCACTCTTCTCTGCCCTTTTGTGGCACTTGGTAGTAGAATAAAAAAGAATGATTCTTGGTTTCTCCTGTGCTCAAATAGAATACAGCTAAACTTACAACAAAAGCGGCTCAAATGTTTTCTGCTTTATTTTTACATTTTCCTGAAGTACCGATGGTTGGCTCTTAGCAATCAATGTCTCCCACTGGTACAGTTGACCTACATTTACAACTCCACTTGCTACGTGACCAAATATGGAGATTCAGTAACCCAATTTTCGACCATCCACCCACCCACAAATCTGATTACTGACCCTGCGCCTGGGCTGACCCCCCTGTGACCCACTAATTTCTAGAACTAGATTCACACATTTCTATATGATGTCCCGCATTTTTTGTGTGGACTTTTTGCAAATGATTCCTACAGCTACAGTTGAAACTTTTCATACATCCGTGTCTCTCAGAACGAACAGCCAGTGTTATAAAACAGGCATACCATCGGGCTTAAATTATTCAATATCGGGTGCATGCAGAGACATAAGTCCCTTACCAGCTTCTGGTAGCACTGTCTGGTTATAGTAGTTTTGCTGGTAGCTGCATTGCTACACTATCAATCTGCCTATTGTAGATTTATCATAAGTCTGACAACGGATGACTTAAAATACCAAACAAGATGATAATAAATAGTGATAACTTCTACAATATACTCTTCCGATTCCACACGATGATACCGAATAGTGATTTTGATAAACCTGTCATTTTTCAGCCGAACAGTGAGAGTGAGCTCCTATTGCATATAATTTTAAAGAAGCAAGGGGGGAGGGGGGGGGGGATTGTTTCATCAACATGATCATTACGTCACCTAAAGATGGCCGCACTATAATATTTTGATAAACCTGTCATTTTTCAGCCGAACAGTGAGAGTGAGCTCCTATTGCATATAATTTTAAAGAAGCAAGGGGGGAGGGGGGGGGGGTTGTTTCATCAAAATGATCATTACGTCATCTGAAGATGGCCGCACTATAAATCATCATTACATCATCTCAAGATTGCCACACAATCAATCATCATTACGTCATTTCAAGATGGCCGCACTATCAATCATCTTTACGTCATCTCAAGATGGAAGCACTATCAATCATCATTATGTCATCTCAAGATGGCCGCACTGTCAATCAGCATAAAGATAAAGAGTCCTACACTTGTTATGTGACTTAACTTTTAATATCTGGTCTTTTAACTTAACTCTGAGGCTCACTTGGTCTCAAGAAGGTTTTGTTGTTTTTTAATGTTTTTTTTTTTTTACAGTGTGCTGCAAAAGGGTAGTCTGTTATTAAGTCAAAATGTCATGCTCGGTTGTGGAAACTGAAACCCGTTTCAGAGGATGACCGAATTTCGGTTTCGGCGCCAGAAGTTGCCAGATGATTATGATCATTTTCCGCGAAATTTCATTTTCGGCCCAAATAGTACAGTTCCCTTTCGGTTGATTTTTCGGTTTCCAAAAGTAAGACTGTTACTCTGTCTGTCAGACAATCCGATATTCATTTTTGCTGAACGTCTTGCTGTCATCGTAGGATATATGACTGATCCCCTGCGAAGACCGCTTACAGCTGCATGATGACCTACTTGTCCAATATTTGCAAAAATAAAACTACAATTAGTCTCAGGCGAAGTTTATAGGTTGTTTTTTTGTTGTTGTTTTTTGTTGTTGTTTTTTGTTGGGATTTTTTGTTGTTGTTTTTTGTTGTTGTTTTTTGTTGGGATTTTTTGTTGTTGTTTTTTGTTGTTGTTTTTTGTTGTTGTTTTTTGTTGGGATTTTTTGTTGTTGTTTTTTGTTGTTGTTATTGGGGTGGGGAATCTAAGGGATTTTGTAATACTTTATTTTTTTTTGTTAAAAATTTTTTTGTTTTGTTTGCACAACCAAACAACGTGTCAAGCGAGCAGTTGTTTAGTGTATGTAGCATGACAGCTGTATGCCAACCAGTGTGGCGGTGAGCAGTTGTTTAGTGTATGTAGCATGACAGCTGTATGCCAACCAGTGTGGCGGTGAGCAGTTGTTTAGTGTATGTAGCATGACAGCTGTATGCCAACCAGTGTGGCGGTGAGCAGTTGTTTAGTGTATGTAGCATGACAGCTGTATGCCAACCAGTGTGGCGGTGAGCAGTTGTTTCATTCAGAAGGGCAGCTGTATGCTGACCAAGGCATAAACCTAAGGCGATAATGCGGGAAAACTTAAGTTTCTGAGCTACAACTTTCGTATGTTCAACTTCATTTTATTATTATTGCATCATTTTTTTCACGACATAGTTCTTAAATTTTGTGCTGGGTTATAACATATATCTTTCGGTTTAGGTGTCGGCTGAAAGTCTTGTTAAACTTTTTGGTTTCGTCTTCGGCCGAAAACATTTTTTTTTTTTAAATTTCGGCTTTGTTTTAGACAATCACAATCGGTGGGTCTTTAAACCCGTTATAACAACGTAAACCCGTTCTAACGACTTAAACTCGTTAAGCAACTTAAACCCGTTATAACGACTTAAATTGTCGCAATAATCTTACGATTCCTTTCTCGAGTCGAACTAGACAAAAATTGTCCCATAAGTCACTTCACTTTGGAACATTTTGAAGATATTCAATTCGACGCTTTGATTTCATTTTTTTAAACATATTTACTTACTAAGGGCTGTTACTCTGATGGGACACATTAAAGTAGGACCATCTACTGTTGACCGTTCTAAGTCTTCTTTTCATCAACTGGGAGACCTGGTAATGGGAAAAGTACCAATGAAACTACAGGAGGTATTTTAACTGGACGATACCAATTTTTCAGTATCGAATACAGGGGCTTAAAATAACACACACAAATCTTTAGTCGTCACAAAAGTATTCCTTTTTTCAAGGTTTACGATGTATCGTATTCCAAAATAAGAAGTATTTTTATGTTTATTTCAAATGTCAAGGTCAGCGACAAGACCTTTGTTTAATGTCTTACGAGGATCGCAGGAAATACTTGAAAGGTCCAACGTCGGTATAGATCCTGGACGTCTGCTCACCCTAGACACGAAATACCTAATCAAAGGACACAGAGGGACCGGAAGCGGATAGAGCTCCTAATTTAATCCTCGGCATACAAGAACGGGAGAGAACGCGTGGTACCGGAAGTGCTTGGAAGTAGTCCGCGACTGACAGCGGAAGGTCGGGGTTTCTTGTTTTTTAACTCGATTCGTTTCTCTATAAAAATGAGGTTTGATTTCTTTTTATTGGTTTGTTTCCCTTGGTGTTGGAAATATGAGATAAAACTTTGTCATTGGCTTACATGAGTTGTGTAGTCCCCCCTCCCCCCCCCTCCCCTTGCATTCTCAAAACAGGAAGTTCGTGTTCATGATTTGGCATCTAGCAGACGATAGAAAAGAAAGGGAAGTCATTGGGTAAACTTCATTTCACTTTAGCTGTCCCAATGACCTTAGATTTGTTGTTTGATTTGGGGTTGGTGTTGTTGTTTTTTTTTTCATTTTGGTTTGGGGGGGGGGGGGTTTTTGTTTTTTTTTTTTTATTTTTTTTTTTTGCAACAGTCTGAAATTGTATTGCATTTTAAATGATATAGAAAATTTTACTACACAAAATCATGTTCTAGTGTGGCACTTTGTGTTGCATATGCACTTAACAAATCCCTGCCCAGTTCCAGTAGACTGCTGTGTTGTCCAATTCCAGTAGACTGTTGTATTGCCCAGTTCTAGTAGACTGGTGTGTTGTCCAGGTCCAATAGAATGTTGTGTTGTCCAGGTCCAATAAACTGTTGTGTTCTTCAGGTCCAGTGAACTGTCGTGTTGTCTAGGTCTAGTAGACTGTTGTGTTTTCCAAGTCCAGTAGACTGATGTATTGTCCAGGTCCACTGAACTGTTGTGTTGTCCAGGTCCAGTAGACTGTTGTGTTGTCCAGGTCCAGTGAACTGTTGTGTTGTCCAGGTCCAGTAGACTGCTGTGTTGTCCAGGTCCAGTAGACTGCTGTGCTTCAGCTGATCTGAAACAGATTTCCTTTGTCTATCGGAATTTCCTCAATTGTCAATAAAGACCTCTTCCACCCACATCTTTGGATCTGGTATAAAACAGTTGTGCTAAACCTCTTGTCGTACCCGAGCCATGGACATCGTCTGACACGTTTATAATGGTAGCCGAAATATTGCGTGCGTCACCACGCCTTTTGTCACATTCAGCTAATCTGTACCGACGTACCACACTCATTTGTACCGACGTACCACACTCATTTGTACCGACGTACCACACTCATTTGTACCGACGTACCACACTCATCTGTACCGACGTACCACACTCATTTGTACCGACGTACCACACTCATTTGTACTGATGGACCACACTCATCTGGCGGGAACTTGTCACATCTTGTCATCATTTTCACTAAATTTTTGTTCGAGATTACTTTTGGCAGCTTTTACATTTTTTTTATATATGTTTCTTATAAGAGTATATCGGACACAACACATGGGCTCTGCATCCTACAGACAAAAAACATCGGTACTGTATCCCTCGGGCACAACACACGTGCACTGCATCACACTGTATCGCTATGACACAACACATGGACACTGCATCCCACATTCGATCCAAGAGTAATCATAACAGAGCTAGTAAAAGACAACATTCGATACCAAAAGTAATCTTAACAAGCTAGTATAAAAACCAAAAAGCGATCATAACAAAGCTAGTAAAAGATACCGCATTCGATACCAAGAGTAATCAAACAAGCTAGTATAAAAACAGACTTCGATACCAAAAGCGATCATAACAAAGCTAGTAAAAGATGCCGAATTCGATACCAAAAGTAATCATAACACGCCGGTGAAGTGACGCAAGATCTGAAAAAACAGTTCCCGTCTCAGGTTATCCACACAAAGGTCGTGGAGACCATGTGTTTGGCAGTAATCAAAGCCTTGATTAACCTTAGAAGACAATCCAATGTACATGCATATGTCACTCATATCGGCAGCCACACTTACCATCGACTGCACATAGAAAAGACCCTGTTAAATGCTTGTATAACACCGAGAAGGAAAATAGAACATTTGTATTTTTTAAAGCATTACATTTGTTTCTAATTCTGGCTGCTTCAAAAAAAATGTTTTTTTAAATAGAGACTTCTGACAGACTTTTAGAGACTTCTGACAGATATTTAGAGACTTCTGACAGATATTTAGAGACTTCTGACAGACTTTTAGAGACTTCTGACAGATATTTAGAGACTTCTGACAGATATTTAGAGACTTCTGACAGATATCTAGATACTTCTTATAGATATTTAGAGACTTCTGACAGATATTTAATGACTTCTGACAGATATATGGTGTTACGCACTGACTTGTATTGGGAGAAATTAATCTCCTATTTTAATTTTGATTGGCTGGTTGTAAGCAGTGCCTAACAAAGGACGATACCATAGAATCAACAATATTAAAGATACGACCCAAAACAGTTTCTAGTTACAATTAATTAAGATTTATTATGTCTTAAGATAATTACAAAAGAAAAATAAAATAAAATTACAATCTTCAACTTACAGTATGGTAGATCTCGTACCGGTACACAGTTAATACAATTAGAAATAATGATGCCAATAAATAATGCGAAATAAACACATATAAGTAGGAGCACACAAATACACAAAGAATAAAACACGCCTCGTAATGTTAAGAAAATCTATATGAAAAATCTCATCTCTCCTCGTCCGTGCCTGTCAATCCCTTATATAGGTGGGTCTACCGACGCCTAAGCCCTGCCTTCGATAAGCTACACGGCAGTTCTGGAAAAATCAGATTTATTCTACAAAATTCTATCTGGAACAGATTAATTATTTTTAGTGGCTGGCGGTGTAAACAAGAATACTTCAAAGGCCTAAGCCACACCCCTTTGTGAATACAGCGTCTCATGCGGGGTCAATCAGAGGGCATGCACGAGAAATATTATGTAAACAAGCTCTCTATAACATATGGATACTTCAGATAGATTTTATAGACTTCTGGCAGACATTTAGAGACTTTTGACAGACATTTAGAGACTTCTGACAGATAATTAGATCTTAAAATGTCTTTGCACCTGCTGTTTATATTGTGTTTATAAAACCCCCAACACCTTTTATGTTATTACACACATTGTCCAGTCAGGCATTGTACAGAATGTCCAGTCAGGCCTTGTACAGAATGTCCAGTCAGGCATTGTACAGAATGTCCAGTCAGACATTGTACAGAATGTCCAGTCAGGCATTGTACAGAATGTCCAGTCAGGCATTGTACAGAATTTCCAGTCAGACATTGTACAGAATGTCCAGTCAAAGTATATAACTTTTATGTACTTCACACATTGACTAGAATCTTCAGGTAATTTATAGAATGGCCGTGTCACACGCTTTCTCAAGAATGGCCAGATATTCTATTGAATGGCTAGACTACAATGGCCAGATATTCAATTGAATGGCTGGACTACAATGGCCAGATATTCAATTGAATGGCTGGACTACAATGGCCAGATATTCTATTGAATGGCTGGACTACAATGGCCAGATATTCTATTGAATGGCGGGACTACAATGGCCAGATAATCTGTTGAATGGCTGGACTACAACGGCCAGATATTCTATTGAATGGCTGGACTACAATGGCCAGGTATTCTGTTGAATGGCTGGACTACAATGGCCAGATATTCTGTTGAATGGCTGGATTACAATGGCCAGACATTCTATTGAATGCCTGGACTACAATGGCCAGATATTCTATTGAATGGCTGGACTACAATGGCCAGATATTCAATTGAATGGCTGGACTACAATGGCCAGATATTCTGTTGAATGGCTGGACTACAATGGCCAGATATTCTATTGAATGCCTGGACTACAATGGCCAGATATTCTATTGAATGGCTGGACTACAATGCCCAGATATTCAATTGAATGGCTGTACTACAATGGCCAGATATTCTGTTGAATGGCTGGACTACAATGGCCTGATAGTCTATTGAATGGCTGGACTACAATGGCCAGATATTCTATTGAATGCCTGGACTACAATGGCCAGATATTCTATTGAATGGCTGGACTACAATGGCCAGATATTCTATTGAATGGCGGGACTACAATGGCCAGATATTCTATTGAATGGCTGGACTACAATGGCCAGATATTCTATTGAATGGCTGGACTACTCACTTAACCTGTAATATTAACATATGAATATTGATACGCCCCCCCCCCTTCACCCCAAGCGCCCTCCCTGACATAACATGTCATATTTCTGGATCCGCCGCCGCCTCTTCCAGTTCCAACATTAATCTTCTCATCTGTCCAATCTCGGGACCACCTGTGGATGCAATGTTCATTACTAGCCACTGCGCACAAGATCGATAGCTCATCCTTTTCTTCCTGAAGGGGGTCTCCCTTTCTCGAGGATTCCCCCCCCCCCCGAAATCTTTCCCTCCTCAAATGGTCGTCCTCTATTCAATATCTCCCTCATTTTGTTGATCACCTTACAACACTCGTTCGCTCCTCATTTAGAATCATTTCCCAGCGGTTCTTCAGATGCACTCATGCGCCACACAAGAGAGAAATGATTGAGATAAGTTATGCACTTCAGATATAAATCATAAAAACACAGAGACTTTAATGCAGATTACGGTATTTGATATGTTGTAAAGAATCAGCTATTTCATATTATGTCCATACATTGCTTAGTTTTGTTTAAAACAATTTGAAGAAGCAGAAACTAAGTTTGTGTCCAGACTTGGCAGTTTGACGAAAAAAAGTAAACCGACTGAAATAAAAGAAATCTGGGGTTGTGTGAAGCAAAGTGAAGATAACTCATGGGAGAGTTTTAAAATGTCTACATTGCCTGACAAGGACACCCATCCTTGACGATAGCAGCGAAGAATGGCTAATGAGTTGGTAAAAAATATGATTTAAGACAAAGCTTTGGAACTTCCCAGCTGTCACTAAAGGCAAAAAAAATTTTTTAATAAATGCATATTTATATGTGTGTATATATATGGTGTGTATATATACATGTGTTCGTCCGTCGAGGATCGACGAGGACCATCGAGTCGTCTGGTGACTGATGACTTGCGCGGGTGACTTTGTTTAAAGTGAAGAAGAGTTGCGCAGCGTCTACCTCACTCTCTCGTCCGAGCCCACCGGTATATGTATACACATACATGTATATTTACATATAACACAATACTGGAATTTTCTAACAATTTTTTTTTACAATCACCACCCTATAAATTTTGATGAGTTTAATTTTATTTTGAAAAAAGAAAAAAAAATATTTTATTTTGAAAAAGGAATAAGGCCCTGTTTAAGTATGGCCCTGTTTAAGTATGGCCCTGTTTAAGTATGGCCCATTTTAGGTATCACCCGATTTAGGTATCACTCATTTTAGATTCCCCATTTTACTTATAAATCATTTCAACTTTTCCCTATAAAATTTAATTTTAAGACTGATAACACAATATTTGATTAAGTTTGTTTTCTTATTTTCCGAATACTATCTTTTACAACTAGAATACCTACCCCGATCATATGGGGATATTAATGGTAGGTCCACTGCAATCATTTCTACCTGCTTTTGCAAAAACTCATCACAATTCCTAACTTTAAAAAGAAATATCTTTGTAATAATGTTTAGGTTTCTATCATGCAAAGTTTTGAGAAATATTTATCTGCTATATATTATACGCCTACCCTACTCCCTTTCACGTCCCTAAATTACTTTTTTCCATCTAAACATGGCCTTAAATTACCCAATCTAAATTATCATTAATTATATCACTTTTGTCACTAAACAAGTTAAGGGGCCATTTCTACGCTAGAGAAATACTTTAGATTTACCACTTTTCGTGCCCTTTATTTACATTTTGTTCTCTAAATAATTTTAAAAAACATAATAATATGAAATAAATCTATTTAATATTAAAGGAATTTGAAATATTGATATCTTAATCCAAAATGTAAACCCAATTTTGCCTTGTTTTTAAATTATACATCAGCACAAAATCATAAAACAAATAATTACTTTATCTAAAGAAGATTCTCGCAACCTTTTTTCGCATCTATCACAGACTTAAGTCTTTTTTTTTTTTTTTAAAATTTACCTCTTTACTTTTTGCAAAGTAAAAACAAAAATATATTTTCATTTTTTTTAATAAAATATTAACCCATCTCCATGTTTCAAAATTATTTTTAAAGTGTGTAAAATGATTGGGTTTTGATATTCATCGGAAAACTTATATAAATGTATCCATGATTTGCTAACGCCATTGATTTTCTTAATTGGTAAACAGATTTTTATTTTTAAAAAGAGAATTGCACATCTCTTTTTTCACGTATGTAATACCATAGGAGTTAAATATATTGTCATCCACGTAAAAATGTACACATCCTATTTCCTACCTCTGACATGTACCTACCCCAAAAATGTAATTATTTATCAAATGTATTCCTTTATTTTGAGACGTATCTTGTGCTGCCTGGGCCAAAGTGACCAACCCCTCCCCCCACCCAGATTTTAATAAAATTAATAAAATCTTCCACCGGATTGTAGTCCCTTGCATACCCTAACTAACATATTTTGCACGTCATATGGTTTGTTCATATTTGGATGAGTTATAAGTGAATTAGTGAATCCTATTTGGCTATGGAGTTGCGCTGCACTGATTGGCTTAAACGGCATTTTCTTATTAGAAGCATATTTTAAGGTTAAGATTTTATTACGTTGTAAATATAATAAAAGTATATTTTTGGAATTAAAAAAGTAATATTTATTAATTGTTAAAAATGCAAGTGCTAAAATTTGTGTGTATTTTATTAACAATTTAAAAAGCAATCAATTATATTTATTAGTTTTACTTTTAAGAAGGGAAAATACATTACCAGTTTTGTTACGTGTGGTTAATAAATAAAAAAAACTTAAGATTTTTGGCTAATATTGGCGATTCGTGCTATGACGTCATCTGCGTATTTATTAAGGAGAAATAAATTTTAATTTTATTTCGCAATACTAACAACGCACTAAAAACGCATTAAAAAACAACTCATGTTTGGGTTTTATCGACAAATGTGATTACGATGTAATACTTAGATCATAATATTATTATGATTTTTTTTTCATAACTTTTAAATTCGGATAAATGCTTAAAATAGTTTCTTAGTTGTTACTTTAATTTTATTTGTAATTTTTTAAATTATAATAATACTTAAACTTTTACTAAAATAAAAGCGTACTTATGTTATTTTTTTTTCGCATTTAAATTTATTCGATTTCTTTAAAATAATAGAAAATAATTATAATTGTTTTTGAGAGGCTGAACGTATTTAAATCGTTTCGGTTCTTTGGCGTTACGTCAGCTCATTCTTATAGATATCTTGGCTTTTCAAAATGTAAAAATATTAAAATAATACGAAAAATCATCAAGTGATAAAGAGTCTGTTGTTTAACTTGGCCCTCATTTCATGGCTGTGACGTAGAGATTATTCGATATTATTAATCAAAATGGAACGAAAAAAAAGAGGTGCTGAACAATTATTGTTCCGCTTTCTTCCAAAAAAAAAATATTTCTAAACATGTTTCGTGGCCGTAGTATTGACCAGGGTCGGTGGGATATTCCCATTACAGCTCAGAACCTTCTCAGATGAAATCCTACTGATTTGAAATAATTTCATTTTTTTCAGAAGTGATTCTGAATTAGTTATTGGTTTTACTTATCTTGTAGAGAAGAGTTTTCCTCTAGAACAGAGGTTTTTTCTAGACCAAACGTTTCTTCTAGATTAGAGGTTTCTTTTAGAGTAGAGGTTTCTTCTAGACCAGAGGTTTCTTCTAGACCAGAGGGTTCTTTTAGAGTAGAGGTTTCTTTTAGACCAGAGGTTTCTTCTGGACCAGAGGGTTCTTTTAGAGTATAGGTTTCTTCTAGACCAGAGGGTTCTTTTAGAGTATAGGTTTCTTCTAGACCAGAGGGTTCTTTTAGAGCAGAGGTTTCTTCTAGAGTAGAGATTTCTTTTAGAGTAGAGGTTTCTTCTAGAGTAGAGTTTTCTTTTAGAGTAGAGGTTTCTTCTAGACCAAAGGTTTCTTCTAGATCAGAGGTTTGTTCTGGACCAGAGGTTTCTTTTAGAGTAAAGGTTTCTTCTAGACCAAAGGTTTCTTCTAGACCAGAGGTTTCTTCTAGAGTAGAGGTTTTTTCTAGACCAGAGGGTTCTTCTAGACTAAAGGTTTCTTCTAGTGTAGACCTTTTTTTTACGTTTCACTTAAAAATTTTAAATCTAAAAAATAAAGAGGAGAAAAATAAAGTATATTACAAATGTAAAGTATATATAATTCTACAATGTTTCATTATGTATCATATTTATCATCTGCCATTTTGTGACTATGGTAAAGAAAGACAGGTGTGATGTGACAGCTGCAACACGAGTCGTGTCAATCTAAGCTATTGCAACAAACGTTGTGTTACAAAGCATGTCCACTCCCTCTCAATCGGTGTTTCTTTCATACAGTTTGTTCTGGGGGAGTGGGGTAGCTCAGCTGTTCGGGTTGGCATGGCCAGGGGCGTAGCAAGGGTGAGCGGAGAGGGCGGTCCACCTCCTAAGAGGGGGCGCTTTTTTTATATGATGAAGTGGTGGCAATCATGCGGGGTTTTATCGTGTAAGGGGTGGCAAAAATCTATTTATATCTCGTCTCTCTCTATATATAGATCACTCAGTCTCTCTGTCCCTCTCTCTCTCTCTCTCTCTCTCTCTCTCTCTCTCTGTATACATATTTTTATTTATCTATTTATACATTCCCCCCCCCCCTTCCCTTCTCAATATTCCATCCGGTTCATTTGACTCCTTCAATGAAAAAAAACTATTTTTTCTCCTCAGCCGAATCTTCATTACACATTCCTCTTCCTGCAGATTACACCTCCGTCCCATCATTCCGCTTCTCGTCTCACCCACCCCCCCACCA
>CAXITT010000299.1:219133-266697 GCA_964033795.1 Lymnaea stagnalis | reverse complement strand
TCTATTTATACATTCCCCCCCCCCCTTCCCTTCTCAATATTCCATCCGGTTCATTTGACTCCTTCAATGAAAAAAAACTATTTTTTCTCCTCAGCCGAATCTTCATTACACATTCCTCTTCCTGCAGATTACCCCCCCGTCCCATCATTCCGCTTCTCGTCCCACCCCCCCCCCCACCAACCCCTCCCATCCCCCCCCCCCAACAAAGTTTCTCTCCCGTTTTTAACCCCACCAGGGCGGATGTCGTGACCTGCTATTTATCTTACGTCCCTCCCTATTGCCGGGGCTGATACCACCCTTATCATTAGGCAATAATCTATTTATTCTCTCAATGCTGACGGGGGACTTTGTGTGTGTGGGGGGCAGGGGGGGGGCACTGCCCGTTTGATGGACATTCATGTCGGCTCTGTTAGAGTTGTTATTTTTCAGCGGGATTTTTCTCTATTGCCTCCCTTCCCTTTTTCCCTTGTACACAGAGGCGGAAACTTCGTTAAAAGTTTAAGAATGGCCTTCTTTGCATTTCTTTTTGGGTGTGGTTGGGAAAGGGGGGGGGGAATCATTTGAATTTTAAAAGAAATAAAACTTTTACAAAATAATTAATTCAATCGATTTTTATTTTTATTTTCGAGATGCATCTCTTGGTCTTTTTAAACAGGCTCCGCTGCTGCCTGGATGTTTCTTTTTCTTTTTGTTTTTTGTTCACATGACAAGTTGAAGTTGAAGGTTTTTAACATTTAAAAATAGACGTGCTTCACTGCTTCTCTTTCATTGAACCAATTCAATGATAAAATCCTTGTCTTTTCTAAACGGTCTGATCGTTCTTTCAGTTAGTAATTTATTCGATGTCATTTTGTTCTTTCTTCACATCCTTTCTATCATCCCTCCCTCATCTCTTCTATCACCCCTTCCTCATCTCTTTTATCACCCCCTTCCTCATCTCTTCTATCCTTCCGTCCCTCATCCTTTCTATCACCCCCTCGCTCATCCCTTCCCTCACCCCCTCCCTCATCACACGTTGACCTTGTTAGGTGTTCTCAAACTTTGGCCAATGTATCACACGTTGACCTTGTTAGGTGGTCTCAAACTTCGGCCAATGTATCACACGTTGACCTTGTTAGGTGTTCTCAAACTTTGGCCAATGTATCACACGTTGACCTTGTTAGGTGTTCTCAAACTTTGGCCAATGTATCACACGTTGACCTTGTTAGGTGGTCTCAAACTTCGGCCAATGTATCACACGTTGACCTTGTTAGGTGGTCTCAAACTTCGGCCAATGTATCACACGTTGACCTTGTTAGGTGGTCTCAAACTTTGGCCAATGTATCACACGTTGACCTTGTTAGGTGGTCTCAAATTGTTAGGTGGTCTCAAACTTCGGCCAATGTATCACACGTTGACCTTGTTAGGTGGTCTCAAACTTTGGCCAATGTATCACACGTTGACCTTGTTAGGTGGTCTCAAACTTCGGCCAATGTATCACAAGTTGACCTTGTTAGGTGGTCTCAAACTTCGGCCAATGTATCACACGTTGACCTTGTTAGGTGGTCTCAAACTTCGGCCAATGTATCACATGTTGACCTTGTTAGGTGATCTCAAACTTCGGCCAATGTATCACATGTTGACCTTGTTAGGTGGTCTCAAACTTTGGCCAATGTATCACAAGTTGACCTTGTTAGGTGGTCTCAAACTTCGGCCAATGTATCACACGTTGACCTTGTTAGGTGGTCTCAAACTTCGGCCAATGTATCACAAGTTGACCTTGTTAGGTGTTCTCAAACTTCGGCCAATGTAACACCTGTCGACCATGTACGATGCCCCATACTCACACATCTCAACAGTTCTTGATATGAGAATTTGTACAACTTCTCGGAAATCCTTTACTTTGATTTTTCACGTAAAGCTAAGCCGCTGCAGGAATCTCTGCTCCGTGAAGTGTTAGCAACAACAACAAAAAAACACAACTAATTTCTCTCCCGGGGATCACTGCCGTCGGTGTCGGGGGTCATAGACATCCTTCATCGGGGTCCTAGAGGACAAGATGTCATGTTATTGTCTGGGGAATCCCTGAAAGCTGTCACCTATGCCCTACTTGCGGTAAGGGGAGATCAATCATATCCGACTTGGTGGAGTTAGATCCCGTGTGTTAGTCTTTTCCCTTCACGTGACTTTCTTTGCTGGGTTTAAATCGTGTTTGCAACGCTAAACACAAAAATTACCAAGTTTACTTAGATTGTACAGAGAGGAGAGGAGAGAGAGAGAGAGAGATGGGGGAGAGAAAGTAAGAGAGAGAGAAAATAAGGGAGGGAGAGCGAATGAGAGGGAGAAAGTGAGGGAGAGGAAGAAAGTGAGAAAGAGAGAGAAATAGATATAATTTTGCTATCCCTTAAAACTATAAATTTCACCCTTCCATAATATAAAATGCAAACTACTTACATAGACATTTCTAACAGTTTTGACAACATACTTTCTGAGCTTACCACTACATCGATGCAGAGTCAACAATCTGTCAGTGTCAGAGGAGCACATCAGCAAAGTAAACCACGTCATGACGCAGTTACAGATGATCAAATCCTCACCAGGAGTGTTTGGGGCTTGTGGAGGCGGGCCAAAAGAGCGTTTGAGCCCGGAATCATGATCCACAAATAATAATAATAATAATAATAAAGTTCATTACAAAAACACGCTTCATCCCAAAAGGCTCGAAGCGCGGTACAAAGTCAACAAAAAACAGATCTATAATTTACCACATTTAAAACAACGCAACACTACAAAAACTAATTACAAGCATACAATGGCAAAGTCTTTCTAGCCATTTCAACCCAAAGCAACACAGCCAATATGTATTGACTGGAAAATATGGTAGACAATCATCCCAGAAGGTGTTTGCGAAATAGATGTGTCTTTAAATCGGTTTTAAAGGACTCCAGTGTCTGATTGTTTCTGAGATCGACATTGAAACTCATTATTGTTAAATATGATTTCAGGATGCCATACCTTCTAGGGCCACGCCGGATATCCGGAAAACCAATCAGTACACTCCCAGAGAATTCCCAGTCAATGAACTAGAATTGTGCCCGGATGTTGAAATAACATTAAATACACTCTTGAAGGCATAATCTGTATAAATTTTTATGTCTGTGCCTTCTCTGTTGAAACATGTCTGTGCCTTCTCTGTTGTAACATGTCTGTGCCTTTTCTGTTGTAACATGTCTGTGCCTTCTCTGTTGTAACATGTCTGTGCCTTCTCTGTTGTAACATGTCTGTGCCTTCTCTGTTGTAACATGTCTGTGCCTTCTCTGTTGCAACATATATGTTCCTTCTCTGTTGTAACATGTCTGTGCCTTCTGTGTTGTAACATGTCTGTGCCTTCTCTGTTGTAACATGTCTGTGCCTTCTCTGTTGTAACATGTCTGTGCCTTCTCTGTTGTAACATGTCTGTGCCTTCTCTGTTGTAACATATCTGTGCCTTCTCTGTTGTAACATGTCTGTGCCTTCTCTGTTGTAACATGTCTGTGCCTTCTCTGTTGTAACATGTCTGTGCCTTCTCTGTTGTAACATGTCTGTGCCTTCTCTGTTGTAACATGTCTGTGCCTTCTCTGTTGTATAACATGTCTGTGTTGTCCTCACTATAAAACAATAACCTACTGAAGTTACCGGCATGTTCAGTTGGGTGAAACATTTGATATACACATGTAAGCATTAATAATCCCTCCAACATTCAAATTACATTTTAATCCCCACAACATTCACATTACATTATAATCCCTCCAACATTCACATTACATTATAATCCCTCCAACATTCAAGATCGTTTTTATGGAATGCATAAAAGATTAAGTCAACGTCCAATGTTATACTATTTTGCTCATAAGAAACGAGATACCATTGAGGCCAAAAATGGTTGTTTACACTTGAGTTGATTTTTACTCGTGAGTGTTCCCCATAAGATTGTCGAAATGCTTTCGTCTCGGTTAAATCCCCTCGTTATTTTTAGAACATGGATTAATGTGGTTTTTTTTTAATTCAATGCAATAATAATTTTACTTTCCAGCGTTTTCAATGGATTAATTAATTTAATTTTTTGGTAGAACCAATCGATAATTGAACATTGTATTCATATGACTTAGGAAATATTTAAACTAATCTAAATAAAAATCTAAGTCATTTCAAAAATAAACAATTGCTTTGGTTTCACAAATATGCTATTTTATCTACATTGTTCCATTTTTTTTTTAAAAATCATTGTCTCTAAATATGTCGTGTCCGTTGTTTACAGATGTGTCTCTTACGAAGTCCAGAAAACTAAAGCTGTGTCCGAAGTACTTGACCACCTGCTGGATGGATACAGAAAAGAAGTTCGGCCAGGCATTGGAGGTAAAGGCCGATTCAGATATTAAGAACTAATCGTGATGGGGGCAGGGGGCAGCAGGGAGCTAGTCAATATCTATTTATTTTTGTGGGAATGTTCTGATTGTAAAGAGCGTGTCAACCACTCTGATTGTAAAGAGCGTGTCAACCACTCTGATTGTAAAGAGCCTGTCAACCACTCTGATTGTAAAGAGCGTGTCAACCACTCTGATTGTAAAGAGCGTGTCAACCACTCTGATTGTAAAGAGCGTGTCAACCACTCTGATTGTAAAGAGCGTGTCAACCACTCTGATTGTAAAGAGCGTGTCAACCACTCTGATTGTAAAGAGCGTGTCAACCACTCTGATTGTAAAGAGCGTGTCAACCACTCTGATTGTAAAGAGCGTGTCAACCACTCTGATTGTAAAGAGCGTGTCAACCACTCTGATTGTAAAGACCGTGTCAACCACTCTGATTGTAAAGAGCGTGTCAACCACTCTGATTGTAAAGAGCGTGTCAACCACGTCAAGTTCTATTCATAGTTTTCTTTTGCTTCTTTCTTTCTTTTTTTTTTTTTTTGGTTACATAAGACTCTTTATACCACGTGTCCTCAAACTACGGCCCGCTGCCCAGATCCGGCCCCTTATTCAAAATGTTTGAGAACCCCTGTCTTATACAAAACTATTAATAAACCCTCATTGAGCTGTTGGGGGGGGGAGGCTGTGTGATTGAGGATCTGTATGTAGGTTTGAGTGCGTGCGTGAGTTTGTCACTTTTTTTTTTTTTAAACCTTCATTCGCCACAGAATGACCCCGAGATCTGTAGGCCGCGTGTGTCTCGCCACACCAGATTAAACTGCTGTTCATTTCGCCACAACATGGCATCCACTCTCCAGCCCGTTTCCGGAATGCCGGCAATCGCTTGCTCCGTGTCGGTAGAGAGTGCACGCCCACATGGAAACTCCATTAACGGCCCGAGGACTCATTATGCATTCCTATTAATTTCGCATTTGGGGGGAAACCCGGCTGAGGAGAGGATGAGGGCCAAGTACGGACAGGGTGAGAATAAGGGACTCCGACTGGCGGGGAAATCAAACTAGCAGACGTAATTTAGACGGGAAGCTGCTTTACACAATAGCCTTGTTGGGCAATGTCCCTTTCTGAGCCACGGTGTTGAGTGGCATAGCCTAGTTGGGCAATGTCCTTTCTGAGCCATGGTGTTGAGTGGCATAGCCTAGTTGGGCAATGTCCTTTTCTGAGCCACGGTGTTGAGTGGCATAGCCTAGTTGGGCAATGTCCTTTTCTGAGGCACGGTGGTGAGTGGCATAGCCTTGTTGGGCATTGACTCATTCTGAGGAACGGTGTTAATGTCACCTTCTGGGCCACGGTGTTGAGGCGCATAGCCTAGTTGGACAATGTTTCGTTCTTATCCACGGTGGTGAGTGGCATAGTCTTGTTGGGCATTAACCCCTTCTGAGCAACGGTGTTAATGTCACCTTCTGGGCCACGGTGTTGAAGGGCATAGCCTAGTTGGACAATGTTTCGTTCTTATCCACGGTGGTGAGTGGCATAGTCTTGTTGGGCATTAACCCCTTCTGAGCAACGGTGTTAATGTCACCTTCTGGTCCATGGTGTTGAAGGGCATAGCCTAGTTGGACAATGTTTCGTTCTTATCCACGGTGGTGAGTGGCATAGTCTTGTTGGGCATTAACCCCTTCTGAGCAACGGTGTTAATGTCACCTTCTGGTCCATGGTGTTGAAGGGCATAGCCTAGTTGGACAATGTTTCGTTCTTATCCACGGTGGTGAATGGCATAGTCTTGTTCTGAAGATGAGAGTGATCGACTTTAAAATGTTCCGGTTCGTATTTAAAACAACTTTCAACGATATCACAACGATATCACAACGATATCACAACGATATCATAACGATATCACAACGATATCACAACGATATCACAACGATATCACAACGATATCACAACGATATCACAACGATATCACAACGATATCACAACGATATCACAACGATATCACAACGATATCACAACGATATCACAACGATATCACAACGATATCACAACGATATCACAACGATATCACAACGATATCACAACGATATCACAACGATATCACAACGATATCACAACGATATCACAACGATATCACAGCGATATCACAGCGATATCACAACGATATCATAACGATATCACAACGATATCACAACGATATCACAACGATATCACAACGATATAACAACGATATAACAACGATATAACAACGATATCACAACGATATCACAACGATATCACAACGATATCACAACGATATAACAACTATATAACAACGATATCATAACGATATCACAACGATATCGCAACGATATCACAACGATATAACAACGATATAACAACGATATCACAACGATATAACAACGATATCACAACGATATCACAACGATATCACAACGATATAACAACGATATAACAACGATATCATAACGATATCACAACGATATCGCAACGATATCACAACGATATAACAATGATATAACAACGCTATAACAACAATATGTGCTTATGTTTTTAATCAGGAAACAGTAATAGCCAAATGTCACCCCGGTGCATTGTGGAATTTTAGCAAACAAAGTTATATACTCGCAAATGTAAATGCATGGCATTTCAACAAAATCGAAGTTTTTATACAACTGAAAGTCGTGGTGGATCCGAAACAAAACAAACACATAAACAAAGAAGAGTGATTCTTTTTTTTAAAGTTTGGGGCATACGGTTATAAAAATGTTCAGAATTAGTAAACTAATTTTTTAAACAAATTAAAAAAAAAAAATACTAGGTCCTCGTTGCAGCTGTTCGTGCTGCGCATGCCAAGATGACCAAGGTTGTATTCAACAGTTAGTGCGAAGATGGCCTGCAAGTCTTTAGGTGCCTGAAAGCTTTCCCACACGTGGGACACCGGGTTGGTTTGGGCCTTCGTAACCTAATTCGTTAAGTCAAAACGACTTGTGATGCCTTTCCCTCTACCCAAACTGTATCCAGTCGTCTGATAACTTCATCACTCTTGTCACATTACTGTCACAAGATCACTGTCACAAGATCACTGTCACAAGATCACTGTCACAAGATCACTGTCACAAGATCACCATCACAAGATCACCGTCACAAGATCACCGTCACAAGATCACTGTCACAAGATCACTGTCTCAAGATCACTGTTATAAGATCACTTTACAAGATCATTTTCACAAGATCACTGTCACAAGATCACTGTCACAGCATTACTGTCACAAGATCATAGTCACAGAACCACTGACACAAGATCACTGTCACAGCATTACTGTCACAAGATCATAGTCACAGAACCACTGACACAAGATCACTGTCACAGCATTACTGTCACAAGATCATAGTCACAGAACCACTGTCACAAGATCACTGTCACTGCATTACTGTCACAATATCATTGTCACAGAAGCACTGTCACTAGATCTTAGTCACATCACACACGGCAACATTGGCAACATCAACGATTATAAAGCAGCCATGTCAATTTTGTTATCAACGCATTTCTTTAGCCAATGCGTTACTGTGCAGCTAACTGACTTTTACATTTTGTATAGCATCAGAAGAAATATCAGCACAACAACCTTTAGTGACAAAACCCAGGTCTAACGCTGTTGTGACAAAACCCAGGTCTAACGCTGTTGTGACAAAACCCAGGTCTAACGCTGTTGTGACAAAACCCACGTCTAACGCTGTTGTGACAAAACCCACGTCTAACGCTGTTGTGACAAAACCCAGGTCTAACGCTGTTGTGACAAAACCCAGGTCTAACGCTGTTGTGACAAAACCCAGGTCTAACGCTGTTGTGACAAAACCCAGGTCTAACGCTGTTGTGACAAAACCCAGGTCTAACGCTGTTGTGACAAAACCCAGGTCTAACGCTGTTGTGACAAAACCCAGGTCTAACGCTGTTGTGACAAAACCCAGGTCTAACGCTGTTGTGACAAAACCCAGGTCTAACGCTGTTGTGACAAAACCCAGGTCTAACGCTGTTGTGACAAAACCCAGGTCTAACGCTGTTGTGACAAAACCCAGGTCTAACGCTGTTGTGACAAAACCCAGGTCTAACGCTGTTGTGACAAAACCCAGGTCTAACGCTGTTGTGACAAAACCCAGGTCTAACGCTGTTGTGACAAAACCCAGGTCTAACGCTGTTGTGACAAAACCCAGGTCTAACGCTGTTGTGACAAAACCCAGGTCTAACGCTGTTGTGACAAAACCCAGGTCTAACGCTGTTGTGACAAAACCCAGGTCTAACGCTGTTGTGACAAAACCCAGGTCTAACGCTGTTGTGACAAAACCCAGGTCTAACGCTGTTGTGACAAAACCCAGGTCTAACGCTGTTGTGACAAAACCCAGGTCTAACGCTGTTGTGACAAAACCCAGGTCTAACGCTGTTGTGACAAAACCCAGGTCTAACGCTGTTATGACAAAACCCAGGTCTAACGCTGTAGTTACAAAACCCACGTCTAACGCTGTTGTGGCAAAACCCAGGTCTAACGCTGTTGTGACAAAACCCAGGTCTATCGCTGTTGTGACAATAACCCAGGTCTAACGCTGTTGTGACAAAACCCAGGTCTAAACGCTGTTGTGACAAAACCCAGGTCTAAAGCTGTTGTGACAAAACCCAGGTCTAACGTTGTTGTGACAAAACCCAGGTCTAACGCTGTTGTGACAAAACCCACGTCTAACGTTGTTGTGACAAAACCCAGGTCTAAAGCTGTTGTGACAAAACCCAGGTCTAACGCTGTTGTGACAAAACCCAGGTCTAACGCTGTTGTGACAAAACCCAGGTCTAAAGCTGTTGTGACAAAACCCAGGTCTAAAGCTGTTGTGGCAAAACCCAGGTCTAAACGCTGTTGTGACAAAACCCAGGTCTAAACGCTGTTGTGACAAAACCCAGGTCTAAAGTTGTTGTGACAAAACCGAGGTCTAAAGTTGTTGTGACAAAACCCAGGTCTAACGCTGTTGTGACAAAACCCAGGTCTAAACGCTGTTGTGACAAAACCCAGGTCTAACGCTGTTGTGACAAAACCCAGGTCTAAACGCTGTTGTGACAAAACCCAGGTCTAAAGCTGTTGTGACAAAACCCAGGTCTAAAGCTCTTGTGCCAAAACCCATGTCTAACGCTGTTGTGACAAAACCCAGGTCTAACGCTGTTGTGACAAAACCCAGGTCTAACGCTGTTGTGACAAAACCCAGGTCTAACGCTGTTGTGACAAAACCCAGGTCTAACGCTGTTGTGACAAAACCCAGGTCTAACGCTGTTGTGACAAAACCCAGGTCTAACGCTGTTGTGACAAAACCCAGGTCTAACGCTGTTGTGACAAAACCCAGGTCTAACGCTGTTGTGACAAAACCCACGTCTAACGCTGTTGTGACAAAACCCACGTCTAACGCTGTTGTGACAAAACCCAGGTCTAACGCTGTTGTGACAAAACCCAGGTCTAACGCTGTTGTGACAAAACCCAGGTCTAACGCTGTTGTGACAAAACCCAGGTCTAACGCTGTTGTGACAAAACCCAGGTCTAACGCTGTTGTGACAAAACCCAGGTCTAACGCTGTTGTGACAAAACCCAGGTCTAACGCTGTTGTGACAAAACCCAGGTCTAACGCTGTTGTGACAAAACCCAGGTCTAACGCTGTTGTGACAAAACCCAGGTCTAACGCTGTTGTGACAAAACCCAGGTCTAACGCTGTTGTGACAAAACCCAGGTCTAACGCTGTTGTGACAAAACCCAGGTCTAACGCTGTTGTGACAAAACCCAGGTCTAACGCTGTTGTGACAAAACCCAGGTCTAACGCTGTTGTGACAAAACCCAGGTCTAACGCTGTTGTGACAAAACCCAGGTCTAACGCTGTTGTGACAAAACCCAGGTCTAACGCTGTTGTGACAAAACCCAGGTCTAACGCTGTTGTGACAAAACCCAGGTCTAACGCTGTTGTGACAAAACCCAGGTCTAACGCTGTTGTGACAAAACCCAGGTCTAACGCTGTTGTGACAAAACCCAGGTCTAAACGCTGTTGTGACAAAACCCAGGTCTAACGCTGTTGTGACAAAACCCAGGTCTAACGTTGTTGTGACAAAACCCACGTCTAACGCTGTTGTGACAAAACCCACGTCGAACGTTGTTGTGACAAACCCCACGTCTAACGCTGTTGTGACAAAACCCACGTCTAACGCTGTTGTGGCAAAACCCAGGTCTAACGCTGTTGTGACAAAACCAAGGTGTAACGCGGTTGTGACAAAACCAAGGTCTAAAGCTGTTGTGGCAAAACCCAGGTCCAAACGCTGTTGTGACAAAACCCAGGTCTAAATGCTGTTGTGACAAAACCCAGGTCTAACGCTGTTGTGGCAAAACCCAGGTCTAACGCTGTTGTGACAAAACCCAGGTCTAACGCTGTTGTGACAAAACCCAGGTCTAACGCTGTTGTGACAAAACCCAGGTCTAAACGCTGTTGTGACAAAACCCAGGTCCAAACGCTGTTGTGACAAAACCCAGGTCTAAACGCTGTTGTGACAAAACCCAGGTCCAAACGCTGTTGTGACAAAACCCAGGTCTAAAAGCTGTTGTGACAAAACCCAGGTCTAACGCTGTTGTGACAAAACCCAGGTCTAAACGCTGTTGTGACAAAACCCTGGTCTAAATCTGTTGTGACAAAACCCAGGTCTAACGCTGTTGTGACAAAACCCAGGTCTAACGCTGTTGTGACAAAACCCACGTCTAACGTTGTTGTGACAAAACCCAAGTCTAACGCTGTTGTGACAAAACCCAGGTCTAAACGCTGTTGTGACAAAATCCAGGTCTAAACGCTGTTGTGACAAAACCCAGGTCTAACGCTGTTATGACAAAACCCAGGTCTAACGCTGTAGTTACAAAACCCACGTCTAACGCTGTTGTGGCAAAACCCAGGTCTAACGCTGTTGTGACAAAACCCAGGTCTATCGCTGTTGTGACAAAACCCAGGTCTAACGCTGTTGTGACAAAACCCAGGTCTAACGCTGTTGTGACAAAACCCAGGTCTAACGCTGTTGTGACAAAACCCAGGTCTAACGCTGTTGTGACAAAACCCAGGTCTAACGCTGTTGTGACAAAACCCAGGTCTAACGCTGTTGTGGCAAAACCCAGGTCTAACGCTGTTGTGACAAAACCCAGGTCTAACGCTGTTGTGACAAAACCCACGTCTAACGCTGTTGTGACAAAACCCACGTCTAACGCTGTTGTGGCAAAACCCACGTCTAACGCTGTTGTGACAAAACCCACGTCTAACGCTGTTGTGACAAAACCCAGGTCTAACGCTGTTGTGACAAAACCCAGGTCTAACGCTGTTGTGGCAAAACCCAGGTCTAACGCTGTTGTGACAAAACCCACGTCTAACGCTGTTGTGGCAAAACCCAGGTCTAACGCTGTTGTGACAAAACCCACGTCTAATGCTGTTGTGACAAAACCCAGGTCTAACGCTGTTGTGACAAAACCCAGGTCTTACGCTGTTTTGACAAAACCCAGGTCTAACGCTGTTGTGACAAAACCCACGTCTAACGCTGTTGTGACAAAACCCACGTCTAACGCTGTTGTGACAAAACCCACGTCTAACGCTGTTGTGGCAAAACCCAGGTCTAACGCTGTTGTGACAAAACCAAGGTCTAACGCTGTTGTGACAAAACCCAGGTCTAACGCTGTTGTGACAAAACCCACGTCTAACGCTGTTGTGACAAAACCCAGGTCTAGACGCTGTTGTGACAAAACCCACGTCTAACGCTGTTGTGACAAAACCCAGGTCTAACGCTGTTGTGACAAAACCCAGGTCTAACGCTGTTGTGACAAAACCCAGGTCTAAACGCTGTTTTGACAAAACCCAGGTCTAACGCTGTTGTGAGAAAACCCAGGTCTAACGCTGTTGTGACAAAACCCAGGTCTAACGCTGTTGTGACAAAACCCAGGTCTAAACGGTGTTGTGAACAAACCCAGGTCTAACGCTGTTGTGACAATAACCCAGGTCTAACGCTGTTGTGACAAAACCCAGGTCTAAACGCTGTTGTGACAAAACCCAGGTCTAACGCTGTTGTGACAAAACCCAGGTCTAACGTTGTTGTGACAAAACCCACGTCTAACGCTGTTGTGACAAAACCCAGGTCTAACGCTGTTGTGACAAAACCCAGGTCTAACGCTGTTGTGACAAAACCCAGGTCTAACGCTGTTGTGACAAAACCCAGGTCTAACGCTGTTGTGACAAAACCCAGGTCTAACGCTGTTGTGACAAAACCCAGGTCTAACGCTGTTGTGACAAAACCCAGGTCTAACGCTGTTGTGACAAAACCCAGGTCTAACGCTGTTGTGACAAAACCCAGGTCTAACGCTGTTGTGACAAAACCCAGGTCTAACGCTGTTGTGACAAAACCCAGGTCTAACGCTGTTGTGACAAAACCCAGGTCTAACGCTGTTGTGACAAAACCCAGGTCTAACGCTGTTGTGACAAAACCCAGGTCTAACGCTGTTGTGACAAAACCCAGGTCTAACGCTGTTGTGACAAAACCCAGGTCTAACGCTGTTGTGACAAAACCCAGGTCTAACGCTGTTGTGACAAAACCCAGGTCTAACGCTGTTGTGACAAAACCCAGGTCTAACGCTGTTGTGACAAAACCCAGGTCTAACGCTGTTGTGACAAAACCCAGGTCTAACGCTGTTGTGACAAAACCCAGGTCTAACGCTGTTGTGACAAAACCCAGGTCTAACGCTGTTGTGACAAAACCCAGGTCTAACGCTGTTATGACAAAACCCAGGTCTAACGCTGTAGTTACAAAACCCACGTCTAACGCTGTTGTGGCAAAACCCAGGTCTAACGCTGTTGTGACAAAACCCAGGTCTATCGCTGTTGTGACAAAACCCAGGTCTAACGCTTTTGTGACAAAACCCACATCTAACACTGTTGTGACAAAACCCAGGTCTAAACGCTGTTGTGACAAAATCCAGGTCTAAACGCTGTTGTGACAAAACCCAGGTCTAACGCTGTTATGACAAAACCCAGGTCTAAACGCTGTTGTGACAAAACCCAGGTCTAACGCTGTAGTTACAAAACCCACGTCTAACGTTGTTGTGACAAAACCCAGGTCTAACGCTGTTGTGATAAAACCCAGGTCTAACGCTGTTGTGCCAAAACCCAGGTCTAACGCTGTTGTGACAAAACCCAGGTCTAACGTTGTTGTGACAAAACCCACGTCTAACGCTGTTGTGACAAAACCCAGGTCTAAACGCTGTTGTGACAAAATCCAGGTCTAAACGCTGTTGTGACAAAACCCAGGTCTAACGCTGTTATGACAAAACCCAGGTCTAAACGCTGTTGTGACAAAACCCAGGTCTAACGCTGTTGTGACAAAACCCAGGTCTAACGTTGTTGTGACAAAACCCAGGTCTAACGCTGTTGTGATAAAACCCAGGTCTAACGCTGTTGTGACAAAACCCAGGTCTAACGCTTTTGTGACAAAACCCAGGTCTAACGCTGTTGTGACAAAACCCACGTCTAACGCTGTTGTGACAAAACCCAGGTCTAACGCTGTTGTGACAAAACCCAGGTCTAACGCTGTTGTGACAAAACCCACGTCTAACGCTGTTGTGACAAAACCCACGTCTAACGCTGTTGTGACAAAACCCACGTCTAGCGCTGTTGTGACAAAACCCAGGTCAAAACGCTGTTGTGACAAAACCCAGGTCTAACGCTGTAGTTACAAAACCCACGTCTAACGCTGTTGTGGCAAAACCCATGTCTAACGCTGTTGTGACAAAACCCAGGTCTATCGCTGTTGTGACAAAACCCAGGTCTAACGCTTTTGTGACAAAACCCACATCTAACGCTGTTGTGACAAAACCCACGTCTAACGCTGTTGTGACAAAACCAACGTCTAACGCTGTTGTGCCAAAACCGCGTCTAACGCTGTTGTGACAAAACCCAGGTCTAAAGCTCTTGTGACAAAACCCAGGTTTAACGCTGTTGAGACAAAACCCACGTCTAATGCTGTTGTGACAAAACCCACGTCTAACGCTGTTGTGCGCTAATCTCACAATGGCAGAGGTCCCCCCTCACCGCCACACCACCTTCAAGCCCTGGCCCACTAAAAAGTCCCACGATTATCGGAAACCAACGGTCCCAATCCCAAGAGTCAAAGACTCGCGCTGCTTGTATGAACCATGGTCTAATTGAGCTCTGTGGGAATCATGGTAGAGATGAACAAGCGCGACACCGAGTCAGACTCTCCTCTTCCTTCGGTGGATTCTAGGACAGAACAGAATGCCTGTCTGTATTTGGTGACTGCTATAGGCATGATGACAAGTGGAATGAATCAACAGAGGCAATGTCTGTCTGTATTTGATGACTGCTACAGACATGATGACAAGTGAAATGAATCAACACAGGCAATGTCTGTCTGTATAAGGTGACTGCTACAGACATGATGACAAGTGAAATGAATCAACACAGGCAATGTCTGTCTGTATTTGGTGACTGCTACAGACATGATGACAAGTGGAATGAATCAACACAGGCAATGTGTGTCTGTATTAGGTGACTGCTACAGACATGATGACAAGTGAAATGAATCAACACAGGCAATGTCTGTCTGTATTAGGTTACTGCTACAGACATGATGACAAGTGAAATGAATCAACACAGGCAATGCCTGTCTGTATTTGTTGACAGCTACAGACATGATGACAAGTGAAATGAATCAACACAGGCAATGTCTGTCTGTATTTGGTGACTGCTACAGACATGATGACAAGTGGCATGAATCAACTCAGGCAATGTCTGTCTGTATTAGGTGACTGCCACAGACATGATGACAAGTGAAATGAATCAACACGGGCAATGTCTGTCTGTATTTGGTGACTGCCACAGACATGATGACAAGTGAAATGAATCAACACAGGCAATATCTGTCTGTATTTGGTGACTGCTACAGACATGATGACAAGTGGAATGAATCAACACAGGCAATGTCTGTCTGTATTAGGTGACTGCCACAGACATGATGACAAGTGAAATGAATCAACACGGGCAATGTCTGTCTGTATTTGGTGACTGCTACAGACATGATGACAAGTGAAATGAATCAACACAGGCAATGCCTGTCTGTATTTGTTGACTGCTACAGACATGATGACAAGTGAAATGAATCAACACAGGCAATGTCTGTCTGTATTTGGTGACTGCTACAGACATGATGACAAGTGGAATGAGTCAACACAGTCAATGTCTGTCTATATTAGGTGACTGCTACAGACATGATTACAAGTGGAATGAATCAACGGCAATGTCTGTCTGTATTTGGTGACTGCCACAGACATGATGACATGTGGAATGAATCAAAACAGTCAATGTCTGTCTGTATTTGGTGACTGCCACAGACATGATGACAAGTGGAATGAATCAACACAGTCAATGTCTGTCTATATTAGGTGACTGCTACAGACATGATTACAAGTGGAATGAATCAACGGCAATGTCTGTCTGTATTAGGTGGCTGCCACAGACATTATGACAAGTGGAATGAATCAACACAGGCAATGTCTGTCTGTATTTGGTGACTGCCACAGACATGATGACAGCACACTACTTTTAACTGACGATGTTATCTTGCCTTGTTATTGATGTTTCCAACACATGACCTGACCTGCCCAAGTTTAACTGGCTAATTTTCCCAAAGTTTAACTGGTTGATTGTTCCCAAGTTTAACTGGTTGATTGTCCCCAAGTTTAACTGGTTGATTGTCCCAAAGTTTAACTGGTTGATTGTCCCCAAGTTTAACTGGTTGATTGTCCATAAGTTTAACTAGTTGATTGTCCCCAAGTTTAACTGGTTGATTGTCCCCAAGTTTAACTGGTTGATTGTCCCCAAATTTAACTGGTTGATTGTCCCGAAGTTTAACTGGTTGATTGTCCCCAATTTTAACTGGTTGATTGTCCCCAAGTTTAACTGGTTGATTGTCCCCAAGTTTAACTGGTTTATTGTCCCCAAGTTTAACTGGTTGATTGTCCCCAAGTTTTTACTGGTTGATTGTCCCCAAGTTGAACTGGCTGATTGTCCCCAAGTTGAACTGGTTGATTTTCCCAAAGTTTAACATGTTCAGTGTTAGTGACTTTTTTCGAACGCTCAAATCTAGTACTTGTTATGTGTACAGTAATACTTAGTGAGACGGTTAGCACGTGAATGTGCGAACATATGATAAATAGAGTAATACTTAGTGAGACGGCGACCTAGTGGATGTGTATACATATGATACATAGAGTAATAGTGAGACTAGTGAGTGTGTGAACACATGGTATATAAGATGGTAATGTCGCTTAAAAAATAATGGATATCAATGCGATTTGAAATATACCTTTTAGTGAGACACCATTTTAGGGAGACACCATTTTAGTGAGACACCATTTAAGGGTGACACCATTTTAGTGAGACACCATTTTAGGGCGACACATTTAGCGATAACCCATTTAAGGAGAAACCATTTTTGGGAGGTGCCATATAAGTAAATGTCAGAAACCTTAAATATTGTAATGATGTGGTTGTAACAGAAGCTGTATATCTGAAACTTAAGATCGTCTTCAGCTTGGATGGGAGGATGCCACATCGATGGAAGAGCCCCATAGATGGGAGTGCCACATAGATGGGAGTGTCACATAGATGGGAGTGCTACATGTATGGAGTTGCCACATTGCTGGGAGGTGCCACATAGATGATAGTTATCACATAGATGAGGGTACCACCTAGATGGAGGGTGTCACATAGATTGGGGTACCTCATTGATGGAAGGTGTCACATGTATGGGCGGTTGTCACATGCCTGGGCGGTTGTCACATGCCTGGGCGGTTGTCACATGCCTGGGCGGTTGTCACATGCCTGGGAAGTTGTCACATGCCTGGGAAGTGTCGACACGTTGTATCTGTTGTGTTGCAAATCATCCACTCATGGCAATGAGTGTCTACTCATCCAGCCAAGTCTCCCACTTGATCCCCGAACACCACAACCAATAGTAATAGTCTCCAATTCAATAAACACTCCACGGTTTGTTACAATATATAAGTTTAATATGCCTCTTCAACATGACAATCAGTGTACTTCACTATACAGATGGTAAACGTTCAACTTCACAGTCTATCTAGTTGAAATCCTCACACATAGAAACATCACACAAGAAGCTATGTCTTGACAGTGCACAACGGCCATCTCTGTTCTCAAAAAACACGAAAACGAACGCGTCATATCCCCTTACACAATTACGTCACAACACCCTCACACCCACGATACAGCTACACATAAAATCTCTAACTAAACATCTTTTCCCTATCAAACATGAAAACAATGATCTACACATAATAACTGTGATTCTCATACCCTTGACAAGAAGTTGTCACATGCCTGGGAAGTTGTCACATGTCTGGGAAGTTGTTTCATGCCTAGGAAGTTGTCACATGCCTAGGAAGTTGTTACGTGCCTGTGAAGTTGTTACATGTCTAGGAAGTTGTTACATGCCTGGGAAGTTGTTACATGCCTGAAAGTTTTATGTAACAAGAATGGAGTATACTAGACGAGTTGGCAGTTTTCAAAACAATATTCTTCCGACAAACACTACAAAGCCAGCCACAAACACAAAACTGTGACATGGTTTCAGGTTGTCCGATTTCAACTGGAAACAAATTAATCCAAGCCCAAACTGTATCATTATTTTTTTTTTAGAAAACTATTCTGCAATTATATAATTTATGAAAGAGGGCCCGTAACTCCAAAATTAGTGCAACTTTGCGTGAAGACTTTTTCTGACGTGCGACAATGACACTGCTCCTGTTGGGGTTGCTTTCTCACTGCACTGATTGAATGCAATTTGACTCCGTTCCATTACTTCGACTTGCCCGTTTGCCGGCCCTGCTCTACAATTTTGCACGGACCAATCCAGCATAAAACTGCACACGCCGATTTTAGAATTCTAATCGCGTTTCTCGCATGCGTCAATCTCGGCTGGTTTTATCTACCAAAGTTCTCGCCATTCGGGCTCGCTGATTGCTGGCTATTCCAAGGGGTGAGATCAAAACTGTCTCGTGTGCAGAAATGAAGACACATATCTCGCCTTAAACTTCTCACGACCTTTAGTGTCTGGGGGAAACGCTTAATGAGGGCGAAAGATGAATGAGGAGCTTTAGCAATGCTGCTTTCGGTTTGGAATGGGATTTCGTAGTAGTGATGTTTTATAATGTATTTACAGTAGGGCCTCAAAATCCGAACTCAAACCGTTCCGAAAACCTGTTCGTGTTTCAAATCGTTCGTGTTCCAAAAACCCGTTCGCGTTCCAAATCATTCGAGTTCCAAATCGTTCGTGTTCCAAATCGTTCGCGTTCCAAATCGTTCGCGTTCCAAATCATTCGAGTTCCAAATCGTTCGTGTTCCAAATCGTTCGAGTTCCAAATGGTTCGAGTTCCAAATCATTCGAGTTCCAAATCGTTCGTGTTCCAAATCGTTCGAGTTCCAAATCATTCGAGTTCCAAATCGTTCGAGTTCCAAATCGTTCGAGTTCCAAATCATTCGAGTTCCAAATCGTTCGTGTTCCAAATCGTTCGAGTTCCAAATTGAATGAGTTCCGAAATGTCCGATTTCGAAGACAATTTTTCTCTCTGAAATAAACTATAAACTGGACAAAAGCGTTCCTGGGAAACACAAAGTCTATGGCACTCGGTTCTTTTTTGTTTAAAGCTCTCGAATCACCCCCACCCCACCCCCACCCCACCCCCCACCCACTAAACTAGAATAAAAACCTCCTTTTGAGTACTATTAATACTTTGACCTAATCATCATGGACCTAGGCCTGATCACACATCATCGTGTCAGAAATCCTAGCACCAGCAAACTAATTTTCATTTATCCAAAATAAGTGCAGTTTTTTTTCTTCATTCATTTCATATCTTTCGAGCTCTTAGAGGTCAGTGTCGTAACACCAGGTCAGTGTCGTCACCCCAGGTCAGTGTCGTAACCCCTTTCACCACATCGGCTGCTTTGACCACTTTTTTTTTTCAAAATCGTACAGTCGATGACGCCATTACGAACATGGTAGGGAGATTGGCCACACGCGCAGCGATTCTATGGTTTGCGGTAAGATCTTTCTTGGTAACTTAAATGGTAGCTTTAACAGCTGCCCCTTTACTCTTATTTCATCCACTACTAAACGTTTGAGAACCCATGGCGAAAAAACTTAGTTATTTGTATGTTTAAAAAAAACACAAACCTGGCACAAAAGAATGAACTGATTAGCGAATATGATGCGAGAGTCTTTCACAACAGCTCCGACAACGAATTGAGAGTCAAAGCGTATGGGTGGCCAGAGTACTATGGGAATGTAAGCACAGCGTATGGGTGGCCAGAGTACTATGGGAATGTAAGCACAGCGTATGGGTGGCCAGAGTACTATGGGAATGTAAGTACAGCGTATGGGTGGCCAGAGTACTATGGGAATGTAAGCACAGCGTATGGGTGGCCAGAGTACTATGGGAATGTAAGCACAGCGTATGGTTGACCAGAGTACTATGGGAATGTAAGCACAGCGTATGGGTGGCCAGAGTACTATGGGAATGTAAGCACAAAAACACACGAGAATAACGTGCATGGCATTCGGATGTCAAAGCAGCCCTCGGAGTTTGAGCGAATTTTGTGCTCCAAATCTTCATCAGGATTCCTAATTGTCCAAGTTCTAGGATGTGTGTACACCGAATGCCCCATTTTACCACTAAAATTAAACTTTCATTTTGTTATAACGTCCAAGGCCCAACTTAACGTTTGAAATTAAAACTTGCTAGCAGCGTCTCTGACTAATTGTTGTACCATTTGTATGGGTGTGTAAGGCTGCCTCACCTCTCTTAATGCTGCCCAGTTTTGATGGGTGTGCAAGGCTGTCTCATCTCTCTTAATGCTGCCCAATTTTGATGGGTGTGCACGGCTGTCTCACCTCTCTTAATGCTGCACCATTTGTATGGGTATGCAAGGCTGTCTCATTTCTCTTAATGCTGCACCATTTGTATCGGTATGCAAGGCTGTCTCACTTCTCTTAATGCTGCACCATTTGTATGGGTGTGCAAGGCTGCCTCATTTCTCTTATTGTTGCACTATTTTAGGTAGCAAATAATCTAATTTTAAAAGTTTACCTAATTTACAGAGAAATGTACACAAGAGGGCAACTCATGGCAACTAAACAAATGCCTAAAGTTACTACATAACCGCTTTACAAAAATCTTATACATTTCCATGCTTGTATAAGATGAAAATAATATAGACTACAGACATTTCATTTCAAGTATAGATAGTTGATCAGGAAATTATTGATCTCTATTGCAGGTGAGAGGGTCGTCATCGATACAGATATTCTAATCAAGAGTATGGGACCGATACGTGAATCAGATATGGTGAGTAGGAGGGGGGGGGGGGGGCTAGGGGGTCATGGGGGCATGACGGGACCGATAAGTGAATAAGATATTGTAAGTATTGACCCCAATTGGACCGATACGTGAATCATAATGGTAAGGAAGGGGTCAATGGGGCCGATACATGAATCAGATATGGTAAGTTAGTGACCCCATTATGAATCAGATATGGAAAGTAAGGGGCCAGGTGGGGGGGGGGGCAAGGTATTAGCTTATTTTACTTTACTGTATATTGAAATTGATTTTTTATTTTGATTTTTCACCAAATACGTGCAAATAATTTCACCTTTAATTTTTTTTAAGAACCGCTTACTTCCTCGCATTTCTTAATTAGCACACACACACCCATAACACACACACTAGACACTACACATGCACACACACACTCATAACACATGAGGCCCGACATGAAGCCAGCGGATTAGCGAAATGAATAAAAAAATTCAGGACACGGATTTCCTCTTATTTCCACGAGGAACACAAATTTGACGTGGAAACGGCGCAGCAGAGTCTCGTGGGGTTGCGCGTGATTACGTCTTGCGCACATCCTTCTAGCCGCTAGGGAGAACGCTCTACCAAAAAAGTGTCTTCTTCCGTGTCGGAACAGTAGCCGAGACGAGCACCCCGAATGTGTGGCTATCCGATAAAGGGATTTTCCCCCCAGCCTAATTTAGAGCCCAATAGCTATAGGCGCTTTCTTAGATGGCAAGTAATGCTCATTCGTGACCCGTGAGGGCTTTTGTGATAAAGATAAGGATTACGGGGAAGTGGTCAGTGATAGGTCAATCAAGATGCATTAGTCAAATGTTTTTTTTTTAATTGATTTTTGGCTTCTAAAGCTGTTAGTCGCGTATGGCTCAATCCAGTTCATCTTTTATATAAATAAAACAAAGAGCTAGGCTGACCACCACGCCAAAAAGACGAAACGATTTAAATGCGTTCAGACTCTTTAAAAAATGATAGTGATTTTGTATTATATTAAGGATATCGAATAAATTTAAATGCGCAAAAAATGAAATATTTCCGCTTTATTTTAGTAATTGTTTAAGTATTTTTTTTTTTTTAAATATCATAACAATAATGGAACTATTTTAAGCTTTTATCCGAATCTGAAAGCTATGGGAAAAAAATTAATTAAAAAAAGAAATTATGTTCTAAGAATAACACCGTATTCGCATTTATGCAGAAAACCAAAACATCTGTTGCTTTTAGTGTTGTAGTTTTTAGTGTTGTTGTTTTTAGTATTGTTGTTTTTAGTGTTGTTGTTTTTAGCGTTGTTGTTTTTAGTATGCTGGTTTTAGTGTTGTTTTTAGTGTTGTTTTTAGTGTTGTTGTTTTTAGTGTTGTTGTTTTTAGCGTTGTTGTTTTTAGTGTTGTTGTTTTTAGTGTTGTTGTTTTTAGTATGCTGGTTTTAGTGTTGTTTTTAGTGTTGTTTTTAGTGTTGTTGTTTTTAGTGTTGTTATTTTTAGCGTTGTTGTTTTTAGTGTTGTTGCTTTTAGCGTTGTTGTTTTTAGAGTTGTTGTTTTTAGTGTTGTTGTTTTTAGAGTTGTTGTTTTTAGTGTTGTTGTTTTTAGCGTTGTTGTTTTTAGTGTTGTTGTTTTTAGTGTTGTTGTTTTTAGTATTGTTGTTTTTAGTGTTGTTGTTTTTAGTGTTTTTAGTGTTGTTGTTTTTATTCTTGTTGTTTTTAGTATGCTGTTTTTAGTGTTGTTGTTTTTAGTGTTGTTGTTTTTAGTGTTGTTGTTTTTAGTGTTGTTGTTTTTAGTATGCTGTTTTTAGTGTTGTTGTTTTTAGTGTTGTTGTTTTTAGCGTTGTTGTTTTTAGTGTTGTTGTTTTTAGTGTTGTTGTTTTTAGTATTGTTGTTTTTAGTGTTGTTGTTTTTAGTGTTTTTAGTGTTGTTGTTTTTATTCTTGTTGTTTTTAGTATGCTGTTTTTAGTGTTGTTGTTTTTAGTGTTGTTGTTTTTAGTGTTGTTGTTTTTAGTGTTGTTGTTTTTAGTATGCTGTTTTTAGTGTTGTTGTTTTTAGTGTTGTTGTTTTTAGTGTTGTTGTTTTTAGTGTTGTTGTTTTAGTGTTGTTGTTTTTAGTGTTGTTGTTTTAGTGTTGTTGTTTTTAGTATTGTTGTTTTTAGTGTTGTATTTTTTAGTTTTGTTGCTTTTAGTGTTGTTGTTTATAGTGTTGTTGCTTTAAGCTTTGTACTTTTTTTGTTTTGTTATTTTTAGTGCTGTTGCTTTTAGTGTAGTTGTTTTTAGTGTTATTGCTTTTAGTGTTGTTGTTTTTAGTGTTGTTGTTTTTAGTGTTGTTGTTTTTATAGTGTTGTTGTTTTTAGTGTTGTTTTTTTAGTGTTGTTGTTTTTAGTGTTGTTTTTAGTGTTGTTGTTTTTAGTGTTGTTGTTTTTATTGTTGTTGTTTTAAGTATTGTTGTTTTTAGTGTTGTTGCTTTTAGCGTTGTATTTTTTGTTTTGTTATTTTTAGTGTTGTTGCTTTTAGTGTAGTTGTTTTTAGTTTTATTGCTTTTAGTGTTGTTGTTTTTAGTGTTGTTGTTTTTAGGGTTGTTGTTTTTATAGTGTTGTTTTTAGTGTTGTTGTTTTTAGTGTTGTTGCTTTTAGTGTTGTTGTTTTTAGTGTTGTTGTTTTTAGTGTTTTTGCTTTTAGTTTTGTTGTTTTTTGTGTTGTTGCTTTTAGTTTTGTTGTTTTTAGTGTCTTTTTTTAGTGTTGTTGTTTTTAGTGTTGTTGCTTTTAGTGTTGTTGTTTTTAGTGTGGTTTTTATAGTGTTGTTGTTTTTAGTGTTGTTGTTTTTAGTGTTGTTGCTTTTAGTTTTGTTGTTTTTTGTGTTGTTGATTTTAGTGTTGTTGCTTTTAGTGTCTTTTTTTTTAGCGTTGTAGTTTTTAGTGATGTTGCTTTTAGTGTAGTATTTTTTAGTGTTGTTGTTTTTAGTGTTGTTGTTTTTAGTGTAGTTGTTTTTAGTGTTGTTGTTTTTAGTTTTGTTGTTTTTAGTGTTGTTATTTCTATAGTGCTGTTGCTTTTAGTGTTGTAGTTTGTTTTTTGTTGTTTTTTTTTTTGGTGCGTTGTTAATATTGCGATATAAAATTAAATTTTAGTTCACCTAAATAAACACGCAAATGACGTCATAGGGCGAATGGCCTATTTTAGCCAAAGCTCTTATTTCTTTTATTTAATAACCGCGCACGACAAAGCTGATAATGCATTTTTTTTTTTAATAAAACATACAAAACTTTATCTTTGTACTTTTAATATGTAATAATTTTTTTTATTTCTTTTTCCTTCCAAAAATATTCTTTTACTTATTTAAATGTATAAAGTAATAATAAAACTTAAATTGAAAGATACTTTTAATAAGAAGATGCCGTTTAATTCAACCAGTGCTGCGAAACCCCTTAGCCAAATAACATTCTCTAATGCTCGTATCACTCATCCTAATAAGAACAAACCTTATGAAGTGCACAAAAATGTGTGTTTGCATGCTTGCAATCCCGTGCGTGATTTCATTAATCTTCATTAACACTCGTCGGGGGGGGGGGGGATTCGATACTTTAACTTAGCCCCAGGCAACACTAGATACTCCTCAGAATAAAGGAATGAATTGGACAAATAATTAACTTTCTTGTGTACATACATATCGGGGGTAGGAAATAGGATGTGTTCATTTTTACGTATATGACAATATCTTTAAATCCGACGATATTACAGTTGTGAATAAGAGATGTCACATTCTGTTTTTTTTAAGAATATACATAGATCCATGTTTACCAATTAGGAAAATTAATGGCGTTTACAAATCGTGGGTACATTTACATAAGTTAACCCATGACGTCATCAAATCGTGGGTACATTTACATTAGTTAAACCATGACGTCATCAAATCTTTGGGTACATTGATATCAGTAAACTCATGACGTCATCAAATCGTGGGTACATTGACATAAGTAAACCCATGACGTCATCAAATCGTGGGTACATTGACATAAGTAAACCCATGAATATCAAAACCCAATCATTTTCACGCGTGAAAATTTAATTTTGAAAAATGGAGATGGGTTAAGATGTTCTTTCAAAAATTGAAAATATATTTTTGTTTTTACTTTGCGAAAAGTAAAGTGGGTGTATAATGTTATGAGATTAATAACTAGTCTATTTTAAAAAAAATATTTTAAAAATGTAATTTTAAAAAAAAACGCTCAAGGTTGTAACAGGCGTGAAAAACGATTGAGATATCCTTCTTTGGATAAAAGAATTCTTTGGTAGGGTCGGCATATAACATATAGCAGAAGAATACTCCTTTAAACGTTTAATGATGTTAGAAACGTAAATATCATTACATAGATCATTCTTTTTAAAATAAGGAATTGTGATGAGTTTTTCTGCAATCGGAAAATATCGTAAAGTGTCTGGCAATATGATCTCGATAACGTCGGACGATTTTGTTTCTAGAATTTAGATATTTGAATATATGCATGGGGCGTGGCTCTACAAACCTCTGTAAATATGTATTATTATTGGAGCTAGTGTCGTTGTAAAAATACTTTTAAATTAGCATCCTAAAGTATTTCTTATTGCCAAAAAGCTCATTCACACGTTCTTCACGAGTCAGGCTTGAGTAGTACTAATCATTTCACACACGCAAAAACTGCAAAGATCCTTAAGAAAACAAAATTCAGATACCTACTGCCAACAGTGTTTCTTTCAGAAATTTTTCCCCTGGGGCGCACTTCAGATTTGGGGGGCGGCGGGGGGGGGACTATGCCGTTTCCAGTGGCTTAAGNAAGTGGGCTTTGACGGAATTAATTGGATGAAAATAACCGGCTTCAGGGTTTGAGGGGGGGGGTGTAAAAATGAATCTTGCCCCCTGATGCCAAACACTCTAGATACACCCCTGCTAGTGGCGTCGAAATAGGGCGGATGGAGTGGTCCACCCAGGTGTCACTTTTCCTTTATATGCTGATGTGGCATGTTTGGACAACCCCAGCGTTTGTATCGTGAAGGGGGGAGGACAAAAATATTTGGCCACCAATGGCAGAACTAATAGTAGCTACGCCACTGGGCAGTGTATCTGTCGATACCAAAATCGGCGATCATTTTCATCGAGAAGTAGGGTGGGAATCAATGGCGCCGATGAATCTTGAGCGGTGGAGTGGTTTTGGAGAGGGTGCTACCCAGAAAATTTTTATTATTTCAAAATTAATACTTGTATTTTTGAGTACACTTGAATTCGATGTTTCTATTAGACCTTTTGAACAGGAAAGAACGTTTTAAAAGTTTCGTGGGAGTCATTATTTAGCCCAGTGCTATATATAAACTCAATTCACTCCGTTTGCGGCATGCCCCAGGGTAATCTTTGGGGATAATCTTATAATCAACCCCATAGTGTACCATTGATCAGCGTGATGGAAGGAGTGCATAATTAAGAGTGCTAAAGACAGTCGTACCAACTAAAAATGCAGGTTGCATTATTTTGGCGCATACTTGAATTTGTAATTTCTTTCAGACAATTTTGGGGGGGACATTTCAAACGTTCGGGTGGGAAATTGCAAATTTAGCCATAATAATAACCTGAAATTTTGCAACACTGGGACGTAAAATATATTCACTTTAGTTATGTCACCCGTGAGGGTACTCTTTGTCCCTTGATTATTCTCACCCCTTAAATCATTACAGCATAGTCCCCAGAAATTTTTTGATAACTTAAAATACAAGAATGCATTTTTCACGTATATAAATTTAGTTTTGCAACATTACACATTTAATTGGAGAGCAACGAAAGCTATCCTAGTTTTAAAAAAAATATAGGTGCCGCTTAACCTTAGAACCATCGTGTGCGACCAGCAACCCCTACGTCTGAAGGGTGCCTCGGATATTTTAGTTTTAGGGGCTTAAAGATATGATGAGGATATTTTCTTAATTATCATCTTTCCATGCAGGGTGTCAAAATGGAAATAGCATGACCTATGACCTACTTGAGTTATGAAAAAACAAAAAAACAAAAATTATTATTTAACTCCTAATAGTAATGTGGCTTTTATTTTTTATTTAAATTATTTTAGGGATAGCTACTTAATTAATAAATGAGTTTTCAAAAAAAAAAAAATTCAATTAAAAAGGATTCCATCGCTAAAAAGCACTGCAAACATTATTTTGCAAATCGAAAAAACAAACTTACTTATAATTAAAATGCTTAGACTAACTTTTCTAAATATGTCCTAATTTTAACAGAGTTGAAAAAAAGAAAGAAAAAAAAAAAACAAGTTTATTTGAAAGGTCTACACATTATTATGGGTTTTGAAAACTGGACACTTTTTTTATAAATTGCATATGAGTAGCATAACTATTTTAAGAAGACATGAGTTGTTTACAGTTATTAAAGTTTGATTTTATCGAAGGGAAATAATTCGTATGCAAATAACGTATAAATTTCCCAATATTCAGTAGATTGAAATTTTTATTTGGAATTTCAAACTGCTAAAACGTTCTTTAATTGCCTCTTCACTATACTTTAAAATATTTTTATCTAAATCCACAGAATCTATTTTAAATTGACGATTTGGGAATAAGAATTTTTTTTTTAAACACTTACCCAAAAAAAGAAAGGAATTGGCGTGATCATTGAAGTGCTAGCTCACAAAAAAAAAATTGGCGTGATCATCGAAGTGCTAGCTCACAAGAAAAAAAAAGGAATTGGTGTGATCATCGAAGTGCTAGCTCACAAGAAAAAAAAAGGAATTGGCGTGATCATCGAAGTGCTAGCTCACAATAAAAAAAAGGAATTGGCGTGATCATCGAAGTGCTAGCTCACAAGAAAAAAAAGTAATTGGCGTGATCATTGAAGTGCTAGCTCACAAGAAAAAAAAGGAATTGGCGTGATCATCGAAGCGCTAGCTCACAAAAAAAGGAATTGGCGTGATCATCGAATGTGCTAGCTCACAAGAAAAAAAGGAATTGGCGTGATCATCGAAGTGCTAGCTCACAAGAGAAAAAAAAGGAATTGCCGTGATCATCGAAGTGCTAGCTCACAAAAAAAGGAATTGGCGTGATCATCGAAGTGCTAGCTCACAAAAAAGGAATTGCCGTGATCATCGAAGTGCTAGCTCACAAGAAAAAAAGGAATTGGCGTGATCATCGAAGTGCTAGCTCACAAAAAAAGGAATTTGCGTGATCATCGAAGTGCTAGCTCACAAAAAAAGGAATTGGCATGATCATCGAAGTGCTAGCTCACAAAAAAAGGGAATTGGCGTGATCATCGAAGTGCTAGCTCACAAAAAAAGGAAATTGGCGTGATCATCGAAGTGCTAGCTAACAAAAAAAGGAATTGGCGTGATCATCGAAGTGCTAGCTCACAAAAAAGGGAATTGGCGTGATCATCGAAGTGCTAGCTCACAAAAAAAGGAATTGGCGTGATCATCGAAGTGCTAGCTCACAAAAAAAGGGAATTGGCGTGATCATCGAAGTGCTAGCTCACAAAAAAAGGAATTGGCGTGATCATCAAAGTGCCAGCTCACAAAAAAAGGAATAATACTAATTCTTAGCTTTCTACTGGGTTCTCTCTTTGCTTGACCTTAAATTAGATTCTTAAGCAGACGCTCGCTTCATAGATGGGCGGGGCTAGTTCTTTTGATCTGTCGTGTTTACCAATTAAACATGGTTAGACTGTCTCCTAGTATCTTGTCGAATGATCTCGATTTGTTCTAGAAATGTAAACAAATGCTGAGTAGCTTCTGGAAGGCAGGGCTTACACGTCGGTAGACCCACATATATAAAGGATTGACAGGCACAGAGGGGGAACGGAGATTCAGATAGATATTATTAACTTTTTGTTATATTGTTGTGCACCTTGTGCTCTGGCTGGGGGAGGGGCGGTGCCCTCCCGACCCCAAGACCTAGCTGAAAGAAACACCGATTGCTAATAATAACCTTTTTTTAAAAAGCATGATGCCATCGTTCAATTTGTAATTAACACCATTCCCTAGTTTAAAAAACATGCTTTTATTATACAATATAATTTGTAAACATGAAAAGACAGCTCACGTTTGATATTTAGTGAGAACTCTATTTAAATTATAGACCTTTAAATTGAAGCAAATGTAGTTGAAATACAGTGTCTTAAGGCGTTCAACTTAAACCCAGACTTGTGGGAGGAACAAGCAAAGGATCGAACTTCATGGCGTTCCACTTTGCACGGGAGCTCGATGCAACATGAAGTTGGCTGAGCAGCGGCTGCAGAGCGCAAGACACATGCCAGGAAGGCCCGGTCTGACTCTGCTCCCGGAGACGCCCCATCATTCACCTGCACCTACTGCACAAGAGAATTCCGAGTCAGAATCAGCGTCATTATTTATTTATTTAGGCCATTTTTTTATATAGCGCTTACCTTAAAGCTCTAAGCGCTTTACAGTTATTAAAAACATGTAAACTAAGTAAAATAAAAATGAGACACTAGGATAGTAACTACTATACTATAGAAACAATTAAAATGGCTATAAAACGAAGACACTTTGGCACGTTTTGGCCTATATTACAGGATCAACCCGAGACAGGAAATGAGGCAGGGCAAGGAGGGTGCATCACAGGTCATAGGCGGACCTAAACATCTGCGCACCCACAGACAGAACCAGCACAAACTCTGATGATTAAAGTGGTCATGGTCGACTCCCGACTGACAAACAACTAATTAAAGTCTTAAACTTGTGAGTTTGCAAAAAGATAATGAAACAAAAAATATAGATAAATGCGAACGGGAAGTAATACTTCGGCTCATAATAGGCACATTTTCGAAACATTGCGATATTTATAATCGAATAACATAAGCTCCTAAGAAGATTAACCTTAAATATACGAATCATCAAACATATCGAGCGTAGCGATATTTCATAGACTCCACTAATTGTAATCGTTCAATGACACCAGCTAACATTCTTTTTAAAATTGTTTAAAAAATGACTTTTGTTAGTTTTTTAATAAAATATACTTTGTTTTATTGTTGTACATATTTTTGCTTAGGGGAGCACATGACTTTCCCGGGGGGAGTGCCCCCCCCCCCCGATATATAGCTGAAAGAAACCCTGACTGCCAATAACTGGCATCTTTACGGTTATCCCCCCTAATCCTATTCTCCATCGTCACCATCTGCCTCCATATACCTTAAACCCTCCATCCCACTCGACCCTACCTTCAACCTTCTCCATCCCTATCCCAACCCGACAACTCTCAGGTACCAAAACACCACACGCCCCTCCCCTCCCCCCTCCCCAACTCCTGATGCCAAAAAAAAAAAAAAAATAAACACCACCCCCCCCCCCCCCCCCCCCCCCCCAACCCCTGAAGCCAAAAAAAAAAAAAAAAAAGAAGACAAGAAGCATCAACAAAGGATTGAATCTCCAAAGAAGTTGTTGGGGTTTGTCTCGGGTAGTCTGGGGTAGACTCGGGTAGTCTCAGAAAGTCTAGGGTAGTCTCAGGTAATCTCGGGTAGTCCCAGGAGGCCCGGGTAGTCTCGTGTAACCTCGAATTTCTTTTAACTGTTTTACCTACAGGCACACACAATTGACAGTTCAACTCCGATATACCAGAGTTTTAACTTTGGCGCTTTGGTCCCGTCTAACCACATTCGGTGATAATTTAGATATTTAAGTCTGGTGGTCTTTTTAATATCAAAACGGTTTGTGTTTTTTTTTTTAGAAAACCTAACTTGACTCATTCTGTTGTTTTTACCAAGTTTAGGCCTTTTTTTTTTAGTTTTGATTTCTCTGTTAGCAAATGCAACGTTCCTAGAAGTGGTTTAAAAGTCGCGATGTTGGGGGGTTGTTTTTAAATAAAGTTTGACATACTGATTACAACACGGGAGGGTTTTGATAGACTTGGTTTGATAAATGAACACGAGTGCAGTACGATTGATTGATATCCAAGGGTTCCCTACGTTGACCTTGGGTTCGGTGACCAGTGCTTAGGGTGCTGTTCGCGGTCGGGCAACATCCTGGCATTGGTACAAGATATTTAACAAAGGTTTGACTCGTGGACTGGGAGGGGTTGGGGCGGGGGTCATGTCAGGTGAAAGACGTCATCTGTAAACGGAATCGGAACGAGAGTCCCGTGGGTAAATATAGGAGCTGAGAAATGATTATATGGGAGCTGAGAAATGATTATATTGGAGCTGAGAAATGATTATATAGGAGCTGAGAAATGATTATATAGGAGCTGAGAAATGATTATATAGGAGCTGAGAAATGATTATATGGGAGCTGAGAAATGATTATATGGGAGCGAGGTTTGGTGGTTAGATTTTTTTTTTAAAAGGATGCTGAAGTTTGTTTAGGGATTTTCGTCATTTCCTGATGACTCAAGCTCGAGTTCATGACTCAAGCTCCTGTTCATGACCCGCTCTCCAGTTCATGACTCGAGCGCCAGTTCATGAATCAAGCTCCAATTCATGACTCGAGCTCCAGTTCATGACTTAAGCTTCAGTTCATGACTCGAACTCCATTTCATGACTCAAGCTCCAGTTCATGACTCGAGCTCCAGTTCATGACTCAAGCTCCAGTTCATGACTCGAGCTCCAGTTCATGACTCAAGCTCCAGTTCATGACTCAAGCTCCAGTTCATGACTCGAGCTCCAGTTCATGACTCGAGCTCCAGTTCATGACTCGAGCTCCAGTTCATGACTCAAGGTCCAGTTCATGACTCAAGATCCAATTTAGTTAAATATGCGCAGCTCAATAATGAATAATAACTATGCAACGTAAAGAAAACAATATCTTAACCTTTTTTTTTTTTTAACTTTTCTATGACTCAAAGTTTGATTCTGCTACAAGTCCTCAGACTTGGTTACTACAATGTACATCTGCTAGTAACAAGTGAAGTGTTGCCAGATCTATCAGCTTATTTAACATTTAAAATACAAGAGTCATTGTGATATCCATTGGTGCGTTCGCTATTGAAACATTTAGAATACAGGAGTCATTGTGATATCCACTGGTGCGTTCGCTATTGAAACATTCAAAATACAGGAGTCATTGTGATATCCATTGGTGCGTTCGCTATTGAAACATTTAAAAATGTGAACCGTATCCCCGTGCAAGCACAGTGGGAATTGCTTTAAAATTAAATATGAAGAACAGGGGCTTGAGCACTGAAAATGTGTGTCGGGGGTGTGATATATTTTTTTTTAAACATATCATAGGGGGTTAGAAAATATGGCATCCACCATGTCGACATGCTGTGAGAGTCCAGTTAACTTAGAAATAGAAGTATCTTCCCCAGAAGAGTTTGTGCTGCGAGAGTGTTTGAGAACCATCTTCCTTAACAATTAGGAAGAAACTAGTCTCCATGGTACTCACCAGTCTCCGTGGTACTCTCCAGTCTCCGTGGTACTCTCCAGTCTCCGTGGTACTCACCAGTCTTCGTGGTATTCTCCAGACTCCTTGGTACTCTCCAGTATCCGCGGTACTCAAAAGTCTCTGTTGCACTCTCCAGTCTCCGTGGTACTCTCCAGTATCCGCGGTACTCACCAGTCTCTATGGCACTCTCCAGTCTCCGTGGTACTCTACAGTCTCCATGGTACTCTCCAGTCTCCGTTGTACTCAACAGTCTCTGTGTTACATTCCCGTCTCCGTGGTACTCACCAGTCTCCGTGGTACACTCCCGTCTCCCCGGTACTCTCCCGTCCCCGTAGTGCTCTCCCGTCTCCTTAATACTAGCCCATCTTTGTGGTACTCTCCCAATTTAAGGGAGACCATCGGTCACTGTGACGTATGGCGTGGCAGTGCGAGTTCTTCCGGTCAAAAAATTCCTGAAATGCACGAGGATGTTATTGGGATAAATACCGGCTCTAAAAATAGTTATAGGATGGTGTTGTAGAAAGTGAGATGAGGGATGGAGGGTGGGACTGATGGTGAGGGGGTCATGGGGGAGGGGAGTGATGGGGGAAGGGATTGATGGGGGAGCGGAGCGATTATTGACAACACATAGGAAGTGGCTTTTTATTTTGTTATGTTCGTGACTTGAAATTTAAAAAAAAAAATTAAATTGACGTCATTACACGACTGGGTGCACCAATTAAAAAATACTAATAAATTCGTGTGGTGTTGTTTTGTTTTTTTTTAAGTTTCAGGAGGGGGGATAGAGGGAGCACCCTGGTTCTACAAGAGGGTGGAGAGAGCACCCTCTTTCCACAGGGGGGTGGAGGGAGCACCCTGGTGTCCCCTTGAATAATCCAGTGAACTTCATTATATCTGAGGTGCCGCCTTCAACCTTATCTGCATCGGCCTCTGGTCTTGGGTATCATGGCTGTAAGGAGGGAATCAGTTTAAATATCCCTGATGCCTTTTAGTGCTCAAAGACGTACCGCCATCCTTAAGCCCCACCTTAACCTGTTTTAGATTTCATTTAACAACTGATTAGGGCGCTAATGTGTCAAATGAATAAAAACTGAAAAAACCAGAGAATGGAAACGGGACTTTGATCTGTGAACAGCGGTGTCAAGGTCAAAAGTGCGCCAAAAGAAATCTGGATTCATTCCGCTGATGAGCAATTTCCGCCAGTCCTAAATCACTTCTTAAACATGGTCATTATTAGCCGGGCGCCGTCTTCTAGTGTCTTGGGCGCCCAGGAAACTACAGGGTACTTTAGATAGGCGAGCATTTTTTTTTAATTTTGATCTATAGATGATGGGGGAGGGGAGGTGGGAGACAACACCAGCAGTCGCTCTTTTGTTAGTCTCTTTGATCATTGACCTTTACATTTGATCGATGGACAATTCCTGGTAATATGCCGGGGGGGAAGCAAGGGGCGGGGGAGGGGGGGGGTGGGTGCAATGAATATATGCTCCAAGCTTTTGGTTCTATTATGTTGGTCTGTTTATTTCTGGTTTATTATATTAAAAGAATGTACGAATTGTCTAAAAATAGTGTAGCAATCTCTTCATAAGTTCCATTTACTCGATATCACGTCATGGTGTTCCTTTTTGTAAGTGTGATTCTCGATCTGTGTTACGTTTTCCAGTTCCCCCCTCCCCAGCCCTTCACAAAGTTCCTTTACTGTATTCTCTAAAGATGAAGAATACCCAAATGACGGTCATTCCAATGACCGGAACCGGATAAAAACTTCCGTCAGAATTAATTATTAAAATGCTAGTGCTCAAGTGGATGACGTTTTTACACCGGGTCCGGGTATTTTGATCAAATACCCGGTGGGTCCAGGTGTTACGAAAAAGAGTTTACATTTCATTTTCTATAAGGTATGCCAGCCTTTAAACAATAGTCCTACATACACATTAACTGCCCGGCCTTTAAACAATAGTCCAACAGACAATCCTACACCATACATTTGGCTTTTTATTGATTAGTGTAATAGTCTCCTCGGAAAAAATTCAAACTGTTACCTGAGTTCAACCGTCAAGGTTGAACTCAGGTAAAATGGTTGAATTTGTTCATGACTCTTGCTGCTTGATATCTTTTTTTTCTTATTCAGTGCTATAGATATAAAACATGTTGAGTAGGCGGAGGGCCGGTTGTGAAGAGGAAGCAGTCACCACAGCATCAAAATATATATATAGAAAGTCTCAGCCTCAGTGGCATTCATCAATTCATTATGTTCAACTGTACCACATCAACTGTGCCACGTGAACTGTGCCACATGAACTGTGCCACATGAACTGTGCCACGTGAACTGTGCCACGTGAACTGTGCCACATGAACTGTGCCACATGAACTGTGCCACATGAACTGTGCTATATGAACTGTGCCAAATGAACTGTGCCACATGAACTATGCCACATGAACTGTGCCACATGAACTGTGCCACATGAACTGTGCCACATGAACTGTGACACATGAACTGTGCCACATGAACTGTGCCACATGAACTGTGCCACGTGAACTGTGCAACATGAACTGTGCAACATGAACTGTGCCACGTGAACTGTGCCACGTGAACTGTTCCACATGAACTGTGCCACGTGAACTGTGCCACATGAACTGTGCCATACGACGCCAAGCTTTGATGGTGTTCAATACATTCAAAACCCAATACGATGTGATTCAAATTTAACGCTAAGGAAAACATGAGACTGCAATGAAAAAATAACACAGATTTGAAAACATAACACACCATCAAAAATATAACAGCACTGAAAACATAACACAACATTGAAAAAATAACACAACATTGAAAACATAACACAGCATTGAAATCATAGATCACCACGCGGCATTTAAATTTATTTTAACGTATTTGTTATTTCTCTTGTTTTTGAGTTGCTTTTCACAATCAATTTCGTCTATCAATTTTTAATGGTGTCTCGAGTTACCAACTTTGAAATGCATATCAATTTTAACTTAATATAATCTGGAAGCGAAGCTCGGAGAATCGTGAGCCCTATCACTAGGTCATATCATTGATATATGAAATATATATAAACCATGCAAAAAGTTTAAAATTCAACATATATAAATCATGCAAAAAGTTTAAAATTCAACAGTTTAAAAGTGCGACCCCCAATTTCTTAAATATGTTTTTGTTTATTGATTATTTATACCTGATAATTAACACAATCAGGAGGCTTCACCTTAGAATGACTTGCTATTCTATAAAAACTCTTGACAGTTTTGATCTGTCTTATGATAAAAGTTATGCAATGCGTTCATTTTGATCGTTCGTATCTTAGTACAAAATAGATGGTTACATTACAAGAATTGGCGAAACGTATGTTAGTTTAATTGTTTTCTGTGTTGTTAGTTTGATATTACCGTACTTGCCATTGAAAAGTTACTAAATCGATGCCACTCAACCCCCAAAACGTCCTCTCTAATTCCATTGGTTAATTCAATTTCAACGAGAATGTTACGTAAATTATCATATCTAAGCTGACATTTTTTTTCTCTAACGTTGTCCATCTTTGTTTGTCTGTGTCCACCCAGTCCTATTCCATGCAGGTTTACTTCCGGCAGCGCTGGAAGGACGACCGACTGACCTTCTACCTGCCCAACATCACCCGCTTCACGCTCAGCAACAAGTTCATCAACAACATCTGGAAGCCCAACAGCTACTTCATCAACGGCAGGAACAGCAAGATGCACAACCTGACCGTGCCCAACACATTCATACGGCTCAGTTTTGATGGCAGTATCTACATGTCTGTGAGGTCAGGAGCTCAGTGTGTCCGTCTATATGTCAGCTGTGTGGCTCTATATGTCTGTGAGGTCAGGAGCCCAGTGTGTCCGTCTATATGTCAGCTGTGTGGCTCTATGTGTCTGTGAGGTCAGGAGCCCAGTGTGTCCGTCTATATGTCATCTGTGTGGCTCTATGTGTCTGTGAGGTCAGGAGCCCAGAGTGTCCGTCTATATGTCTTTTGTGTGGCTCTATGTGTCTGTGAGGTCAGGAGCCCAGTGTGTCCGTCTATATGTCAGCTGTGTGGCTCTATATGTCTGTGAGGTCAGGAGCCCAGTGTGTCCGTCTATATGTCAGCTGTGTGGCTCTATATGTCATCTGTGTGGCTCTAAATGTCATCTGTATGGCTCTATATGTCATCTGTGTGGCTCTATATGTCATGTCAGTGATTGAATTGTGTGTCGTCTAATTACTTGCTGCAACTGTCAATTTGTGTTGCTGGTTGTGGCGTTGCTGGTTGTGGCGTTGCTGGTTGTGGTGTTGCTGGTTGTGGCGTTGCTGGTTGTGGCGTTGCTGGTTGTGGTGTTGCTGGTTGTGGCGTTGCTGGTTGTGGCGTTTCGTTGATGGTTGTGGCGTTGCTGGTTGTGGCGTTGCTGGTTGTGGCGTTGCTGGTTGTGGCGTTGCTGGTTGTGGCGCATCTCAACTGTTGTTTTGTTGTTTTTTTGTTGTTTTTTTTTGGTTTTTTTTTTTTTGGGGTGGGGGGGCTGCCTGTTAAAGTATAGCCCATTGTAGCATATGTCTTTGCATATTGTTTTCCACGTCAACGCAAAGCTATTTTTAGCGACCACCACTTGTCTCCCCCTTTGTTTAGCCCCGATATTGGCGTCACTGATTAAATGTGCTGGGTCACTGCTTACTGACCCCCATCTCTTGATTTGGAAAAGGTTGTATATGCTCGAATGCGTTCTATTTGTTCTTAAGAACGCCCTCAGATGACGTAATTTCTAGAATTTCTGTACTGAATCGTTCTGATGTAATTTCTATATATATAGGTCACCTGCTTTCTTAACAGAGGCAGCGAGAGATGAATTGTTGCTATTTTTTCTAACATATACGAGACGTTATATAATCATGTGTGTGTAAATTAATATTAGCATCTCTCGAGAATGGAACCTTTTCACTTATTGTACTGTAAGGTGATATAGTTGGGTTTTTTTTCTCTGTATTCAATTTGTATTTTTATTTTTTTTTAAATTAAAAGTCTAAGTAAGTTTGATGTAACACAGATTAAGTCTTGACACATTAATAATGGCACTCAACAGTACCATTCGGTAGCTCCGATTGAATGTCTCTTCAATCAGTGCATGGCCATCCTGATCAGAGGTGCTCACATTGGGATGCGAAGACTCACTCGGACCGTTTACAAACTAGGCTATATGTACACTCCGTGTCCCAGTGGTATGATGCTCTTTGATGATTGTGTACAACGGACTTGATGTGCACAACGAACTTGATGTGTACAACGGACTTGATGTGTACAACGGACTTGATGTGTACAACGGACTTGATGTGTACAACGGACTTGATGTGTACAAAGAACTTCAATGTTCGGCATTCGCGATGCGCCGTTACGTGTTCAACCGGTGTGTTTATCAATATTCAATACTTATTCAAGGTACTGTTCACCTTATATTTGTACAAGTGTTGATGTTAATGTTATATGTTTACTAACATCGATTTCAATGTTATATGTTTACCAACATCGATTTAGTGCTATATTTGTACCAGCATTCATTTGATCTGAGTTTCGAGCACGTGCTAAGCACATGTCTTACACCATGGCTCACTTTGAAACAACAGGGAATGATGCTGGGTCGTGATAACATGACTGGTGGATGGGGGAGGGGGGTATGTATGTTGTGAAAATAGTACGGCAGTGGGGTGGGGGGGGGGGGGTAAGGAGGTCCCTTTCATAAGTGGTGCTGACACTTCATCTAGATCACATGTGTCAAACTCAAGGCCCGTGGGCCACATCCGGCCCGTCTAACAATTGTATCAGGCCCGCGAGGTCTTGACCGGCGTACAATTATATCTAAGTCAACGCTATGGTGTTTCCAATGCAGACTTTGCTGAAAAATGTAATTTCAAGATGTTCATAACCCATTTGTCATAGACGTGAAAACTGCACCAGTAAATTTCCAGATGGAGCTAACAGAGCTGCAATGTAATGGGACACTAAAGACAAAGTACGACACTATTGGGCCTGCACATTGCACCCATTTCATTCCTGAAGAGATGCCCCAGCTTCGCCTACATGCGGCTCGAACCTTGAGCATGTTGGGTAGCACGTAGATGTGTGAGCAGCTGTTTATGTGATACATTAACAAAACATCACACAGAAGTCGTCTCACTAGTGAACGCTTGCAGTCCATCATGAGAATGTCAGAATTCTATTTACCCGTGGGGCCTATGGACACATGTTCTGGAATCACTGATAAAAAGCGCTCCAAAATCACACACACATACACAAAGACGAGAGAATAAAAATAAAATAACTAATTTTTCTCCCTCATAACTCGGATATATTTTTCCTTTTTTCCTTCACTCGGGCGATGGCCTGGTTTTCAAGACGAAAGGCCACTCAGGGGCATACAACTCCTTACAACTTTTCATCACATGCAGCTTCAGACGATTATGTTGACTTAAATAGGAAGCTCAGGTCGTCTGCCACAAATCACGTGATTTTATTTTACCCTCGTTAGGGTAGTTCTTCCCGGAACAAAACAAAACAAATTCTTCCCGGAAAAAAAAAAAACAAAAAAAAAAAAAAAAAAGAAAGTCCACTTTAAAAACAAAATGCTTCAATTTCAATTTCCGTCAACGGAATGCCTCCAATTTCTGTGCTTCTTCCTTTCAATAAGAATCTAATTAGGATTGTACTATTTTTTTAATACATCTGGTTATTTGAGATGTTTCATTGGTTTGTCTTCCTGATTCACATAATTGAGGCTTAATATCCGTTTATAAAATTATACATTCTTCGTGTCTGTTATGTTTTGTTTTTCGTTAATATATATTCTATATATGTTATATAATGTTATACATATTCTATATATGTTCTATATATGTTATATATACATATTCTATATATGTTCTATAATGTTATACATATTCTATATATGTTCTATATATGTTATATATACATATTCTATATATGTTCTATAGATGTTATATATACATATTCTATATATGTTCTATATATGTTATATATACATATTCTATGTATGCTGTAACTTCCCCCACCCCATCCACACGGCATTAAATATCCTTCTTCCCATGCTTATCCCCCTTTGCAATATTACTGCCCTTTGACATTTAACACAAGTTTACAACTATCAAATGAGTTCAACTGTTTCCAATCGAATCAAGATATTTGCCGCCCCCACTTCCGCGAAACTAAAGGCAACCCTGGAGTTGTCCGAAAAGGCCACCCTTCATACAATGACCCCAATAAAATCCGCACGGGGCGGACCGACCCCCTCAGCACCCCCCTGGCTACGCCACTGATCGGAACGACACGCCAGACTTGTTAGGGGTAGTTCGCAAATTACGTCACGCTAAAAATGACCTTTTCACACCCACCTCCCCCCCCCCGGGGGTCACAAATTCTTTAACACCCCCCCCCAGTGTGACTCACACCAAAAAAAAATTCAAACCATACATAAAATTTGCATTACTAAACTAAGATTCTATTTTATTTCTGATCGGAACGACACGCCAGCCTTGTTAGGGGTAGGTCGCAAATTACGTCACGCTAAAAATGACCTTTTCACACCCACCTCCCCCCCCCCGGGGGTCACAAATTCTTTAACACCCCCCACCAGTGTGACTCACACCAAAAAAAAAAATTCAAACCATACATAAAATTTGCATTACTAAACTAAGATTCTATTTTATTCTTTAACACTAGAGTAAATGACCCGATGTTATCGGGATAATAATGGTAGGTCCTTAGCGATAATTTCTAACTGCTATTGCAAAAACTCATCCCAATTCATAACTTTTAAAATGTAATGATACTTACGTTTCTAATATCATTAAGTTTTGAAAAGTGTTTATCTGCTATATATGATACGCGTACCCTACACCCTTTCACGCTCCTAAACTACTTTTCTACCTCTAAACATGACCTTACATTACCCAGTCTAAGTTATCACTAATTATATCCCTTTTGTCACTAAAGAAGTTAATTGCGGGACAATTACTACGCTAGAGAAATAATTTTGATTTAACCCTTATCGTGCCCTTGAATTACAACTTTTTTCTCTCAAAATTTTTAAAAAACCTAAACTTAAATTTACAACACAAACTCTCTATATGATATAAATATATGTTGTATTATAGAAATTCGATATATATTGATATCTTCATCAAAAATTTAACCACATTTTTTACTTTTTTTTTTAAAATACATATTATCAGAAAAGCGCAAAACAAGGAATTCTTTTATCTAAGAAGAATCTCGCAGCTGTTTTTCACGCCAGATTTGACTGTCTTTTTAAATAACTAAATTGTTAATCTCATAAAAATACATACCTCTTTACTTTTTGCAAAATAACAACAAAAATATATTTTCATTTTTTTAAAGAAAATATTAACCCATCTCCATTTGTCAAAATTTAATTTTCAAGTGTGTAAAATGATTTGGTTTGGATATTCATGGATATACCTATATCAATGTACCCAAGATTGGTTAACGCCATTGATTTTCTTATTTGGTAAACATATTTTTATTTTTAAAAAGAGAATTTGACATCTCTTTTTTCACAAATGTAATACCATAGGATTTTAATATATTGTCATCCACGTAAAAATGTACACATTCTATTTCCTACCTCCGACATGTATGTACCCAAAAAGGTTAAATATTCATCAAATTCATTCCTTTATTTTGAGACGTATCTTTATTTTATTAAAAGTTAAAGTTATATTACTATAAATTACAAATACATTGCCCAAATTATGGCTCCTTCCCCCCCCCCCCCACTCCTAACCTTTCAAGGCTCTCAATCACACATTTCTTTCGAATCCTTTAACGATACTAAGATCCTAATGACACACCCGCTTTCACAGCGCAGATTTATTTCAACACCTATTTCAGATAAAAAAGAAAAGAAAATATGTCGCACTCGCGATGTTTTGTGGATTTGGGGAATAGCGCTGCATTTATTTATTTATTTTTTTGTATGTGTTGTCATCGATAATGAGTCTGTGTGCCGAGTTTCAGCTCGATCAGTTGACGGGAAGTGGGTCAGTTAGCCGTCCGAAGATCTTGCTAGCCACCCACAAACAAAAGCGAAGTTAATAATGAAGGATTTAATAGTAAAAAAATGATTAATATTCTTAGCATTTAACATTCACTTAGCGTAGTTCTGAATCTAACTCATTGATTTTGATGAGGGCGCGTTTGAGGGTTGGGGGAGAGAGGGGGGGGGAGTTTTGTAGGCAGTCGATTTACGACAGATTTTATAATCATGTCTTCCAACATTGGGATATGAAGCATGTTTGGGGAGCGCCCAGGGGCTGTCGGTTGGTCTTTGCACTCCAACCAGGTCTCCTTGACGAAAACAGTTTGAGACCAATAATAACAAAAAACTTAGACTCATTTTCTTTAAGCTTCTGACAGTTGATTGATTTGAAAAGAGGGCGTGGACTTGGCTCGTGCTAACCCGTCACAACTTGAGCAAAAATGAAGCACCCAAAAAGAAAAAAACGAATTTTGTTTCTAAATTTTAAAGATTCAGATTTACGTACATGATTGTGGGGATACAGTCAGCTCATTTCACGCCATTTCAGTTAGTTTACGCATAACTCCCGTTGATACAAACAAATAGATCAATATTCCTGAGAGTGTAAAGTAAAGTGTTGAAACATCTCATCTTTCTTACCTTCGGTTATGTTTGAGAGTTTTGAATTGAGCCGACAAGATTTGCAACGGTTATGAATAAAATCTGTATCAGCAGTAGATGAATAGAATCTGTATAAGCAGTGGATGAATCGAATCGAAAGGCGTGTCTGAAAACTAACTACGAAATGTAATTTTTCAATCATCTCCTCGCTTACAGGTTGACAGTGAATGCCAGGTGTCCGATGATGCTGTCCAGGTACCCCATGGACAAGGTGGTGTGCCCGCTGTTCATAGGCAGCTGTAAGTAACGACCTTGACCTTGTGCTTTGCCAGCACCTAATGGATGGGCCCACGTGCTTCATGCACACCTTCCGATCATCTTGAAAAAAATCTAAAGTGAATATAAGACCAGAAATTTTTACAGAAACGTACTAAAGTCAAGTATAAAAACATTAAACAACTTATAATATACAGTTTGAGCTATAATGTGATCCACCCAATGGGAAAAAGTGAAAAGTGCATGTGTAGAACCAGAAGCGATCGCGATAGATCCAAAGTTGAAGGCTTCATAGCACTAAAAGCTTTATACTATAGTCCTAGCCCAGCGGTTCCAAACATTTTTAGTGCCGCGACACCTTAATATCACGTGTCAAAATGTGTCCATTCAGCCAGAAGTATACCTTGAAATTGAGAAACATTTTTTTAGTCGAAATGGGGTGGGCAGAGTTTAATGTAATTGAAGTGATTCTGTTTAAATGCTGGATCCGGATAAATGACGGGTCTGCTAATATTCGGCATTTTCGGGTATCTGGTTCAGTACAGTATGGATTACACAATTCTTTTCAACACATTTTAAAAAACAAATTTAAAATTCGATACAAATGTAGAATGGAAACTTTTTTCTGTTCCAGTCGGCTACACAACGGATGAGTTGGTCTACAGGTGGGAGAATCAGGTGGACATCGACCCAGGTGTCACACTGTCACAGTTCGAACTGGGGCGCATCGAACAGCAGAACATCACTCGTAAAGGAAAGTACGGTAAGACAGAAAATCACTTGTAAAGGAAAGTACGGTAAGACAGAAAATCGCTCGTAAAGGAAAGTACGGTAAGACAGAACATCACTCGTAAAGGAAAGTACGGTAAGACAGAAAATCGCTCGTAAAGGAAAGTACGGTAAGACAGAACATCACTCGTAAAGGAAAGTACGGTAAGACAGAAAATCGCTCGTAAAGGAAAGTACGGTAAGACAGAACATCACTTGTAAAGGAAAGTACGGTAAGACAGAAAATCGCTCGTAAAGGAAAGTACGGTAAGACATAAAATCGCTCGTAAAGGAAAGTACGGTAAGTTTTGTAAGACTTTGACATGTCCCCGGATGGGGAGGGGTTGGGGCTTGGGGTGATGCGGTCAACGCTTTGCAAAGAAAGTTAAGTGATTGGAAACACTTCTCATCGTAAGTTTTGTAAAGTCACAATTCTTATTGGTAGTTTGGTAAGAAATCACACTTCTCATTGTAAGATTGGTATTACGCTCTCGCACGGTAAAGATTTATTCAAACTAAAAGACAAGGTTATTTTATCCGTCAACCTTTATCGTCATTGAGATGATCTGAACAGAAAGAAAAGAAAAATGGCTGAACAGAATAAAAAATACCCACAATGCTGAAATTAATGGGGAATAACTTTGAAATCTATTAATTTTCACTCTATTTTTCATTTTATTCATTTTGTGTCGAGTTTTTTGTTACAAAACATACCGTGTTCAATTGGTCCAAATGTTTTAGATAACCTCTTTAATTAATAAATGTATCATTGTATACCAGGTGATTTGTCGATCCTGCAAGTGTACATCCACATGAGTCGAGCGATAGGATTCCATGTCATTCAGACTTACGTCCCTTGTTACCTGATCGTCTGCTTATCGTGGGTCTCCTTCTGGATAAACCGAGACGCAGCCCCAGCCAGAGTTTTGTTAGGTGAGTCGAGAGTTTTGTTAGGTGGTTCGAGAGTTTTGTTAGGTGAGTCGAGAGTTTTGTTAGGTGAGTTGAGTGTTTTGTTAGGTGAGTCGAGAGTTTTGTTAGGTGAGTTGAGAGTTTTGTTAGGTGAGTTGAGAGTTTTGTTAGGTGGTTCGAGAGTTTTGTTAGGTGAGTCGAGAGTTTTGTTAGGTGAGTTGAGAGTTTTGTTAGGTGAGTTGAGAGTTTTGTTAGGTGAGTTGAGAGTTTTGTTAGGTGAGTCGAGAGTTTTGTTAGGTGAGTTGAGTGTTTTGTTAGGTGAGTCGAGAGTTTTGTTAGGTGAGTTGATACGATTCCAATTGAATGTATCGATCTTGAAGGACATTCAATTTCTTGACTTGTATAGTGAAAGTAACTTTAGGTACCCTAAGAGATTAGTCAATATGTTACTTTAGGTACCCTAAGAGATTAGTCAATATGTTACTTTAGGTACCCTAAGAGATTAGTCAATATGTTACTTTAGGTACCCTAAGAGATTAGTCAATATGTTACTTTAGGTACCCAAAGAGATTAGTCAATATGTTACTTTAGGTATCCTAAGAGATTAGTCAATATGTGACTACAGGTAAACTAAGAGATTAGTCAATATGTTACTTTAGGTACCCTAAGAGATTAGTCAATATGTTACTTAAGGTACCCTAAGAGATTAGTCAATATGTTACTTTAGGTATCCTAAGAGATTAGTCAATATGTGACTACAGGTAAACTAAGAGATTATTCAATATGTTACTTTAGGTACCCTAAGAGATTAGTCAATATGTTACTTTATGTACCCTAAGAGATTAGTCAATATGTTACTTTAGGTATCCTAAGAGATTAGTCAATATGTTACTTCAGATACCCTAAGAGAGTAGTCAATATGTTACTTCAGATACCCTAACAGATTATTCAAGATGTTACTACATGTACCCTAAGAGATTAGTCAAAGGACGTAGTAGAAGAAGCCCGAACGCATGACTCAATAACGAGATGAAAGGCCGCCGTAAATATGTTGGGTCTCTCTGTCGGGCTCAAATCTCATCTGGACTTATTCAGCACTCTAGAGCCCGTAAACACATCAGTGAGAGGGTAAATTTTACAGGTGTTGGTGTTCCTGGCGTACAGTTGTGTAGAAGGATTTTCACCTGAATATCTTCAAAAACTGATTTCTAAACATGTATCCATAAAGAACCTGCGCTTTTCAACACAGTCCTTACAGAGAGTGCCAAAGTGTGGATGGACACAGAATGTTGTCAAACGGAGTGCGCTATTTTAAAGCTATTGCACCTAAATTATGGAATTGTTTGCCTCAATTTTTTAAGGAAATTTGAAAATGATTTTTTAAAATCATTTAAGACAAATTTAAGACTTTTTTTCTTTCAACAGATTTTAGGACATCCGAGCGTCGTGAGCATGTTTAAAACAGCATGGACCAGGGCCGGCGCTAGGGGATGGTGAAGTGGGTGACCGTCCAAGGCCCAGCGTTTGCGGTGCCCCGTCCGTTGCCGTAGTTTTATATTGTTCGTCCGTCGAGGATCGACGAGGACCATCGAGTCGTCTGGTGACTGATGACTTGCGCGGATGACTTTGTTTAAAATGAAGAAGAGTTGCGCGGCGTCTACCTCACTCTCTCGTCCGAGCCCACCATATCCAGTGGCAAGACTCTACGTCAAGACGACCAGGGATGGTTTCGGTTGCAGGAATTGTCATTGTTTGCGCCTTACGGGACTCCAACTCCGGGTTTGAATTCAGAGTTTCCTTCTCTTAGATGAGTTGCCGACCAAGGTTAACGAGTCTCATCCACCCGGGTAGATGTTTTTGCTTGACTGGCCTTTGGCTGGACTTGAACACCAGACCACCAACTTGCCGTAGTATATTTATAATATACCTAAGCCTAATAATAGTTCCTAATGCAGTCCAACACAATATTCGGAGTTATTAGATAGTCAAAGGGTCTAAAGGTCAGTCTGGCTCCCATACAATGCTCTCTCTAAGGTTTGTTGGTTCGTGTGCAAAATCATAAAGTTGTGTGCATATTTTTACAGCATCAATTTTTCTGTATGCGCAAAATTTTCAGCCTACAGACACTTAAGTGGAAATTAACTGCGCGGTACTCAAAACTGCTGCGCGGCTTCTGTCAGATTGCTGCGCGGCCGCGCAACCGTGCAGCTTAAAGGGAACATTGCTCCCATACTATGCCTTAGAGATGAATCTCGGGAAAACCTCTGGGCGCATGTTAAGCAGACGAAAAGGGATTATCAGGGAATTATATACTGTACGACTATAACGTGTCTTAATATCCTATCAGCGGAATATATAACGTCAACGGCCCCGCAAAATTCAATTTGCCAAAGGCCCCGCACCCTCTTAGCGCCGGCCCTGCATGGACAACACCCCCCCCCCACACACACACACACACACACTTCCTATCAGTTTTAGTTTAAGGCGTACACAAGATTCATCCACCTTTAAAGCGTTTTTCTCGCAAATTTTCTCCTAGGGGTGACCACCATTCTGACGACGGCCACGCTGGCCATGACGGTGAGAGAAGGTTTACCCAGAGTTCCCTACCCTACCGCCCTGGACGTGTTTCTGAACCTGTGCATCGTGTACCAGATGGCCGCCTTCATTGAATACGCCGCTGTCAACTATTTCACCAAGTTGATGCCCATAGAGGGAGGGGCCGATGACGACGATGATGAGGCCGATCACTTGGTGAGTGAATACTGAGCAATGCCATTTTGTTTGGAGGTTACATGGCCGGCAGATCACGTGGTGATTAAATACTGAGCAATGCCATTTTGATTAGAGGTTACATGGCTTGCAGATCACGTGGTGAGTAAATACTGAGCAATGCCATTTTGATTAGAGGTTACATGGCTTGCAGATCACGTGGTGATTAAATACTGAGCAATGCCATTTTGATTAGAGGTTACATGGCCCGCAGATCACGTGGTGAGTAAATACTGAGCAGTGCCATTTTGATTAGAGGTTGCAATGGCCGGCAGATCACGTGGTGAGTAAATATTGAGCAATGCCATTTTGATTAGAGGTTACATGGCGGCAGATCACGTTGGTGAGTAAATACAGAGCAATGCCATTTTGATTAGAGGTTACATGGCCGAAGATCACGTGGTTAGTAAATACTGAGCAATGCAATTTTGATTAGAGGTTACATGGCTGGCAGATCACGTGGTTAGTAAATACAGAGCAATGCCATTTTGATTAGAGGTTACATGGCCGGCAGATCACGTGGTAAGTAAATACAGAGCAATGCCATTTTGTTTAGATTGTACGTTTCGGGGTAATCACATATTGCTACAACACACTCCTTCTTTGCATGTGTGTTTCATACACCATATTTTATCATTATTGTTATGAAAATTATACCATACCAAATTTAGAAAACTTGAGACATTCTATCAGTTCCATAGAAAAATGAAGTCACTTGCAACACTCTATGCTGTAATCACGACTTAGTCCTGTTGCACTTGCCCCTATTGTAATGAAATTTTTTGAGAAACTTATCCTCAGACAAATTTTTAATGAAGAACACCAAACACGTGACCCCACCAAACACGTGATCCCCACCAAACACTTGACCCCCACCAAACACTTGACCCCCACCAAACACTTGACCCCCACCAAACACTTGACCCCCACCAAACACTTGACCCCCACC
>CAXITT010000299.1:196391-207825 GCA_964033795.1 Lymnaea stagnalis | reverse complement strand
TGCAGACAGCCCAGGACAGAGCCAGATGGAGAGCTGCTGTCAAGAAGGGGGCTAAATCCCATGAAGCTAAGAGAATAACCACAGCTGAGACACGCAGGCTTGTCCGAAAGAGCAACATTAGGTCATCGTCTGAAGCAACTATTCCATGCCCACGGTGTCATAGATTATTCCGTGCAAGGATCGGTCTAACAAGCCACCTAAGAGCTCACCGTAATCCCAACCTCCCCGCCCGCCCCTAACCGGATGATTCGATGGTCCTTGTCGACTTCGACGGACGAACAACAACAACAATGGTCAGTGTAGTGAACAGTGGTGCAATGGTCAGTGTAGTGAACATTTGTACAATGGTCAGCAGCTTTATTAGGTAAAATTTAAATCATGTCACTCAAGGATTTGCCAGACCCATCACCCGATGTACTGGTGATGAACAGGAGCTTCAACCAAGGGCAGGCTCCGCGTCTGCCAGGGGCACCGGTCAGATCCGAGCTTGATGCATGTGTTCCTGTTCCGAAATCCCACCACAACACCAAATGGGTGCCTCTGAAGTCCAGCATGGCCGTAGCGTGGAATCCAACATTGGAGACAATAACTACTAACTCAGAGATGCCGAAGAAACTGTACACTGAAGAGGACAATTATTGATATGAACACTGTAATTGGTGAACTTACAGTAACTTAAAGTCTATTTTATTACATAACTTTAATTCTTATAAGGTAATGTATAATATTAGGTTCTATAACTCTATAGCTTTAAGCTTAGAGAAAATATTACGTGACAAATCCTGTGTGGCAATCATTTCTCAGGAAACAGATTTGTTTTGTTTTTTTAAATACTAATTAATTGTATCTCCTGATGGAAATCGAGACTACAATGTCAGTGACATCACTTCGGGGTCACAGTGACATCACTTCGGGGTCACAGTGACATCACTTTGGGGTCACAGTGACATCTCTTCAGGGTCACAGTGACATTTCTTCAGGGTGACAGTAACATCTCATCACAGTCATAATATAACTGCAGGGTTCCTCAAAAGGTATGTTACTAGAATAGGCAAAACCAAAATTACTTTCTAAATCAACTTGTAACAAGACTAGAGATTCTGTTTTGTCTGGTATAGGATGAGGTCCACGGGTGTTACACTGCACTGGGATGACATCAGCTGGGATGAAATCAGCTGGGATGACATTAATGACAATAAGTTGCTAGTCCCCTACAGTAGGTAACCATTAGAAATGTGTCACAAGCCATGAATAAATAAACATACAGGAAATAATTCATACTCCATACTCCCTTTGATGAAGATTTCTGCTGAATTCATGAGAGTATAATCTGCATGGCAGCTTTGAAATTTTATTTACATTCAGTCATGCTACAAATTACTCATTGCCTATTTTTTTAAATGTTGACATTGTAATCAAAGCTTTTCATAGCCATGTGGAATTTTGCAGCTGTCGTCCACAAGTAGTGGAGAAACCAATAAACTTACCGTTGTTTTCACAGTAGCTGTTGTGCCTGTGGAAGAAGTAGGCAGCAGCTAAAATGGAGCTCATGTTCAAAACAAGCACTGCTACTTTTAGCCTCAAGGATTTCCTCTCCTAGATGAAGACAGATGGAATATAAAAAGTGTGATCCTTTCTAAATGGCATAAAAAGGCTTCACCATGCTCATTTTCAGATATTATAAAATTGGATGATTTTCGGTATTTTTCATTCTCTTTCCGATTCGCTTTTTAACCTCTCTATAGAATAACGAATAAAGAAATATACAGCATTGAAATAGGACGTCGACATGACGTCCATGGTATTTCAGAAAAGTTCTTTGCCTCTTTGTTTTGATGACAATGTGATGTCATTGGTAATTGAAAGTGGGTGGTCGTGACGTCGTCCTGACGTCATCGGTAGCAAAAAGGTTAAATTTATATAAAAATACTAAATCAAACATACAGAAACAACAAAACTATATCAAATTACAGAACAGTAAGTGAAAAGGTACAATCCTCAAAAGATACAAATATTAATTTACACACACACATAAAGAGTACAATTTCACAAGTATGTTACGTCTGGTCTAGGAATAAAAAATCTCTCCTTGGTAGTAAAGCTGCTGGATTATATAATTCATTTCCCTAAATTTCTTGTGTAGTACCAAAAAATAAAAAAACAACACCAGTATACAATGAAATATTGCATTATCTGGGTAGAGTTTTTTTACGCGTGGTCTGAGTATTTTGAAAAAATAACCGGCGGTTAATTTCTCATTTTCTATAAATAATAGTACTACAGACAGCCCTACACCCTAACAGCCATAATTTAAACAATAGTCCTATAGACAGTCCTACACCCTAACAGCCATAATTTAAACAATAGTCCTATAGACAGTCCTACACCACACCTGTGCCTCTTTATTGATTAATATAATAATAACCTCTGAAAGAATTCAACCTTTTTACCTGAGTTCAACTGTCACCCATGACGTTCGGTTCATGGCAGCTTTTTTTTTTTACCCAGTACTATTAATATAAAGCATGGTGAGAAGGGGAGGCCCGGTTGTGAAAAGAAAGCAGGACATACCAGAAGCAATATATTATAAGAGATACCAAACTCATAGTTAACAAGAGAAACAACCTATGGAACAGTGTAGTATTTTCAGAACATCCAGTTGTGTCCCCTTTAAAGGGTTGATGAATAAAAAATAATTTAATGTGCACTATAATGGCATTGAAAGAAATAAAGAGATTACAAGAGCTATCTTATTAATGAATTTAATTGCAGTAAAATCTCTTTAACTCATCATTAATATAAGAAGGGGTACTAAGGGGTTTATTCTTTTCTTGGCACATGAAGACAAATGATATTTACTTATGGCTATATCATCATCATCATCGCCTGTCATCCCGTCTGGGGTATAGGCCACAAACAAAGGCTCTCCAGGCATCACGGTCTAGGGCAAGTCTCTCCAGCTGTCCCCAGTTGTCCCCACTCTTTTTGGTGTCTGCCTCCAGTTCCCTACGCCAAGTCGTTTTGGGTCGACCTCTTTTTCCCTTGCCCTGGGGGTTCCAAGTGAGGGCTTGTCTCGTGATACTTGATGTGGGCTTTCTGAGTGTGTGGCCAATCCATCTCCATCTGCGCTGGCAGATTAACTCTTCCACTGGTTCTTGTTGTGTGCGCCGCCAGAGATCCTCGTTGGTGATGACTTTGGGCGACCGTAGAATCATTTGGAGACATGAGTTGATAAACGTCTGTAGCTTTTTTGAACGAGCTGCTGTTGTTCGCCATGTTTCTGCTCCATATAGCAAGACAGGTTTCACTGTGGTGTTGAATATCCTGACCTTGGTCTTGAGGGTCAAGTTGCTGCAGCTCCAGACTTTTTTTAGCTGGTTAAATGCCGCTCTTGCCATGCCAACTCTTACTCTTATGTCGGCGTCTGCCCCTCCTGGTATGTCAATGATGCTGCCGAGGTATGTAAAGCTATCCACCTCCTCAAAGTTTGTTCCTTCCTGTGCTATAGGTGTGTTGCTGGATGTATTTATTTTAAGGACTTTGCTTTTTCCACTGTGGATGTTCAGGCCGATGCAAGCAGAGTACTGTGCTACATAATTGGTTTTCTCTTGCATCTGTTGCTGTGTTTGTGATATTAGGGCCAGATCATCCGCAAAATCCAGATCATCAAGCTGTTTCCATAGTGTCCACTGGATACCATTTCTCTTCTGCTCTGTGGACATTTTCATTATCCAATCAATGGTCAGCAGGAATAAGAAAGGCGAAAGCAGACCCCTGCCTGACACCGATCTGTATCCCAAAAGCCGCAGTTGTTTGTTGGCCGTGGACAATTCTGCAGGACAGTCCTTCGTAAGAAGCCTTCATTATGTCTGTCAATTTTTGTGGTACCCCATAGTGTCTAAGCAGCTTCCATAGAGTCTGTCTGTCGACACTATCAAAAGCCTTCTCATAGTCAATGAGGTTGATGTATAGTGGCGAGTTCCACTCCAGGGATTGTTCCACAATAATTCTCAGTGTGGCAATCTGGTCTGTGCAGGATCTGTCTTTTCTGAAACCTGCTTGTTGGTCCCTAAGATTGGTGTCTATTGCCTCCCTCATTCTGTTTAGCAGCATTCTGTTGAATACTTTGCTTGGGGTGGACAGCAGGGTTATTCCCCTATAGTTAGAACAAGAACTAAGGTCTCCTTTCTTCGGGAGCTTAATGAGGTGTCCTTCTTTCCATTCAATCAGTACCTGTTCTTCCTCCCATATTTTCTTGAATAGTGTGTGTAGCATTTCAGGGCTCGTTTTAATATCTGCTGTCAAGGCTTCTGCCGGTATTCTGTCTGGACCTGCCGCCTTGCCTTTCTTTAGTTGTTTAATTGCTCTGCATATCTCTTGTTTTGCGGGTGTGCTGCAATCTATTTCTAGATCTTGTTCCGCTGGCTCTATGTTAAGTGTGTGATGTGGGTCTGGCTGGTTGAGGAGTTCTTCAAAATGCTCTATCCATATTTTTTTCTGACCCACTTCATCAGGTATTGATTTCCCATCTTTAGTTTTAACTGGTCTCACTGGATTGTTGAACTTTCCAGATAACTTTTTAATTGTGTTTCCATTGTACGCTGCCTCTTCTGCTTTACTTGCTAATCCTTCTATGTAGTTCTTTTTATCTGTCTTTATACTACGTTTAACTTCTTTATTTCCTTCTGCATATTCTGTTAATTCTAAGGCCATATAATGGGGCTTAATATTTTTTATTATGAAGATAAAAAGTATTTCCCCTATTTTCTCACTTATGGGGGAAATCTTTCTTTACTGAGCAGCAATGGAAAATAGTAATCTGAGTGAACAAAATACATTATTCTACAAGCCCATGCAAAATATTTTAGAATTTAGGCTACCTTTAATTGCAAATGAATAAACTGCCAATTGTCATTTGTTACAATTGTCAAGCTTATTCTTCTTATGCCTTTTACACTATCTGGGACATAGCCGTCCACAAGAATTTTCCATTCATCACAGTCCTTTGCTTTCCTTTCCAGTTGCTTCCAGGCGTATCCCATATTTTGTGTGCCTGCCTCTACCTCGCGTCTCTATGAATTCTTTGGCCTTCCTCTCTTCCTTTTTCCTTGTGGATTCCATGTTAGCAATTGTCTGGTGATGTTATCTGGGGGTTTTCAGAGAGTATGCCCTATTCATCTCGATCTTCTCTTTATTATGTCTTCATCAATGGGAACCTGGTAAGTCCTTTCTGGTAGTTCTTTGTTAGTGATGGTATTTGGCCATTTGATCTTCAGGATCTTTCTAAGGCATGTGTTTATGAAGGTCTGTACTTTTTGCGTAATGCTCGCCGTTGTTTTCCAAGTTTCTACTCCGTATAGTAGGACTGTTTTGATGTTTGTGTTCAAGATTCTGACTTTGGTTTGCAGCTCAGCTCCTCCGACTCCCAGATTTTCTTTAATAGCACAAATGCTGATCTAGCTTTTCTGATTCTAGCCCTTACATCCACATCGGAACCGCTATTTATTAATAGCACAAATGCTGATCTAGCTTTTCTGATTCTAGCCCTTACATCCACATCGGAACCGCTATTTATTACAATTAGTTATAATTTTCAAGCTTATTGCAGGGCAAAAAAGGATGGAAAAAGTAACTTTGACTAAACACCAGTTGGAGCGACAAAACAATTTTCATCAAGGTCAATTTATGTATTTATATTATTAACTAATATATGCCCATAGTATCATCTTGCATAATAATATAGTGATAAATAAGTCATTTATTTTTTGATGACACATGTTCTACCTTGATATTAAGCCTGTAGTTTGCAGCTCTCCATCCATACTTGTGAATGACACACACTAGGATCATATGCACAGACCCACAAAATAAGAATGTCATGAAACAATCCTTGTGAAATACTGAAAATGAAAAATCATAAGTTATACTTTCTAACAAAGATCCAAGGGAATATTTAAATTTAAAATAAGATTGTGTGAGATGAGGGTCTGGGCATTTTAAAATTGGTGCTCATAAGTGGGAGTGGTGTGTGGATTGAGTGGTGTGGGGAGGAAGTGGTGTGGGGAAGGAGTGGTGTGGGGAGGCAATGGTGTGGGGAGGAAGTGGTGTGGGGAGGGTGTGATGTGGGGAGGGAGTGGTGTGGGGAGGGAGTGGTGTGGGGAGGGAGTGGTGTGGGGAGGGAGTGATGTGGGGAGGAAGTGATGTGAGGAGGAAGTGATGTGGGGAGGAAGTGATGTGGGGAGGAAGTGATGTGGGGAGGCAGTGATGTGGGGAGGGAGTGATGTGAGGAGGAAGTGATATGAGGAGGAAGTGATGTGGGGAGGAAGTGATGTGGGGAGGGAGTGATGTGGGGAAGAAGCTGGGACAAGTACAGAAATATTCACCTTTTCCCATGACAATATCTTTAATTTCCATCTCCAACCCCCATCCCAACTCAGAAGTCTAGTTTCAACAATTATTGAAATAAATTAGTATCATATGATCAAGATATGTAATAGTTTTACATTTGAATTAGTACATCTTGAGTAAATCTCAACTGTACCATCTGGATTGCTTAATGTGTAAATATTCGTACAACACAAGCTTACTCTTAACGTTGTAAATAGTAAATATCAACTGTGAATCTTGTTGCCCATTGATTTTTAAAGTAGTAAAAGTAGCATTAACTAGGTCCAGAATATACTCAAAACCAATTTTAAAATAGAGTCTCACATTAAATTTCAAATTTATTTTAAATTTAAATAGTTTCTGCAATTTAGGTCAAAAGTCTTTACAATTTATAAATAGATGTATAGATGTACTTCAAGAAAATGTAAACATAAGATTATTAAGAGTTAACGATTAATGAGAATTATGTTTAATTTATACCATAGTTATCTTGCGACGTGACAAAACTTAGCCCAATCAGTGTTAAAATTTCAGTCATGTTGAGCAGTTGTGACATTAATGAAAGCAGTCTGAAGAACTTGCTGAGACATTCCTCCCATTGAAACAATCTCTTGTACAAGTTGTAGTAAGCCAGCATCATGAGGAGGCGAGGTGCTGTGTGCACAGCTATAGTGATGTTCCATACATATTTCTGTGGTGTGTAAGACCCAATGGCCACACTGACAGATGGCATAAAATTCTTAACCTGAAAGAAGTGTAAATAAAGCAAATCAGTCATCATAACTGTTTTGATCATTTTAATTTTTTTTTTTTTAAATGAGCATCCTTGGTTATATTAATTAAAACAAAAACTCCTCTTTACTTTGTTTTCGTCTGGTTTAGCACCCTCTCCTATATTTTTTCTGTTTTAGGTAGGATATGTATATTGATATTATGTAAATTTAATTTATACTTACTTAAATGTGTTTTATTTGTTTGTACTGATGAAGGCATGTGCCGAAACTTTTAATTGTGTATAGTATAATGTATAATTATTATTAAAGCGTAACTTATGTTGATCTATTGACACAATTTGTTCGTGTCTTATTAATCAATTTTAAAGCTTTATCGCAGTCCAACACTTTTTATAATTGGTTATATTAAACTGGACATAAAATGTTAACCAAAAGTTATAATAGAGTTATAAAGGCTTAATTTATAGAAATCTGCAATTCACAAGTTTGACTTGGAAAGGGTTTATTTTCAATGCACAAAGACTTATGCTATCATAGTTTCAGGTCTATTTACATAACACTATAAATATAAGTTGTAGGTGCATTTCATTTTCTGAATGATTACTTACATTTCTTGCATATAAACAATATGTTTTTGTTGAAGATTCATAAACATAGATGAGGCTCCAAATTTCACAAAAAAGAAGACCACTCAAAGGTAAGATGCAGGTTGCACAGACTAAACTACGGAAGTTGATATCCAAGCTTTTGGCACCTGGAACCTTGTTTTCTTGCATGGTGCATCATCTAGATGACTTAAAAATTTGAAATGGTGAGCATTATTTACAAAACATAATTTTTATTTAAAAGGTAGACAACACAAAGTTTTGGTAGAGAGCATTTGAACAGGACTATGCCATGTATCATTGTATGTGATGCTTTGCATTGTATTTTGAACAGGACTATGCCATGCATCATTGTATGTGATTTTGCATTGTATTTTGAACAGGACTATGCCATGTATCATTGTATGTGATGCTTTGTGTCATATTTTGAACAGGACTATGCCATGTATCATTGTATGTGATGCTTTGCATTGTATTTTGAACAGGACTATGCCATGTATCATTGTATGTGATGCTTTGTGTCGTATTTTCTTTATCACTCACCTGAGATGTAACTCTATTTATTTAATTTTGTGTTATAGCAGCGGTGCATATAGTTATTTAGGCCTGGCCCCTGTTAATTACTATTAAATAGTGCAGCATGTGCCAAAGCAAGCATTACTGAAACCCCTGCATCTTGAATGCATATTGTGTTTCTAAACATAGCTCCAGCTGCCACATGACCATAACAGTGAAAACATTTATATTTCGGGCAGTTGTTAAAAATGGGTCTCTCCACTGAGCAAAAGTCTTCATAGTTGAGAAATATTTTCACTCATATGTTAGTGAATGTAAATGGTGACCATGTTGGAAAAATGTGGAAGAACAATTCCAAATAATAAATTTTGTTTTAAAAAGTTCACACAAAGTAAAACAGTTTTGGAAAGGTACTCTAAACAAAAGGGGAAAGCTGATCGACCAGTAAGTTAATTCGACTTTCTCAAGAGAATCACGCATTCCTATAAAAACTGGATACTTGTACACCATAGCCAGAAATTTCCACAATACATCATCCTGTCTCACACATCTGGCTCCGCCAAGGGCTATCCAACTTGTGTACAGTATGAAAATCTACCTATGACTTAATCATCTAACGTATGTATGATGATGTTCACTTTGAAAAATCTTTCTCACCTTCTGTAGAAACAGGAATTATTTTCTCATTATTGAAAAATTTACTTGACCACACTTCCTCTTCTGTTGACACACTATACTTCCATAATGTAGAAATTTTGTAACAATAGACGCAGTAACCTAGGGTTACCATATTGTCTGTATTTAGTATGGACAGTTTGTATTTTTTTACCCCCTTGTCCATACTAATTTTTGCTTCCATATTTGTCTGTACTTTCCTCTCGTCGTCCGGCATGTCCGTACTTTTGGAAGCGACGACTTGCTGGTCTTATTTTCATTTGTGTTATCTTATTTCTTTGCAAAGGCCAGCGCAGTGAATAGTTTCAGCTCCATCTGACCGTCCAGAAATAGCATATTTATATCTCCAATGCTGTAAAAATATCTTGCAATGTTGTGTAGGAATTAACATCATAATGTTGTCATTTTTTTGTTTTCACAAATGAACTAGCTAGATATAAACTTGAATGGTACTCAGTATTAGCAGTAAGACAGTAATATTTCATCCACCATATCTTCAATGTGCAAGTTCAGTGGTTCCTATAATGTTTCAATTGCCGGCGCTATCCAAATTTAGGTTTTCAACATTCTTTTGTTGTTTTCAGTTAAGTCAGAAGTCTCAAACTTGCAGCCTGAGTCTATGTGCGACCAGCAAGACGATATTTTAAGGCTCAATACCTGACAGAAAAGTTTAGTGTTAATGTGGCCCGTGCGTTTTACCTATTCTCTTAACTATAATTTACAATAATGTGACCCTCTGCGACGGTTTCAGTCGAATTTCACCGACTAGTCTAATTCTGATTTTTATTTTTTTTTTATAGGTTTGGACGTTGATTATAATGGTAAAACCCATTTTAAAATCGGACTACAAGTTTTTATTTTATAGCATTTTATGAGACAAACAAGTGCGGTTTTGAGAAACGTTGAAAAAGTCAGTTGGTGAGTAATGCACAACCATAATTGTGACATTATAGCAATCTGACACAGCATCAAAGAATCCTTATTAAAATTGCCACTAATGTTTACAAATGAGGGAAATTCCAAGCCTGTCAGCTATAAATATTGCCTGCTCCTGCCTACCGTTTGAACACGTTTTAGCCTTCAAAGCCTTCATGAAGAAGGATGGGGTTGTTATTCCTGTACTAAGTGATCTCATATGGCTCATGGACTTGGATTTTCTTGTTGACATTACACAGGAGATGAATGTACTCAACAAGAAGTTACAAGACCAGGGGTAGCTTGTCAGTGTTGCCTATGACAATTTCAGGGAATTTTGCACAAAACTTGTGTTATGGTTCTCAGAGAAACATCTGCCATTTCCCAACATGCTAAGTCTCATGGACTTGGGCACACCATTCAGTAGTTAAGTCTACTGATGCCATTGCAAAGGTGCAGGAAGAATTTGATCACATATTTGCAGACTTCAAAACATACAGAGCCACTTTTTAAATTATTGTTGATCCTTTCTTCTTTAATGTGGAAGATGCGCCGCGCCGCCCCACCCACCCCCCCCCCTCCCCCGCCTGAGCTTCAAATGGAGCTGATTGATCTTCAGTGCAATTCTGAACTCAAGGCTATGTGAGATGAATGTAAAAACAGACAAGCATGGATAATTTATGAGAGAATTGCCCTCCACCTTCCCTGAGATTTCCAGGTTGTTCAAGCCAAATGTTGCTCAGCTGTGTAAGAAGACGCGCTGCCAGGTCTCTGGCAACAAGGAGTTGGAGGAATAATGTGAAGTCTAGTTCATGAGAACCCTTAAGATTTGTATTTATTATTAATGAAGGTTGAGCACAAGGTTGTAATCACTTTTTTGTTGAGTACTTGATGCGGTCCAAACTCACTCAGACTCTACATCCTGCAGCCCCTGGATAATTTGAGTTTGAGACCCCTGAGTTAAGTGCTATTTTCATTTTATTTTGTTTTTACTGTTGTTTGTTTGTTGTGGAGGAAATGCTGCACCTGGGGTGAAGCCGGAAAAAATGGTGCCACTTAATACATAGAAATAGTGCCTCAGGGGTGAATCAGTAAAAAAAGACGATTTTGGCCCCCTTGTCTTTCTGACGTATATAAGATGTGATATTCTAATTTACTTTTTTTTTTTTTTGTAGTGTTGCGTTTGTTTTAAATGTGGTAAATTATAGATTTGTTTTTTGTTGACTTTGTACCGCGCTTCGAGCCCTTGGGGATGAAGCGTGTTTTTGAAATGAACTTTATTATTATTATTATTATTACTATTAAGATCCTATCTAACGAATATTTTGACGCCCGCTGTGTCTGCCCTCTTTGCCCCATTCTCATGGCCCTGCTGAGGGCAACATTTAACCCAGAGCGACATGTATTATGGGTACCGCTGGGGTGGCCAAACTGTTGGCGGCATAAACCTGCGACACTTTTTTTAAATTCTCGTGACATCACAATGATCTATTAAATTATGTGATTTCTTTGTTTTTTTTATGGGGTTGGGGGCTAAAAGCTTCTTGTTCGAGTTTGTGGAAGGGGGGGGGGGGGTAAAAAAGGCAAAAAACCGCCTCCCCC
>CAXITT010000299.1:128068-189757 GCA_964033795.1 Lymnaea stagnalis | reverse complement strand
ATGGTGCATCACCGTTGGGTTGGGTTGCATTTTCTCAAGTGGCTGTGCAGTCCTATCCTTGAGTGACAGTCTTTACCACAGTTTTTACACACGAGTTCCGTGCTTCTAAATGTTTTGGCCTTTCTCCTAGCTCTTCTGTCTGCAGCCTCTTCCATTCTTCGCTCCTCGGCTACCATGACGCCCACTTTGACAACTGTGCGCCACGTAGATCGGTCTTTTGCCTTACACTCCCAGTGACTTCTATGTATTTTGGCTGCTTTCATGTCCCTTTGACAGACATCTTTAAATCGCAGATGTGGGCGACCTGTTTTCCTCTTTCCCGAAGCAAGTTCACCATATAGGAGGTCTTTCGGAATGCGGCCGGGACTCATTCTTTTAACCTGACCTAGCCATCTCAGGCGTCTTTCACTAAGGATTGTGAACATGCTTTGGGTATTCGCACGCATTAGGACCTCACTATTAGTCACTTTTTCTTGCCATTTAATACCAAGGATGCGACGCAGGCATCTCATATGGAAGCTATTAAGCTTGCGCTCTTGGGATGTATAGGTGTTCCATGTCTCGCTCCCGTATAGTAGTGTACTGGAAGCTATACAAAGTACATTTCATTAATCTATTTTAACTTTCAGTTCTTTCTGTAATCCTAAAATTCTCATTAATATTTTGTACCCACTAGGTACTATTTTCATGTGATCTCTTTCTGTTCAGTTTGGTAACTTTAATCTCATTCTTCTGCTTGTAGCACTGGTTCACAGATACTACTCAGTTGAATCTTAGTACACATTTAAGTCAAACAGGCATTTTTAATCTTTCAATATTTGAAGGATCCTCGAATTACTTATTATGAAGTATATGTGGGAGGATCCCTTGATTACTTATTAATGAAGTATATGGGCACAATTCTTTTGCTGCCCTCTTGGATACTACTTCTCAGCTAAGTCACTTAAGTGCTATTTTTAATTTAATTCTGTTTTTTCTGTTGTTTGTTCACTGAAGAAGGCTTCCTGCCGACACGTTTATTGTTTTTTGTGCTCTTTTTTTCAGTTTTGACCGTACTTTGTTTTACTCATTTCCTTATATGTGGGAGGATTCCTTAATTACTTATTATGAAGTATACGTGGGAGGATCCCTTAATTACTCATTATAAAGTATATGTAGGGGCCAAAGGACATGTGCTCTTATGGCTTCATGATCGGGAGGATGATGATGAAATATATTTGTTTACATTTTTGAATCAGGAGTAAAACCAAGCTTGCAGCCACCATGTACAAAAGTAATCAAAAAGTCATGCATAACTTCTGTCTATTACTGAATCAAACTAAGTTCATCTGAGCATATAATATATATATTGGCTCTTTAGCTCAGATTGTTGGTAGGCAAGCTTTATGACATGAGCTGAAGGCAAGGAGTTCAATCTCCATTCTTGCCTTTTTGTTGTTAAGTTATTTCTTATCTGTATAATACATAATAAACCAAACAGTTAAAATGGAAATTTTTCATCATAGTAAATACAAAAAGTGTGAAAGGAGCTAAAAAATCTTGTTGGTTTTTTTTTTGGTTTTTTTTTGGTCAAAGCTTATTTTGGTTGATGTATAGTTAATTACAAAGCATTCATTATTTGTTTTATTATCACTGATCCAAAAAATAACCCTAATTTTCCAGGGTCATACAAAGCTAATGAACGTGTTCAATGTGAAAGACATGTTCCACTTGGTGGATATGCCAGGTTATGGGTTCAACATGCCTGACCACTTTGAAACTAGTGTGGAAGCCTACCTCAAGTCAAGGAGGAAGTAAGTTCAGCGGAAAAGAATTAACCCCATTAGTTCCCTTTGCCTTACATTGTAATGGCACTGAAGCTCCACCAGCTAGGGCCATTGCCATACAACATCTGCAACATCATTTTCTGATTGTTGATTTGCTGTTCCCATTGTGTCCTACAAAGAACATCATATATCAAAACCACCATATCTCCTCCGTTTACATAATTAGTGGAAATGAGATTAGTTCAATGTATGGAGCAGTGAATATAATGGGCATCTTGTCCTTTGCTTTTTACAGTGCATAATTGCAGCAATACACATGATGACCAATACCGAAATACTAATACTGAGAAAGCATGTTCTATCTTTTGTAAATGCTCTCCCAGTTATGATAACTAATCAATGTCTTGAGGCAGAAGAAAGGGAAAGCGAGCCAGGTTAACTCTGTTTACAAAAATTGAGAATGTGTATTAGGTTGCATTATCATTATTATTAGTGCCTAAGACAAGTCATGTCTGTGAATGTTTTAAAATCATTTGAAGTTGACCACTAGTAGTCTTTCCTGTTACATTTACAACTAGACTTACTACTAGAAAACATATGCCAGAAATGTGCTCATTTCTTATTTATGATAAATAATTTTAACAAAGTTTTTTTGTACTTTATTCAAACAAATTTTATTCACTTTTTTAAAAATCTAATAATTGAATTATATGATGGAGAGAAGAAAAAAATAACTGTAAAAATAGTTAGTGCAGAATTTTTCTTTAAATTCAAAATATTTAATGCTGAGCTATCTAGAATTTTTTTTTTTTTTTAATGGGATAGAGTGGGTTGGGGGGTGGGGGCGCCGCAGGATAATAGTTACAGTCAGTGTTTAAACATGTGACAAATTTTGTATACAATATAGATCATTAAATGTTAATATGAACCAAACCAACTTTCAGCCTGACAAGAGTTTTCATGCTCATAGATGCCACAAGTGGTCCCGTTGATGTTGATCACATAGGCATAGATATGATGGAAGACATGGCAGTGCCTTATGTTGTGAGTGCTTGGCCGTGACCTTACGCAGGTCTTGATTCAAATATGCATTGTTCACTGAGAGCGTTTTCTAACCACATGACCCGAGAAACACATTTCTCATAAAGGAAAGCTAAACAATAATTCACAAATCATACAGAAGTACTGTGTGTTTTTAAGCCATTTAAAAAAAAAAAAAAAAGCAATTTGATTGGCACCAAAAAGTGTTGATTTATGAACACAAATGTGAACAAGCATATTTGTTGTTTTTTTATTTTTTTTTATTCTTGATAAGTCATGGTTTTACACTGAATCTGAGATTCTCAGATGTCAATACTTTTAAACTTTGACTTACAGGAGTTTCTCCTCCCAAAACTGAACCAATCTATTTTAACCCATTTGCTGCCAAAAATTTGGTGCATTGTTTAAAAATTATTACTCTTGATAATGCTTTTTAAGATTCAATTTTTTACTGTTTCTTCACAAATTGTCCAAAGACAAGTGGAGACTTAAAATGTTACATATCCATATGTGGGGATAACATTTGGTTTGATTGCATTCAAATTGCACAGCGGCAGTGGTTAACAAGTTTGTTTCATTTACTGGGAATGTTTGAGGAACAAATTTTTTACCCATATTTTGTAGTATATTTATGGCTTGTAATGTTTTTCAGCATTATGACATTTATTCTGTTTGATGGGAGAGTAGGTGTGACAAAAAATGACCAGAAGTATTTCAAACGTTACTCGGATCTTAAACTTCCATTATGTGTATGTATGCTTCCATTACTTTTATATTTCCCCAGTATTGATTGCATTCAGACTTCTTAACCCTTTAAAAGAAATTTAAGTTATTTTCTGACTCCCCCTCCCCCTACCCCCTTCGTTGTCACTTTTTGTCACAATTTTTACAATTAATATTTAAGCAAAACAAATAACATGCAATAATGCAATAAACATGACGCTGGGCTTTAAAGGTGTCATTTTTAGCTCTTCATTTTCTTTTTATAGTTTAACCCTTCCTAAGCCTATTGTAAGTCTGTGACATGATCAATAAGATCTCATAGGAAGTAGTTTGGATAGGACACTTTTGGAATTAATTAATTTTTTTCTTCTCCTTTGCTTGGAACAGATTGTTCTCACAAAGATAGACTTGGCGAGACCATCGACATTACTTCGTAGTGTTGTTTCAGTGTTGAAGTTCAGGGATGAGACCAAAGCTCACAGCTGCTTTCCACAGCCATTTTTGGTTAGGTAAGTTGCAGTTAACAGGACATGTGTTGTAAACATGACAATTATAGCTACCGATCATATGGCTGAAGAGATGGTTAATTTTCGAACTTTGACCTTTCCCAGTGATTCACAACAGCGCAGCCTGTTATGCCAGTTATTTTTTTTTACTATTTACTAATAATACTATTATGTAAAGTGGAATGACAAGTTAAGAGAAAATGTGCATTAAAAGTTCTCACATTGCACACTCCGCCAAATTGCACCAGAATTGAAACATTGAACATTTTGTCTATCCTTTTTGGGGTAGGTAGCTAAATGTGCTAGTCTTAGCAGAACCATTGTTTAGGATCAGTGCCATTTTTCCCAGTATTTATTAACAGTTATTCAATAAAAGGACAGTGAGTGTTTATCACCCAATAAAGGTCAGTTAGTGTTTATCACCCTATACAAGGTCGGTTAGTGTTTATCAACTTATACTATACAAGGTCAGATAGTGTTTATCCACCTATCCAAGGTCAGTTAGTGTTTATCCACCAATCCTAGGTCAGTTAGTGTTTATCCACCTATCCTAGGTCAGTTAGTGTTTATCCACCTATCCTAGGTCAGTTAGTGTTTATCCACCTATCCTAGGTCAGTTAGTGTTTATCCACATATCCAAGGTCAGTTAGTGTTTATCCACCTATCCAAGGTCAGTTAGTGTTTATCCACATATCCAAGGTCAGGTAGTGTTTATCCACCTATCCAAGGTCAATTAATGTTGATCTCTCCAAAAACTTCCGTTTGGTCCTATAACTGTTTCACCATTAATGTGTCACTTGTAATGTTATGTACAGCCAGTGATTTGGGTCAAACTGCTCTGCTACCAATACATGCCATTGAAGTGGAAGCTGTTGTATTTGCTTATTAAACATAGAGTTTATTACTTTTAATGTCACTTTCTGTACTTCTTAACTTTTCTCCAGGTCTTTTTTTAATATTTTAATTTACTGTCTTCAATTTCAGCTCGATGGATGGAGAAGGGCTAGCCTTCCTACAAGCATTTATTGCTTATGTCACAGGGAATCTCAAAATAAAATCATTGTCGTAGACTTGGGATGACCTGTACAACGCAATGATAAAATAAGATTTGATTTTCCTCTTTTAAAACAAATATTGAACAGAAAGATCAGATTACATTAACAATGAATTCTTTGAAGAAAACTGTTTAATTTTTATAATGTGATCTATTCTAATAAATTCTTTTTAAAAATTTTAAAAAATCACATCACTGGCATGTATGCCATTTGTTAATCTCATTAATATTTTTTTAAATCTAAACCTTAATCAATGAAAATCATCTGAAGAAAAGATATTTCATATTATTGTAGTATTTACCAAACTGTTCAGTGTGACAGATTTTTTTTTTCTTTTAAAAAGAAAATTATTTTCTAAATATTTTAAAATGTCTAATGGATTTGGCAAACTCCTTCAAACTTCATCCCCCCCTCCCCACCCTTTTTTTTCTGGTTTTGTTTGAAAAAGAATTATTAGATAAGTCATGAAATCAAGGGAAAGCCTGGTAATTATCCAAATACACGTTTAGTGGGGAGATAACTAAGAATTTTTAGAATGTTTTTTTTTAAACTTTAGTTAAATTTATTTATTTTGTTTTTTTCATTAAATGTGAAAACTTAAAGGACTGGTTTTTTTTAATGGAAAATGTGGTTTGTATAAAAAAATTTCCATGCTTTGTTTTAATATAAAAAAAGATTAAAAATCTTAAAATGTATTAACAGTGTTTTAGTGTCTTGATAATTTGAACCATTATTTACTCATTGCTTAATTAGTTAATAGAATGTACAGGCGAGTATTCTTAAAAGTAATTTTAAAAATTCTCTGATTGATATCTTAAAAAATGCACTGATTGGTTGGTATCTTTAAAAATGCACCGATTGGTATCTTAAAAAATGCTCTGATTGGTATCTTAAAAAATGCACTGATTGGTATCTTAAAAAATGCACTGATCAGTATCTTAAAAAGTGCACTGATTGGTTGGTATCTTTAAAAATGCACCGACTGGTATCTAAAAAAATGCACTGATTGGTATCTTAAAAAATGCTCTGATTGGTATCTTCAAAAAATGAATTGATTTGTATCTTAAAAAATGCTCTGATTGGTATCTTAAAAAATGCCATGATTGGTATCTTAAAAAATGCTCTGATTGGTATTTTAAAAAATGCTCTGATTGGTATCTTAAAAAATGCTCTGATTGGTATCTTAAAAAATGCTCTGATTGGTATCTTAAAAAATGCTCTGATTGGTATCTTAAAAAATGCACTGATTTGTATCTTAAAAAATGCACTAATTGGTATCTTAAAAAATGCACTAATTGGTATCTTAAAAAATGCTCTGATTGGTATCTTAAAAAATGCCCTGATTGGTATCTTAAAAAATGCACTGATTTGTATCTTAAAAAATGCGCTGATTGGAATCTTCAAAAAATGCGCTGATTGGTATCTTCAAAAAATGCGCTGATTGGTATCTTCAAAAAATGCGCTGATTGGTATCTTGAAACCAACCATCATCTGCTTCCAGCTTGTATGGGAACAGGAAGTACATGCTATTACTCAACCATGTTCTGTACATTACCCAAGCAAAGTGGTTTTTTTGCCCTACCCGAGGTGTATTAGATAGATAATTTTGGCCTCCCTTTACCATGCTATAGCATTGACATCTACTAAATAAGGAAATCAGTGTATTGGCTTCACCAGGATAATTACTGCCCATTATTAATGTACAAATCCCCTGTAGCATTAACTTTCTTTTAATAGTTTTACATCCTATGTCATTTTGAGACTTGTGTGAATGTAAGGCCCAAGCTAGTCTAGCTCTCTCCTCCTTCTCCTCCCCCCCCCCCAGCGTGTTTGGTGCATGAGGTTGTAAATGCCATCTAGTATCGATGGAGCTGGACATGTGCTGAATAAATAATTCATTCAGTTGCCATTAAGCATAATGAATATTTGTAACGCCTTACAATGACGAATTGGGGGTTAAAGGTTAATTTTGTAATAATTAAATATATAAACATAAAAGAGAAATGGCCGAAGGTTGTATATCAAATCTGGCAGCTACCGAAATAACCATTCGGAATTTAAAACTTGAATTTCAGATCAGTGTCGTTCAGACCAGTTCCATTTCAGGCTGTATTAAAAAAATAGGTCTACGGTCTATGGTTTGACATTGCGCAGGAAACTCAAATAGCAATTATCTAAGATAATCATACAATTAATTAAAAATAGTTGTTTTATTTTTTTTTTTTTCAAGTTTCGCAAACAGCTCGACACCGGGAAATTATTTTCTTGGACATATAATTGATTTTTATTTCCTTATTTAATCGGAATCGTTAACCTACTGACTGGAAATCGAAATTTATAGCGACAAATTTCAAAGAAATTTTTTCACCGTCCGTCGTCTCCCCCCCCCCAACCCCCTCTTTTGCTAATGGGCCTACTAATACGGCATGGTTCAAGAATCTCGAAGTTGAACATTGTCTTAAAATGTTTAGAGCCAAATAAAAAAAAAAAATAAACAAAGAATATTTGACGCTCAAAAACCACAAGAATTGTATTTTGTTATTAATTATGTTTTATTTATTGATAACATCAAAGAGTGGACGGGATGCTGCGCGTAATGCAGAAGACAGACGAATGGAGGAGAAGAGTTCACGTGTCATCTATGGCGCCCCCCAACGGTCCAAGGACTAAGGGACATGATGATGATGATGATGTTTTAGTGTTGTGTCGACTTTTAAAAATTTTATTTGCATTATCTTTTTCCCATTGTTTCTGTTATTATTAGTATTATTAATTAATCATTGAATACAAATAACTAGCCAAGCAGTGGCGGAGGCGATGCGTGAACTTCTCTTTGACTAAAGTTAGTTGACAAAACATGCATTCAAGAAACGACCTTTATAAAAACGCACCACTTAGTGCTAACTTCTGAGAATGTTATTTTTTGGCACCTAATGAACATGCCATTACGACCATGCATACTTAATGTACCTAGAGCCTAGAGAAATAGCATGTGTGATTTTAAGGTGTTATAAGGAGAGCGACTGCAATCATGTTAGCAAAATATAAAATGAGTAAAAAAAAAATGGGTTAAACCTGAAAAAAGGAACGCAACATAACAACGAACGTGTCGGAAGGAAGCCTTCGTCAGCGAACAAAACAACAGAAAGAACAGAATAAAATTTAAAAATAGCACTTAGCTTAGAAATAGTATCCATGGGCAGCAAATGAATTGTGACAGAAAGTAAGTGAGTGAGAGATTAAATAGGGAAGGGGGGAAAGAAAAGAGGAGCGGTAAGTTCACTGCGATAGGTTGGGACGTGGAGGGGCGAGGCTAGGTTCAAGCTGTGAAAAGAGACATGACGTTCATACCATATGAAGTCAATGTGCCATAAGTCAAGATAAGCTTGTGTTCCAAATTCACCCGCCTGGGTGTGTTCGTGCTAGCCACGATGTTGATTTTAAGGTGTTATTGAAAGGGGATGTCCTCTAATTACGTCAACAAAATGAGGGGATGGAAATGTTGGACAGTTTTTGACAAAGGGGAAGGGGGGGGGGGAATTAGTTGACGTCAACATGCATGTTTTTTCTATTAAAATTTATTTTTTTAAAATTGACTGGTTCTTACATTTTTTTAAACAATTTGATCAGTGTAAATAGTCATATATTGTTAGGCTTTTAACAATGTAAGAGTTATTTAAGTCTTGTCTGTCTGTGCACTGCAGGTAGCTGATCAGAATGTTTGCACACTTTGTTAGTGAAGGAGAAGTCAAAAGTTGGCCTCTCTTCACCTGCAGATTATGTTTGTCGCAATGATTAGGGCGGTATGTTTGCGGTCATGTTGCATGTACCGTATGGCAAAAGCATGTTCAACAGCACAGACAATGCCCTCTTGAGCATAAGAAGTTTCCACCTGCTCCTCAACAAAAAAGGATTCGACCAATGCGAGTAGCTGCAAGAAGACGGCAGAGCCGTTCTTAGGAGTTTGGGGGCCCTAAGCATGGAGCGTAGGTTGCGGGCCCCGGAAGGTGGGGTCCGGGGGTGGAGCTCCCTCGAGCTGAGGAGAAAACACCACCCACCACTGAGGCACCTCCATTCTGCCTTCATCAATGTTTCCTCTTTCCCATTCCCACGGCCAAGCCCCCGATCTCCTGTCTGCCATCCCGAAAGCTCCCCCCTGCTGCTTCCCTCCCCCTGCCTCCGAATTCAACTCAGAATGATAAATTTCAGGATGAGGAAAGTAACGTGAGTGACACAGACGGCTGCAGTGCCAGTTTTAAAAAAAACCCGGGGGATCGAGGGCGCCTCACGGGGGCCCCCTCACGTTCGGGGCCCTACGCGGATGCGTAGTCAGCGTATTCCTAAGAACGGGCCTGGAGACGGAGAGCGCTTATGGTAATTATTGTTCAAACCGACAATGCTTCTATTTTAAGTGCTGAATGGTTAGATAAGGATGATGTTGACTTGTCTGGTGTATCAGTTCCGCAAGATGACAATGATAATTCAACTACTATAGACTATACCCATCAGGGGCGTCATTTCAGGGGGGGGGCGAAACCAAAACGTTTTCGGCTTGTTAAGTTGTTTATTACTGAAGGTGCCACAGTACAAAGCAATTTAAATAAAACCTGAAAAATCAGTCGGGGAGGGGGGGGGCATATACCCCCTGCCCTACCGAAATGATGTTCCTGGTGCCCATTTTTACGATAGAGCAATACCTGCCTACTCCATGGTAAGATAGCAGCTAGGTACTATTCTACAATTGTCAGCTGTACTGACAATAATCATATTTCTATTTCCACAAACATTTATATTAAGTCTTTAAAAACCTTTTAATTGATTTTGTATTATAAAATTTAAGTGGAAACACTTTTTAACTTCTTGATTAACAAGCTAAAGATTTAATACAATGTTTTTCCTACAATTTTGTGTCATTAAAAATACATCAGCACAAGGTAAAACGTATTAATAAATGTATTTATATTATAATTTATTGGGGGTGGGGTATAAAATGTTGACAAAATTTAATATGGAAAGGGGGGGGGGTCATCAAAAGTTTGAGAGCTGTTGAAAAAAAGAAAAAAGGGGGGGGGGGTAAAAATTGTTGACATAATTAATGGACGACCCCTAATTTTACCGATTTTGTTTTGTTATGAGTGTTACTTATGCTTTTCCATTGTTTTACCGATGTGTTAATTTATTTTTATGTGCCCTCAATACAGTCATAAAACTGGAATTTGAGGTGCAAAGTGTTCCTATTACAATAAGATTATGATACCAAAAGTGTACAATTTGAGTCACATGAGTGTGTTGCGAACAAACATTCTACATGTACAAGGAAACTACAAAAGCACTGGCGTAGCTATGACTACGAGTGTGATTGTGATGTATGGAAAGACCGTGTGTGAAAATGATAAGGATTAAATTTACGAGACTACAGTTCCAACTAGGTGAAGTGAGGGGAGTATCAAGACATATGAAAGCTTGGAATTTTGAGGAAAAAAATCAAATGAATGAAAGTATCTGTTGAAAGCCCTCTTCGGCGAACGGAAACAAAAGAAATACAGGAACAAAATATGTTTTATATTAACAAAAGTTGGTGTAAAAAAAAATTAAATAATTTTGTACCCTTACGCTTGGTTTCAAACATATAGTTGTCTTTTCTATTTTTTTTTTTTTTTTTTTTTTTTTTTTTTTTGGTAATGTTGTCATTGTGTAACTGTAGCCTGCCCAAGTGCCCATTCATTAGATTGGCACCCAGGCGCTCCCCTTTAACATAAGTTAAAAGTTGCACGATTGTTGTAATCAATTGCAATTCCATCTTACATACTGCTTTTCATATACAAACTTCTTCATTGACTCGAACTCAAGAGTATACAACCTTTTACCTACCTAAAGAGGCCAATATTAAAAAATGAGGGGATCGCCAAAAATTACATCACATTAAATGATTATTGGCTCGATGACAAATCGTTGGAAAACGGAGTAATTTTTTATTTTTTTTTACTCGATCTGCGTTCAAAATATAAGTAATAAAAATAAATAGCACCATAGATAGATTTGCCTCAAATAATACGCATATGCCTTTCAAAAATAGCATCCTATAATAATAAATATAGACTTTAAATTAAAATAGACTTGATATATATATATTTTTTTTTAACTGTTAAAAGTCATACTCGTCTAGTGTCTTGACCAGACTTAAGATATGCTATTTATACTAAATGGGTCTATAATTTTTATTTATAAAAATAACTATTATTTAATTAAATATATTTTTTTTTAATTCCTAAAAAATTTTTAATGGTATTGGCTACTTCTTAAAAGTTATTAAGTCAGAATTTAGAAATCCCCTCTATTAACAACCACTGCATTATGTGTTAGCAAAAATAGCCAATCGCGTGGCGAGAAATGTCGCTGCGGACTTGGCATGCGCGCGATTTCCTGCCAGAGGTTTCCATAAAATGTTTATTTTGTTTGTTTACAGATTTGTGTCTCATTTTGTGGAATACTTAAATTAATATTCTTTTTGATACATTCACATTGCTACTCGTTTGAACATCAGTTATTCAGGTAAGGAATGAGCGGACACTATGACTTCAGCTTTGCATTTTCTATTTATTATTAGTTATTTTCTGCCTCTGATGTGGAAATCGGGATGACGCCGAGAAAAAACTGAGAAGTTGCTTTATTATTTTGCAAATAATATCTATATTTTTAATTCTGACTATTCCCATGGAGGTTATATTAGTTTTCTTTCAAATATTTAGCATTTTAGAGACTGTGGTTTGGGATGGCACTATGAAATAAACAATAATTTGGTAGGGACTAAGAGAGGGAAAATTTTCAGTGGGTTCCTTCCCCTGGCGCCCTTGGCTAACTCGGCCATCAACGATAGGTTTAGTGTGGTGTGCACCACCAAGGTGAGGAATAACTCTGGGGATACAAATTTTTCATTGTTGTCGGTCCTTCTCAGACATCCATTACCAAATTTAATGCAAACAGATTGACAACTCCTATTCCACCTATATAAATGTATTACTTTGATAAAATGTACCAAGTCTTAGTCCTAGAGTAGGCCAGAATAGGGTCTATACTATTATTATTAAATTTAATGCCTTTTTTTCACTGGCTAAAACTGGACTGAAGGTTGGTTTCTTCGGCATCACTTAAACTAAATTTAATAAGTGTGTCCCTAAATGCCTAAATAGTTTGTATAGGCCTATGATCTTTTAATGCACTATGTTACATAACTAGGCTTAGTTATAGCTTATCCCCTAGCGGTAACCCTATATCATATGACATATGTTAAATATTATTAGTATTAGTAATTATTATTAGTATAAAATATTTGGTCCTTTATTAATTGCTAAATTTTTCTTGGTGTTTCAATTTACAAAATTGAGATTATGATTGATTATCTTATCCGTATTTAGATATCCCTCTGTAAACTCTTTTGATTTATGACTTAATAACTTTGGTTTAGGATTCTTATTCGGTTGAAAAATAATATGATTTTCATTGTGATAATTTCATTTTCATTTAAATATGAAATAGAAAATTATTGAATAAGATTAAAATTATTCCCAGGATTAGGCTTACTTAATTAGAATAACTTTTATTAGGTGTAGTGATTTAGTCGTTTAATAATTAAGACCCAACTATGATTTCAATTAGGCCTATATTATTTTTCTACTTTGGCCATCATTTTAGAATTTAGTAAAAGAATCATTGAGAACTAATTTAAAATTAAACTTACATCAAATTAGTAACTATATGCCAATGGCTATGATTATAGATAAAATATACTAAAATACTTGGTGCCCTCTACCAGTAATCATGGATATTAATATTGCTTTTTTAGGAAATATTAGGTACGGTTGGACATGCGAAGGGAGCACCTGTTTAATTTCATTTGTTTAAATTATAAGTATTTTTAACAAAGAAAAGGAAAAATTAGATTATTTTAAAAATCAACAACCTGTTATAGGTTTCAAAACTAATAACCCAAATTTGGTTTATTGATATCCTTACTTGTAATATTTGTATTAATGATATTGCTCACGTTTGTTCCTATGGTTATAATAACTTAAGCCTACACTACTCTACAAATATAGTTGGTTTTTTTTGTGGTGAAGTCTTAAGATATTTTGTTCTTTAAACATGATTTGAAGGTTTTTTACCTGTGCACAACTGAAATGGCTAAAAGTGTCCAACATTCCAAGATTATATACCCTCCATCATGCAAAGAGTTGACAGATGATGTTGGAAAAGATGAGCTGATACGTCGTTTGAAAGTGAGTTAACTTGTTCATGCATTTTCCTACATGAATGTATTATTTCTATAACTGATAATTTTTAAACATGTTATTCTATACACTAATTTTCATCAACTTTCAAATGATGGATCTTATACTACCTATGGAAATATTTAAATCCCATTTCACTTCATGCAATCATTTTCAAATAAAGTATTAGTTCAAAAGAAATGTATGATTTTAAAATGTATGTGGCGACTTATTATTCAACAAAATATCAGGTTTTGGCTCGGGCATTTCAAGACATGGGTCAAGATGACAATGACAGCTATGCCCCTCTTGCTCTGCACTTGGCTACAGACACATACATGGAACATAGTAACAAAGATGTTCGACTTCTTACTGCTTGCTGCATTGCAGATGTGTTCCGTATATTTGCCCCAGAAGCACCTTACAAAGAGCAAGATCAATTAAAGGTATTTCTTGTATAAAACAATTTTGATTAAAACTAGTAATTATGCTAAATACATGTAATTACACTAATACACATGAAAAGGTTATAAAATTAAATTTCTGAATTACTTGGGAAGCAGAATATACCGTTTACATCCTCTGCTAGGAATCTTAGTTATATTCTTTCTAACAACATGTCTCTCGATAAACATATCTCTCACGTTTGTTGCTCTGTATGCACTGCTATCCGTCAGATCAGCTCTATCCGCCACTACTTCACAGTTAGCACAACAAAAACACTAGTCTATGCTCTTGTTCCCTCTCGTCTTGACTATTGCAACTCTCTTCTGTCAGGTTCACCAAACATTTCATAGAAAAACTGCAGAAAGTTAAAAACTCAGCTGCTAGGTTAGTTCTAAAGGCAAAAAAATACGTGATCATGTCGCTCCACTCACTTCATTGGCTCCCTATACAGGCATGCATTGATTACAAGCTGTTCTCTCTCACAACTTTTTCTCGGATTCCTGCCCTTCCTATCTAACCAAACTTCTTTCTGTCTATTCACCCTTTCGACAGCTTCGCTCCCCCGCAGACACACATATTCTGTCCGTACCCCAGAAGCGCACTAAAACATGGGGATCGATCTTTCTGCGCCCTCAATGGGATTTGTTTGCCACTACACCTCCGAAATATACCAACCACGCAGGCCTTAAACTTCACTAAAAACACATCTCTTTAAACTCTTACTACCTTGACTGATTCCCCCCTCTGACCGATAAGCGATGCTGCTGGCTGCCGTCCATGGTTTAACATGTAAAAGTTCTGGGGTGGGTTGGGTGAATATACTTTTGTTTTGTTATTATGCATCTGTTCTTTATTGCATAAATGTATTTTATTTTAATGTCACGATTATGTCTCTTTTGCTAATATTTTTGTGTACAGCGTGGTGAGCCCAGCCCTAGGCTGGGGTACCACTTTATATAAGACCACTATTAATAATAATAATATAACTGAAACTTAAAATTTAAATAAAATCATATTTTACTTTGTTTAGTTTTTTAACATTATTCATTGTTTGATATCAGAACGTTGTAATTATGAGGCTTCTGACGGTAAAAATATTTTTGTAATAGGAAATATTCATGTTCTTCATTCAACAACTGAGGGGGCTGGAGGATCCAGACGCTCCTTCTTTTAAGCGTTACTTTTATTTGCTTGAGGTAAATATTGAACTGAATTGTGTGAACTTTAAGGTAGTATCTATGATCAAAATGAATTTAAACTTAATATTCTTCATGCAACACATATTATGGTGCATTACATATGAGATGAAACCATTATTAGCCATAACTACAACAGAGATTTATACATTATACTATAACTTGACACAAAGCCTTTTAGGGGCTATGTGAGAGAGTTTAATTTGATATAATCTTGAAAAATTTGTTAATGTGATAATTTAATTTTATATTTATGAATTAAATACAAAAATAAATTTGTTCAATCTACTAAAATGAATTTATTATTATTTCAGAACCTGTCTTGGGTCAAATCCTTCAATATTTGTATTGAACTAGATGAAAGTCAAGAAATTTTCTGTGCCCTCTTCAAACTTTTTTTCTCAATAATAAAGTAAGTACCGTTAGCAATTTATCAGGCATGTGTAAATATTCCTTCTATGAATAGTTTGCATGGCTAAGTCTGTGCGATTTGTGCCAACATTATGAATTTGTTTAACTCTCTATCCTTCAGTGATAAACATACAAGCAAAGTAAAAACATTTATGCTTGACATCATGGCTCCTCTCATCTCTGAGGCAGATTTTGTTTCCCAAGAACTATTGGAGACTATTCTGGTCAACATGGTTGACCCAGTAAAGGTATTTTTTTTTTTTTGCAGCATCATATGATAACAAAAAAATGTGGTTTCAATTATGGAATAATAATTAGCTTGTTTTTTATAAATTATTTAACTAAATTTTACAGGGTTACGAAGTCCTCTCAAATATATATATATTTGTAGAGCTACTGAGAATTTATAAAAATTCATTACCCATTTAAATAGAAATGTGAAAGTGTATCCACTCAAATTAGACGTGTTTGATCAGGCTTCAACTTTAGTCTTTGAATACATATTTATTATACATTGAATTAAAAAACATTAAAATAAAATTTAATAATTATTTGAATCCGTTATCTTTTCTGATATAGTCTCACAGGAAAATGGCATACATAATGGCTAAAGACTTAATCAAGAGAACATCATCAACTATAGAGCCTTGCATTCAGACTGTAAGCCAACTTACAAATTATTGGTGCTGAAAACATAAATTTGACTTTATATGCTTCTAATAGACAAATATTTGATGTATAAATATATATTATATATGTCATGTTTAGAAAAATAAAGCAATTAAATCAAAATTTTATGCTTATTAATAATTGTGTATACTGCTTATGAAGTACAAATTTTGTTTTTAAATATTTATATTACAAGTATATCTACATTTTTTGTTTTGACACTTGTATCTGTTGTAAAATGTTTAAAAGAAAATCATTAGTGTCAGTGTTTTTATTTGTTTTGTATTGTTCGACAATTAGATAAAATTTTAAGAATCATAAATATAAACAATACATATAAAATTAAATGTCTGGATTCATTTCATTTCCTCCCTTGTAGTTTTTCAACAATATGTTGATGTTAGGAAAGCAAGCTGACAGTGAAATTGGAAATCATTTATATGACCTCATCTATGAGCTAAATCAGGTCTCTCCAAGCATTCTACTAGCTGTTATACCTCAGTTGGAATTCAAATTAAAGGTAAAAAGTGTGTTACAGCGCCTTTTTGGTCATATAAATTTTCTTTTTTTACACCATTTATGTTTGTTTAAGTGATGAATAACTTTTAATAATATTTAAGTAATTAAGTATTGTTCTAATTTTTTATAAAATTAAAAATCTTTTTAAAAATTCAATTTATTATATTTATATAATGTTATGACTTTTACCTTTTAAAAATGTAGACCTAAAGCATTATAATTTGTATTGTCTTTCTGATGTTTTTTTTTTTTTTATTTATAATTTTGAAAAATACATATTAAATACATGTATAAGATAACATTTCCAAAATGCTCTATGTTCAATGCAGAGCAATGAAGAAGCTGAAAGGAAAAGTGTCACTAAGCTTTTGGCTAAAATGTTCTCTGAAAAAGATTCAGATCTGGCATCTCAGAACAGAGCCCTTTGGTTCTGTTTTCTTGGAAGGTTTGTGTTATACTAAAAATACAAGCATTCAGTGCTTCATATTTATTCCAATTTTTTAAGCCATTGAATTAGAGAACATTGTGGGTTTTTTTTAAGGATTTCAAATGAAATTGGTCATTTGGAAAGAGAACTGAACTTTTAAAATGTAAACATTTGATTGATTCTCAACAAACTCTATCACAACTTGTTAAGAGATTATCTGAAATGTTTTATAACAGGTACAATGACATCTGTGTCGCAATCAGAACAGTGTGCATTCAACAAACACAACACTTCATTTTGAATCACCCAGAACTTGTTAAAGATGTGCTTGGTAAGAGAATCCTCAGAACAATTTTTAAAGACTTTCTTGCTATTTACATATCCTTCTTGTTTGTCCATCGTAATTTTAAAAAAAGCAACAAAAAAACATAACTAAGTTGATCATTGTTGATCACGTCTGCTTTTTTCAGTGAAGTGTGGTTAGGGGAAATCAGGTGTACTTTTTTGTTTTATGCCTAGGTAAAGAGTTGACTCATTTAACTGGGATTTTTTTCTTTAAAGTAATTAATTCTACTTTTGTCGATAACTTTAGGATTACAATTTTAATACTAGAATGTAGAAAATAAAAACATATTTTTAAAAAACACTGTCAAATATGAGTTTAATCGCACTTAAACATGACATCAGATATTAAAAGTTTTAATAATTTTTAAAAATATTTTCTGCAGTCTTTCTTTGCGTAATGCTTATTAAGAAATTTTTATTATTTTCTACTTTTTAGTGCTTTTAAACTCGTCTTTGATAGAAGATCTTTTTTAACAAGTTTCCTGCATTTTTAGATGAAATTAATTATTTTTTATAATTGTAGTTTTAATTTTAAACTGGGCTTGTTTATTTATTTTATTTGATCATTTAAACTAACTTAGATGATTCAGTTATTGTCTCACACAAGATTATAAATACAATTATTGAATTTTAAATCTCAAGAGCAAATAAAAGTTCGCCAGCATGACCCAGAAGAGACTGTGCGATTAGATGTTGTAGAGAGTCTGTGTAAAGTGGCCAAGTCAGATTTGAAGGCCATGACGTCTGAAATGTTGCAGTTTGTTAAGGAGAGAACACTAGATAAAAAGGTAAGTTGAATCAGCTTATTGTTGAGATTAAAATGAAAATTCACGATTTCTCAAGGATAGAAAAATTGATTAAAAAAATTTTATTTATTCAAATAACTATGTTATTTTCAAAATACTATGTTCCGTTTCAGTTCAAAATTCGCCGTGAAGCCTTATGGAACTTGGGAAATATGTATAAACAGGCTGTTGTTGATAAAGAGGTTCCAGATCCTGAACTGGCCAGTAGGCTAGAGTTTGTTAAGAACAAGATTTTGCATCATTATTACCAAAATTCAACTGATGACAGGTATTTTTCATTGATCATTTTGTAGATTTTTCACTTTTTTAAGATGTTCAAAATAATTGGTAAAAGTACAATTTTTTAAACACTTTATAGGGTATTAAAGTGATTGCTTGATGATTAATATAATATAACTAACAGCAAACTTTTTGTTGTTTTACAGCTGATTGTAGGCAAATATCTTTGATAAGAACAGTTTATTATGTTTTAAAACATTGTTTCTTGATGAAGAACACAAGGTCTATAGAGTAATTTTATTATTTTAAATTAAAAAAACTGAGCAGGAAAAAAATAAATTAAGTTTTGACAAATTGTTTTAACAGGGCTGAAACTCTCCTTTAAAAAAACTACTGGAGTAAATTCCCTTTGCCTTTCTCAACTTCTTTTGACACACTTACCTAAGTAGAAATTTGTTTTTGTTGAATGCAATAAGTTTATCAAAATAAACTTGTACACTATATTAATTTGTAGTCATATTCCATTTCTTTAATACTAAATAAAGAGATATGTATGTATATAGTGACATGGATTAAATGATAAATGTTCTTCTCAATAAATTTTAAGATTTATCATTTTTAAAGCTACAAGAAATTATTGAAGGCCAGCAGGATTTTTTCACCTACAAACAACCTCTGTGTAAGAAAGCCTCAGCAAATTTCTATGAACACATACCATCAAAATTCATAATTTTCATCAAAATTCATATTTTTGTTTTCAAATTTGTTTTCAGGATTCTAGTAGAGAGGATGCTGAATATTCACCTGGTCCCCTTCCAGAGACAAGTGAATGAGAAAATGACCATTCTTCTCAACCTCTATTCTACTCTTGATGAACATGCTGTCAAGTAAGGGACTTGGTCCTGCTTTTAATGAAAATTCTAACCAGAAATGTCAGCTTATTTTCGAACAAACTTTATTTGTCAAATTACGCTCACTTGTTCATAAATTAATATCTTTGCATATTAGATGTACAATTAAATTCAGTTATTTATTTATTTTTCTAGAGCTTTCTCCGAGATCCTAAAAAGCCGAAACCTGTAAGTACATTTTTAAAAACTTATAAATTTGTACCTAAGCGTTTGTATTTTTGACACCCACACTTTTAGGTTACCTGGCTACCCTTTTTCAGCAAAGAGGTGTTGCCTTACTTATCATTACCAGCAGTTTAATCATATCTGAAATGCTTAATTTTTCAGAGCACGTCATTTAGTCCAACAAATAATAGAAGCTCATGATAAAGCAAATGAGGCTAGCCCACCACCCGTTTTACCGAAATTGGTGCAGCTGGCACGTAAGTGAATAATGCGGATAGCTCTGACAATTTGCTTTCACTTAGATAGGTCTACTGAAGTACTTAAGTGATTTACCTTACAACCTTTTAACCAGTAAAAATTTTAAAGGATATTTAGATTAAACATTAAATTGTAATTTTTTTACACTTAGACATTTTTTAGACAAAAAAAAAATCAGAATGTATAGACATATGAGGCTGGCTTTCATTCTTGTATTATTCACTCAGGTACATTGCCAGAATCAGTAAAGCCTCACGAGAACCTAAAGAAATTAAATCTAATGTTAAAAGATGACACTCGTTTGAGGATGCTGTTCAAAACGCTTGTTGGACCAAACTGTTCATGCAAGAAAGCTGAAGAGATAGTGGTATTGCTAATTTACTTTTTTAATCCGTTGGCCATGCTAAAAGAAAAACTTTTGTAAAGCTCTTAAAATGTATCAATATTTCCCAGCTATTTTTTATGGACCATAAACTACAACGTTATTTACTTTCTGTTTTTTTTTTATATTGTTGTCATTTTCTGATTTCAAAGTTTTGTGGTAGATAAATCCTTTTCGACTTTTTAAAGCTCTTTATGTCACAAGGAAACTTTAACTGGTCTGTATTCTGAATAAAATATTATTTGTATAGTTTAGATGGAATATCTGCTTTCCTTTTGTGATTGCAAGCTACAAGCATTCTAATTATATCTAAATTTAATATTTCAGAAAGATATTCTGAAGAAAATTGGTGTCACCCCAGGTGTGGCAAACTTTATTTACCAAATGACAAAATCCCTTGTGGAAAGGATTGCTCCTGTGATGGTGGATGCATTGGCCATTGATCACCTGGTGCTTGCAGTGTCTGAGAAGGTTGCTAGCATTGATGATGATGGGAAAGATTTGATGGAAGCTGGTGTGCAGAAAGGTGTCCAACTTCTATTGGTAAGTGGTTCAGTTTGTTGTTGTTTGTTACCTCTAAGAATTATTTCCTAGATTTTTACACTTAAAATATAACCAAGACTTATAATATGGTTGAGCTGTTAAACATAATTAAAAAGGCAGGAGTTTCAGGACCAATATTATCTTTTATAAAGAAAAGATTTTCTGTATTCTTTTTCCTCCATGTCTGAAAAATATCCCTAAAACTAAATGTTTATAAATTTATTTTCAGACTTTGTCATACTATTTCCCGTATTACTTCAAATCGCTTGAGATATTTGAAAACTTTCTCTCATTTGTCAAGAATGATGATGATGTCGTCAGTAAGTGGATTTTTTTGTGTTTTAAGGAGATATTTTTCCTTCCTGGGATTTTTATTCTTCTAGATTAAATATTTATCTATTGGGTAAAAATGTTACTTTAATTTTTTTACAATGAAAAGCATAAATAACTGTTTCTGCTGTTAAAGGTGACTTGGCGATACAGATAATCACAAACACAGGTTCCCGCTTGCATATGGACCACCCAGAGGTCTATTCGTAAGTTAATTAATTAAACATAATTATTTTTTTAAATGTATCATTTGAAATTATAGTAATACTTTTTTTTTTTTTTCGTGTTCATTCTATTTTCTATGCTTGAATCTAAACAAAAACTTCAGCTAGGTTTTGTTAGAGCTGATATTTTTGTCATTTATGGTAGCAACCTTCCTACCACTTGCATGTAAATTTCAGATCTCTAGTTCCTATTCTTATCAACCTTGCAAAGTTTGGTACACCCAAGCAAGCTAAACACGCACTGAGGTGCATTAATACTATCTGCATCAACAAGGAATCTGCTGTTGCCAGTATTTTTGAGGTTTGACAAATTTTATTTGTTCTTTTCTTGTATAAAACCAGAATATATGCTAGAATTATCAGTAAATTATTAGTTAAAATGAAAGAAGTCGTAAAAAGCAGCTCACAAAGCGTGGAAAACACATTTGCTGTTTACTGGGTACACAATGCCTGCTGTGTACAGCTAAAGCGACTATGTAGGCAACCCTTGCTCACAATCTTTACATTATTTATCCTTGAAATAAACACAATTTTTTTTTTTTTTTACTGTTACATGCAATAAAATTTCTGATAATTTTTTTTATTAAATCATCTGTGTTAACTTTTTGTTTAATGGCCTTAAATAATATATTTTTTCTTGGCAGTCTATTCAAAATGCTCTCAACCCTGACAATGCAAATTACCTAACAGCCATCGTGTCACTCGGTCATATTGCTCAGTTGTTTCCGAAGCTCTATCCCACAGAAATCAAAAGCATAGTATCCAAAGTCATTGTCAAAGACCTTCTTATGAAAGACAGGGTGAGACTTTTTCATTGCTCTCATTACTTTTGCAGACCTGTTTACTCTTACGATTTTGGCGTACAATGTACGATTTTTAGATGTCTTTTACGATTGTACGCCAAGACCCTCCAAAACTACGATTTTCAGAGACCCGGTGGAAAAAATTTTCCCCGATTTAAAAAAATTAATACATTTTCGGGTTTGGACGTTTTAGCCCTCTCTAATGAAGATCTGGCAGTGAATATGAACGAAAAAAACCATTGGTTGTTTTGTTTTTTTTTAAAGTTGGGACCATCCTTATTATATTTGGAAAGTACTCATGGGGAGTGGGGAGGTGGGGTTGTTGATGACGGAAATTGTGGCATACGAGACACGCATGGGTAGGGGATTGGTGGGAGTGTCAAAGGATATAAATAAATAACCCCGACGTATCGTATTTAGTATTGACGGGATCACAGTGAACTAGCTGGCTGCTGCGTCAACAGTAATATTTAGACTTGTCGCCCTAGCCACAACTTCACTCACCATCGCCTTTGACTGCTACCAAGCGTGTGACGTAGTTTTGGTACAGAATTATTTTGTTCCTCAGAACCGCGGCGATTGTAAAAATAGAGATGGTTTTTTAAATAAAATAGATCATCCAACTGTTCTGCAGTGGAGCCTTGGATTTTGGCATATTTGATAAGATCCAGTCACCGACGTAGTAGTTGGATAGCTTTACGTTAACAAGGTGGTGAGGGGGTTATGAATATTTTTTACATTTCATTTTGCCTACCAAGTTTGTTATATATGGATGTCCCATTGTCCCAACAGCCCTGGCGTACGCAGTGGGCTCCATAGACGGATGTGCACATTGTCCCAACAGCCCTGGCGTACGAAGTGGGCTCCATAGACGGATGTGCACATTGTCCCAACAGCCCTGGCGTACGAAGTGGGCTCCATAGACGGATGTGCACATTGCGGTATTTTAATGTTTCCGGCGAGCCTTTTTGTTTTCGTTACCGTAGTTGAGCATGCACACTGCACAATACATTACGATATGGCATCAATGAAATGAAAGGCACAATACATTACGATATGGCATCAATGAAATGAAAGGCACAATACATTACGATATGGCATCCACACAATGAAAGGCACAATACATTACGATATGGCATCAATGAAATGAAAGGCACGCGAAACCGATGATGAAGAAGGAACTTCAACTGAACATCAAATTCAGCAAAAGAAATTTTATTCGCTGATATCCTATCTTGAATGTCAGACAAAATTGACTGAGTTGCGTTCTTCAAATAAGGGTCCATCAGACGCAAACTGCACAGTCGGACTTTTCATTAGCAATCAATCAGAGATAAAAGGAGTGGTGTTGATTTAAGAGATTGTGTGCATGGAGCCGGTCTAAGTATTTCAATTTATATACTCAACACCGCCAAATTTTCGTAATGACAGTTCGGGTGTGTGTGTGCGTGGTTGGGGGGGGAGGGGGTGTCCTCGGCAGAAAGTATGTGCGTTATTTAAACAATTCTGCAACATTCATCCCGAAACTCTGAAAGTCCAAAAATAACATTTCTATCTCGAATGGTGTAAACTACCAGCCAATGTGTAGTAGGCATTAGACTCGTGATGTTGTCAAGGGGTATTTTCACAAATCAACTGGCTTGCTATACTCAATAGTGGAAGAATTACAGTACGGTGTTAAGTCTACCGAATGTTCAACGCGCGCATGACGTATATTTCGTTGGGCTACGCCAGTGGTTCTAAAATATTTGTTTGCCGGCGCCTGTGCAATATTAGGTTTTCACCAGGCGCCTTGCGTGACATTCTAACAAGTGCATTTGGACATAGCGAATACCAAAATAAAATAAAGGGTGGGATAAAAATAAATATAACACGTATGTAGGTCACTGAGCGCCATCTGTAGCTACAAACAGTAGATACTCAACTGGGTAACTGGACCGAAAGATGTCACATTGGATTAAAAGTAAAAATAAAATTATGAAATTTTTTTAATATTTCGCAACGCCCCTGTGAGGAAGCCGCAGCAGCCCATTTAGAAAATTTTCACCCCCCATTTAAAAGGACAATTTATTGCGCCCTTAATCTTTGTGTAAATGGTTTTTTTATAGTTGAATTGACTGTTTAAGTTCCTTTCTATAGACGATTTTTCACGCGGTTGCTCTTCGTTATATTCTCATGGCCCTGCCCAAGGGCAGCGAGCACCCAGGGCGATGTAGTCCGATGTAGCATATATTATGTGAACCACTGGGCTGGACGAATCACCAGTGGTGAAAACCCGTGTCACATTTTGTTTACTGTAACATAATATGTAATGGACTTTGCTAATTTGTTATTATTGTAATTGAGGGAAAAGAGGGGGGGGGTCGTAAAAACTTCTGCGTGAAACGGGAGGGGGGGGGGAGTTACATAATTAGACTTTATTGCGCTACTGTAGTTTTATTTATTTACTATTGAGATATTGGATTGTACGATTTTGAGACCAGATTGTACGATTTTAGGGGTTGGAGGGTAAACAGGTCTGCTTTTGGGATCATTTCTTTGTAAGAATCAAATGGGAGTAAATACCAAGCCAGAAAGCTGTGGTTTAAGTTATATTCAGCAGGTTTATTCAATTTAACATATTGTTGAATTGCTTTGATTATGTTTGAGTTTATTTCCCTAATGATGTGCTCTGTCTATCAATGTCATCTCCGACTAAATAAGTTGTTTTCTAACAAACTGGTCACAAAGCTCTACATGTGTCTAAAGGAATAAAAATAGCTGTAATAATGTTTATTTAGGCATTTTTCCAACAACATATAAGAATGAAAACACAACTAGCCTAATAATATACTTGCTATAATTTTATTTTCTCTGTTAGACTCAGGGCGCTGCGACTGAGGATTCATGGTGTCCGGATCATCTGGTTTCTGATGAAACAAAAGCAAAAGTAGGATACATCTCATATTAAATTAACTAATTTTTTTTAGCTTCAAGTGCAGTAGTTTAAAAAGTATCACTTTTTTTTTTCAAGGTAAACTTATTGTATAAAATTATTTGAATTAATTTATTTTTTAAATGTCCTCAATATTTTTTTCAAAAGGTGTCATTTAAGATTTTAAAGAGACTGTTCTTTTTTTTCAAGAATCAAATTCAAAATTTTGGACGAGCCCTTTTCTTATGAAATAACCCTTAGTAACATTAACAATATATATTTATCAATATTTCTGGGAAGGACAATTAAATGTTTTTGTTTAAAATTGTGATTAACTGTAAATTTATATTTTATCTTTGTGGAATTTTTTTCAGCTTTACACGTTTAGTTTCAGTAAATAAATCAAATTTGACTATTTCATGGAGAGTTTTAAATAATTTTTTTCAAATCATAATGCATGTTATCTAATGAAAGTATTAAGTCTTAACTTAAATGTTATTATTTTTCATTACTTTGAAGATTATTTAAAACTGCTGAGCTCAAAAAAATTGCTTGTATATAGTTTAATAATTGAGAGTTGTTTATTATCACTAGGTGCAGGCCATGAAACTTCTGGTGCGATGGCTGCTGGGATTGAAATCCAATACAAGTAACTCTGGCACATCTACATTGCGGCTTCTTTATACTGTAATCATTCATGATGGAGACCTCATGGAAAATGGGCTTACTAAGTAGGTTGATAAGTCAATATTGATGGAGTTCTTAGTTTAGATCTTATTTAAAGATAATAAAGGGAGATTTACGCTCCTTCCCAAGAGTGCTCTTCGAAATTTGTTAAAAGCAAAAACTATTTTTGAGCACAAAGTTACAATTATTTTTCTATATTTCAGAATAAAATAAAAATGTGTGCTTCATATTAAAAAAGTTTAACTCTCAAAATACGTTATATTAACTTTGGATTGATAGGTGGATTATAACTTGATTTTTTTTTCTCACCTTTTTACATAACAGTTATTTTAACCCGCAACTATAATTTGGTGGATAATTTTTACATTGTGTTTCGGTTTTGTTGATGACGCTATTTTCATCCACCATATTGCAAATCCTATGAACCTTCACTGAAGGCTGGTAGTACAAAATGACACAAAGCACTCAACATTTATCTCCCAATGATTTTGTTTATTATATTTCAAGTGAAAAAGTGATACTAACCTGATTAAAAACAACCCAGTCATCATGACAATGATATTCCAGACCAGTTTACCCACAAACTCTTAAAATGTACAATATCATCACAAAGTCATTTAATGCATTATATTCATAGTAAAAAAATAAACATACAGTATATACAATCTATACACCTCAAAATCGTACATTGTACGCCAAAATCGTAAGAGTAAACAGGTCTGATATTCCTGTCATAAGACCTGGGCTACCTACTGAAACCTGCCCAAAACAAGACAAGAGAAGGAGTACATTCACCTTTATCACTTTTCAACTTCAATTTACATCAAAGCTGGAGATAAATTTAAATCAACAAGGCTAGAGATGAATTTAAATCAACATGGCTGGAGATGCTTTGTAAATGTACACAACAATTACAGCTGCCATGGCAACTAAGCCAACTTGATTTTAAAACTGGACATTCCAGCTGATACACTAAATTTCTAACACTCATTGGACTTCTAACCTACACGCCCCACTTGTCTGAGGTGTTACTGGATAAAAGGAGTTTATTCACTGGCTTATGGATTAATAAATTGTTTTAGACCAATATACAGGTCTATACGATAAGTTTCTAAAAGAAACTAAACTGAGTAATCTGCTTATAAGCAGATACAGCTAATTTAATCTGTACCTGATGCAAAGGGCATGCATGCAAATATGGTCCCTAGAGCAACCATAATAAATAATGAAGAGAGGTTAGGACATATTCATTTCATAAATGTAGCACAATACAGGTATAGAACAACATAACTGTAAATGAATTATTGGTTCTTGCAGATTCAATATCTAAAGAGTATAAAAGAATCCGTTGTTATTGAGGTTAAACTAAATGCAGCTACTGTTGCTAGTTGATTGGATTGTGGTAAAATTAGTTGATAAAAGATAAAATAAAAATTATATGGACAACAATAAGGTTAGTAACAACTGTGGCTAAGACTGCCAAGAGACTTACTCTTTCATTTTAAATAATTTTCTAGTGTTGGGCTTATAGTCATATTTTTTTAAGTCTAATTTTGTAGTCTAAAGAAAACTAAATGCATGTCTTGAATAATTAAAAAGATCTGAGAGATCAGCATATAAATAGATACATAATTTAAAAGGCAACATTTTCCAACTAAAAGAGTTTAAACTCAAGACATCTAAATTAAATTATTTCTCTAGTGTAAAAAAAAACAGCTAATCAGTGGACTCCCTTAGTCATAATAGGGGACTTAATTAGTGATCATTTAGATTTTGTGATCTCTGGGGGGGCGCTGGTAAATTCATACTGAGTTTTCTTAAAACAGAAACTGTCATATTTCATAACCAGATTTGTTTATTTGTTACTTATGTGGTATATTTTTTAAAAAATATTTTAAAATCATTTATCGCCACTATATCATTTGCTAATAATAATAATACTATTTCTCTCATGAAATACTTGCCTTGTTTTCTTTATTTTTTTTTATTTAAAAAAATCATCTTTTTAAAAAATGTATGAATGTATTTTTAAAACTGGCTTAGTAAATGCAAAGGTTGGTAAAATGGCTTGAAATTGTTGTATGTGTTGTTAAAATGAATACCATAATGAATAACATATAATAATACTCAACACTTATTTTTTGCTTCTTCCTGTTTGTGGTATGTTTACATTTTTTTTAAAATTAAGCACACCTAAAAACTTAATCTTTTGGCCATAAATAACAACCATAATTAACTGTGATCACGTAATTGGTATCAAATAATAGATAATTCAATTCTGAATCCAATGGTATGTAACATATTATTACTGCTATGTTCTTCATTGAACAACCCGCCAGATTGTAAAGGTATCTATTGAAGGATACAAAAATGGCAGAAAACCAAGAATATTTGAGAGTTAAGCACATAGCTCAAAAGTAGTCACTTAAGTTTCTTTATAGCTGAGAAATATCTATATATGATTGCAAATTATACCATTCAATTTTTTCAGCAAACCTGAGTTAGCGAGACTGCGCCTCCAAGCTGGCTGCTGTATGCTCAAATTGGCTGAAGAACCTTGTTATGCTGAAATAATCTTGAAAGAACAATTCCAAGCTCTTGCTCTCATGCTTAATGTAAGTCATAGGAGCACATTTATTAATTACAGCATTTTAAAACTGTTTTCTTTAAAAATCATCATCATCCAGATCCAATAGCCATTTGGGCATGTGCCCTTTGACCCAAAGCATTGGTGAAGAATTTGCACACTCTCTGCAGTTTTTATTGTTTGTATGAAGGGTGTTTGTGGAGTCTAATTTTCTTTAAACAAAAGGGGAGTAACAATGCTGTCTCATTTGAAACATGCCATGGTGCATCATTGGTTATTGTACCAAAGATATCACCTGTTTTTATGAAATTAAATCTACATGTGATGTTCAATTGTTGTGCTTGTGACTGTATTTTTTAACCTGTGCTTTCATTCATTGTTCTAATTGCAGGATGCATGCTTTCAAGTCAGGGTTCGGTTTGCGAATCGTTTACAAAAAGGTCTGATAAGCCTGAAACTTCCCCTTGAGTACATAGCCATTCTCTGCCTAGGAGCCAATGATCCAATCAAGGAAAGGAGGCAGCAGTTAAAGCAGTATCTGGCACAGAACATAAACAAGAGAAGAGATTACATTAAACAGAACCCCAGTGCTCGTGGTGAGAAACATCATTCTAAGATTGTAGAGGTTGTACAGCAAATGGAAGTGATTCTGATTTTTAAAGTTGATACAATTAGATATTATTATACTTTTTCCATTATAATAGGGATGAATGAAGTTTTCGCAATTGCTTATGCTTTAAAAAAATACATGAAAAATACCTTTTGTAAAGGAAAACTAAATCAAAGGAAACTTATATTTATTCAAGTCTAGCAATAATTCTTATTATAAATAATCTATAAAAATATAATTCCTCATGAGGGTGCTTTATTGCCTTTTTTATTCTTTTAAGTTCAAAAATATATTTCAGAAAGTTGTAAACAAAAAATTCATACTCTCTATTCAATTTCTCCTGTGCTTGACACTATTTTCATTCAGTGTTTAGTTATATAAACCAAGGGAATTACTCAATGAAATTGATCTTGCCCTCTAACCTCATGTGCTTAAACAAAGTGATCTTACTTATGGTTCCCACCAATGTTACACAAAAGAATAATATACAGTTTCTGTCTGTGTGTACGAGCGTAGGTGTTTAAAACAAATGTCGGATAGTTAGGTTGTGTCTATCGTACTGACAAGTCATTGTTTAGGCTAATAACCTGCAAGCAATGAGACATTACTCACTAACCATGATTTGACACAAGTTACTGTTATTTTAGTGTTACTAAACACAGAGTTACTGTTATTTTAGTGTTACTAAACTCAAAACAAACACCTAGCTAGATTGTTTTTGGGGTGTTTTGTTTGATTTTTTTTTTCTTAAGGAAAAAAATTGTGACCCAATACTTTTGCATTTATGGTCTGGTATGGGGTCGCAATATAGCATTTGTGATGTGCTGCAATATATATTCATTGATGAATTTAAATTCAAACTGAGAAACAAAAATGTGTACTGTAAAAAAAAATCACCTGCAATTCCAGGCAACTGAATTGTAAGCAGCATGATTTAAATGTTGTAGGTTAGCATAACAAATCGTAATGAAACAGATTTTTGAAGAATATAGGCAAGAATTTCATTTTGCTTATCAAAGGTTATGTAAAAAATATTATGAACAATGACAGAATACTACTACTTTAATTCTTATAACGATGTTTAAAAAGGGTGCCTCAATAAATAATTAAATATTGTTTAGTTGGATGTGATTTGTTTCCAGGGTTTTCAAGACACTGGGGGGAAAAATAAAAAAAATTCTTGGAATTTAAAAGATTATAATAATTTTGAAAATTGTTTGTCTTTAAGCTGCTGTTTCGAAACATGTTTATCCACTTTTTGTGGTTTTTTTCACACAAAATACATGTAATATAATATATGTTATAGTGTTAGCTCAAAGGCAGACCTAGGCTTAGATTGAGGGATGATGTGGAAAAAGATCTACAGCTGCTGGGTAACCAAACATGGAATAGAAATGCATTAGTTAGGTCTAGGTGGAAGGAAGTAGTTAGGCGGGCCAAAGCCCTGCATGGGCTGTAGCGCCATAGGGATGGATGGATAGTGTTAGCACTTGTTTGAATATGGCTCCGACTTTTATAATTAGACTTTTTTAAAATAAATTATTGTGAATCAAAATTCTCTTTTGTATGCATTGAATTGTTTGTAAATTAATATATTTTTAATAAAATTGTTTTCTATTAGTTTTTGTGGTGTCATTGTTATTACACTTTGTTTTTACATTTCATATGATAATTTGAAACACAAAAGTTATCTATAAATTTAAAAATGTCAGTGATGTGCAGTGTAAAACCAAGGTGTAATTAAAATGATCATAAGAAAAATCTCAATGTTTTTTTTTTAAAAACAAGAATTTATTTGTCCTGCAGGTCGAATGTTCTACCTGCTGCCAGATTATGTCATACCTTATACAATTCATTTGCTGGCCCACGACCCAGACTTCAAGTCCTATGAAGATGTGGACAGCTTAAAAAGCTTGAAAGAGTAAGTGCATGCTTCTAATAGAACTAATATAAGCAATGGTTGATGGTAACCTTTTCTTTTTAACCTTGCAAGTCACTTTATCAATGAAATCAAACGAGTTTCCATTTTTCATTATGTGCATAAAGGTTATTTGTAAATATTTGAAATGAAAATATATGTTGGTAAAGTTGGTGAAAGGAACGGTTCAGGCGACAACACTAGACACATTTGTGTCTATTGCCTCAAGCCTTCAAACCCCTAGTGCATGATTTCCTCATCAACACCAGTAACAGAAACATTGCAAATCCCATCTACATGCATAGGAGCCAAAATGATCAATAAATTGATTGTGGGCCCTTAAGATATAGAAGAAGTAGTTTTGACTTTTCTTCTAATAAAATTAAAGCCATTTTCTCATTCTATTTGAACAGGTGTTTATGGTTTATGATGGACTTGCTGACACACAAAAATGAAGAATTTAATTATGCATTCCTAAGACGAATGATTGAAAACATCAAGCAGACCAAGGATGCCCAGTGCCCAGATGATGAGAGTGCTAACAAGGTATCTAAAGCTGTCTAAATGTTACTGTCGTGTTGGAGTCAAAAGCAATGTTGGATGTTAAAAAAAATTGCTCTCTGCAATAAATACCTTTTAAAAATAAGCAATATAATTTAGAAATAAAAATGTCATGGCTTTGTTCAAAATTTAGCTGTGTTCTCTGCACATTAGTGGCACTAATAGATCTCAGTGGAACCCTGCTAATATGCTTAAACTGAGGTCCATAAAATCAGAGAGAGGGGGGGGGAATTGTGTTTGCTGTTTACAATATTCAGTGGGATAATGTTTTAAAAGGAGGTAGATGTATGATTTAATTTTTTTTTTAAATAAGGATTTTTTTATCCTTTAGTTGAAGTTGGAAATTTGTTATTGTGTTGTACAAGAATATATATTTCGTAATCTCTTTTTCACTTACTTTGGGGGAAAAAATTCATGTGCGAATGAACCTATGAAAATTTGCTGTGCATCATATTATCAGATCTGTTTACCCTCAAACTCTTAAAATCTTACAATATCACAAAATCGTTCAATACATTATCTCAATAGTAAAAATATAAACATATAGAATATATAATGTACACACTTCAAAATTGTACAATGTATGCCAAAATCGTAAGAGTAAACAGGTCTGTATTATTGTGGGCTTTCATTCTACTTAGTTAAACCTAATTAACACCTATAATTGTGTGCCAGATTTTGGCATTCCCAATAGTGTTTCTGTTTATTATTTTAGTAGAAATAGCCTGTCATCAGATTTGGCAGTTAAAATATAGCAGCTTCATTCAAACAATAATTTATTTTTTAAAATACAATTGCAATATTTGGATTTTACATTACATCTTGTAGTGTCTAAATGCGGAGTAAGACAGCAGGAGAGCAGTTGCTTCATATAAATTTTTTCCTCTTCATTTCAGAAAATGTATGCTGTTTGTGATATTGCCCTTGGCCTACTGCATTCTAAATCTGGAAATATTACCCTGAAAGAAGTAACTCAGGAACCAGTGCTCCCCAGCAAGCTTTTTACAGCTCAAGATAAAGTCAATATTTTTTTGTTCTTAACTTTTATTCGTCTTATGGTTTTACATGGCATAAACAGACCAATTTAATAGAAGTCTTGTCATCTTATTTCACTGCAAGACTTTGATGTACAGGATATAATATTACTAAAGTAAATCACTTAGTATTTAATGTACATATCTTTAATAACATAGCCCCTGGCAGCAGGCCATACTCGTGTAGTGAAAAAAGCTAGATTTAAAATATAAAAAATTAATATATTTTTACTCTTTTTATTTTTTTTATCGATTTGAAGGTTGTAAAAGTTGATAACTGCGCAGCTGTCGTTGGCTTCTTATTGCCTAGTGAAGAATATGTTACACTTCATTGTGCTAAATTAATCAACTTTACAGTATTAGTTCATTATTGTACATTTGACATTATTGCATCCTTATAGTTTATGAAATCTTATAATTGATGATTTAAAAATATGTCACTCAACAAATCCAATGATTTTCAGAACTATTCCAATTTGCAAAGTTATTTGCCTAAAGATTTCCCATTTGAATCAAAGGTAAGATTTTAATTTAGTGAAAAGTTTTAGGAAATATATTTAATTGTTGTGCTAACCATTCTCCTAGTTGCTTTGAATATATATGATCACCTACATTAAAAAAAACTTCTTGCCTTTTCAACTCCCTATGAGTATAGGCTACTAATAATTTCTTTCCAAGCCTTTAGGTCTCTAGCTATCCCCATAATTATTTTTTTTTACTGTACATAAGATACGAAACTTAACTGACAACTCAATACTAAAGATAGAAAAAATACATCAATAACTAGGAAGAAAAAAGAAAAGAAATTGATACTAACGCCTACCCACCAAAACCATTATTAAGCAGAGTATTTTCTGTATTTGCCTTATTTCGGTTTTCATGCCGTGATACTATAAACATTAGACGTTTGATTAACCATACATTTGGTTGTTGAACAGTTGCACATGTAACCATGAATGGGTGGTGATGACGGTCACACTAGAGGGAAGTAATGAAATGAGATCCAACCAATCTATAATGCATGAGTTAGCTTTTCATTTTTACATGCATCTTTTCTTGTTCTTGCAGAGGAGGATTGGAACCAATGTTCTCAATTTTAGTGGTGATTCCAAGAAAGCATCATCATCAGAACCCACCACCACAGAGATAGTTGTTTTGAGTCATGCCCCTGTTGTCAACCCCCTCCCCAGAGCTCCACATAAAAACAGGGAGCCCATTCTTAAAAGGAAGAAAGCTGAGTAAGTCACTCATTTGCCTTTGTTACCCTATTGCCTTGGTTTGATGCAATTTTAAATTAAGCAATTCTGAGAATTGTGAACAAAACTATTAACAGTTGCTTACTATCACACATGGGGTATTAAAAATATAATTAGCAACTTGCTTTACGTAAGATTAATAGACCCACAAGTCTTGATGTAATATTATTTTTTATGTAATGACAAATGACAGTTTTTTAATTATTGATATTGATTTACTGTGATACTTCTTTTATTTTATAGAAAAGAGAGATCTATTGGGGAAGGCTTTGACTCCGACTCACAGTCCCCCAAACAGTCAGACACAGATGAACCAGCACAGAAAAGCAAGCAGACTAAGCCAAAGAAAACAACTGTGCCCCCAAAAATCCCTAAAAAGCGCGGCAGAAAGCCAAAAGTCCGAGTCAGTGATGTGGAAATAAAAGAGGAAGTAGATGAGGAAGCTGAGTCACCAATAACTAAGTCACAGCCTGTCAAGGTAGGAACAAAACAGACCAGAATGGAAGATTTCACTGGATCAAAAAACAAACCTGCAGCAGCTGGCGTCCCCCTCAATGGAAATGCTAATAAAGGTTTGCAAGGTGCAAATGTTCGGATGCCCGGCGACAAGGTGGCTAGGAAAAAAATTCAAGGTCCATTACTCAAAGTTGTCACCCCACCTATTGGCCGTGGCAGAAAACGTGAGGCTGAGAGTGATGATTCTATGACTTCATCAAAGGGAGACGATCGTCCAAGTCCTGCTGTGGTGCGCAGACTCAAACCACCAACGCTGCGTGAAGATCTGTGAGTAATCTTTTTAATATTTCAGCATTCGGGTGTTCATTTATTGATATATTTTGTCGTAAGACATTGCTTCTTCTTTTTTTTTTATTTCATTAAATGAAAATTGATTGTTTTCTTGTTGCTAAAGTGCACTTAAGAATGTCTCATTTTGTTAGGAGTAAATTTGTAAAGTATCTTCCAATTCCTTTTTCAAAAACTATTCATCTGGCAGTAAACCATGTGCACAAATGATTTAGCAACTTAAATAAATAATAATATTAACAAATTAAAAAATCATTGCTTTTTGGATTGGGTTGTTTTTTTTTGTAGCTATATATCAAAACTATATTTAAAAGGGCTGTTTATCTTCTAACTTCTTCAAAATGCATATCAGACTGTAATGACTGAAAATCATAATTGTGCACATGTAACTGAAATACTGTATCTCCTGGCCCCTCTACTGTTTGTGACAGCAGTAGTCGTAATCCTTCTCACAGGTCCACAAGACCCAGTCCGGCTCAGATACCAGTCAGTAGAAAACGTTCCCCACCTTCTTCACCATCCACATCAGCCTCCCCTAGTCAGGCAAAAATGTGAGTGCTTTTGTAAATTTGTAACAAGTGTAAATGAAATTATGATGTGGCAATAGGAAAAATATGGTGGCATAATTTAAATAAACAGTGCTTTAACAAAAGTGTAACAAATGAAGGACTGTAGTTCTGTTTAACAAAAGTGTAACAAATGAAGGACTGTAGTTCTGGCAATAACATGAGTATAGCGAACACTTTTAGTTTTTTTGTTTTTTTTATTACTTTTTATTTCTAGTCATTTTTTCATTAGTCCTGTCTGCTAAGGACGGCTCTTTCTTCTTTTTTGGTCCTGTTTTTCTATTTCAAGCTTCCATATACCTTGTTCTTCTATTTTCTTTAACAAAAATGCAAAGTTGTAACAAAAAATAATAAAGAACCAGTCTCAACTTTATAACAACTATAACATTAAATGTTTTAAACATGCACTTACTGACTGAACTGGGCAATGAAATCAAAAGGTGAAAAACTTATTTTTTTTAAAATTAATTTTAAACTGCAAGAATAGTTGTCACCTTTTATATTATATTTATTTATGGCCATCTTTGTGGGCCAAGTATTATTTAATTATTTTTTTAAATCATAATTTCATAGAAAAGAAAAAAATTGTTTATCTAGCCTGCCAAAGGTGATACAGAACGATACGTACAGATGTTAGTGGAAAAAAAACTCACTCATTTTAAACAGGCTGATTTTGTTTGCCTTCAAAATGATTGATTGATTGAATACTTATATAGCACCTGTATTCATGCTATTTTAACATGCTCACAGCGCTTTGATGTTATTAAATCTATTACAGTAATCATTTTCTTTAAACATTTTATTAATATAATAAGTTAAGCAAAATTAAATATACATTGCCAGTTTCAATTTAGTAAACCTAAAATGTCTGTAGCTAGTTCATCACACAAAGGATGCACTTTTCAAATATTTCAAATCGTCATGTTTAGCTTTAAATAGTCTAAACAAAAACAAATATGGAGTTAGACCTTATTCTTTATTTCTGGCCACCGCAGAGCCAGACTCTCACGTGGCGTCATAGGAACACCGAGTGACTCTGGGTCAGAACGATCCTGTTCTCCATCTGCACAACCATCTCCTGTCAAGAGAGTTCCAATTTCAAGACCTGAGCCTGTTAGGTCTAATATACGTAATGTGTAAGTATACATGGTGATCCTCTGGAAATCATTTGTTCTTGGTTTAAGTTAGTGTTCATTATTACTTTACACATAATCAGCTAATTGCCCCAGTCGAATTTCCATTATGATTTGTTCATTATTTTCCCAGGGGAAATGTTGTAATTAGTATTTATTCATTATTTATAATAATATTTTATTTAGTCCCCATCTTATTTGTAATTTATTTGTTAAATTATTATTATTATCTGCCATTGTATATTCAGAAGTTTAAATCAATAATTTTGATGTTGTAGTGTGGGCAGAATGAAGTCAGATTTATGTGGCCGGCTGAGGAAAGAAGGTTGTCCCAATTTAGCTTTCAATTTCTCATTATTTGTAATTTCTTTGTCTCAAAACCGATGTTTTATTCCAGTCGAAAAACTCGTGTTGCAAATGGGACATCTGATGGTGAGGACACCCCAGAAACAGAATCCTCTCAGTCATCAGCCTTCAGTATGGCTGTTTCTAAAACAAATGTACCTGTCACAGACGTTGAGGAGAATGAAGATGGTTTGAATGTGAGTCCAGTCAATTGAATTTCACATGTGTTTGTCTAAAACTCTCTTTAAATTCTTTTCTTATCATCTATTTCTGCTTGATGTATGTTCTCTATATACTTCGATCCCTCATACTGACAGACTCTTAGCTTTACAATTCTTTCTTGAGAGTAAATCCATCTATACCTACTAACACCCTCCTCCGATTGGCTAAACTTGTACTCACCCTCAATTCGTTTGAGTTTAATGGCCAATTCAGTGGTGTTGCCTTAGGGACTAAAATGGTACCCAACTACACATTTGTGCATGGGAAATTTTGAAAACATGGGGGTTAGAAACCACACTGGACGCCTCCCTGAATTTTTCAAACGGTACATTGATGATGGGATTGGGGTCATCATTGATGATGATATTGGGGTCACCACTATGACCTTTTCATTTTGGGATCACCACTATGACCTTTTCATATTGGGGTCACCACTATGACCTTTTCATTTTGGGATCACCACTATGACCTTTTCATATTGGGGTCACCACTATGACCTTTTCATCAACTTTTTTTATGGCTCTTTTCACTGCTCCATTAAAATTACTTGACTGGTCTCTGAAATCTTGGACATTATAGTCATCTTTCACTAAGACAGCCCCATTCACCTCCACCTTCTTTAAACCTACTGATGGCCAAAATTATTTACCCTACTCCTCTTCCCACCCTAAATCCTGTAAGTCTTCTATTTCCTTTTTTCGTCTATTTTGACTGTGCCAGTCTGGAGGTGACTTTTGGGACAAGCCACTTAAAATGTATGCCTATTTCTGGTGGAGGTCCTATCCGGAGACAGTACTTTCATCAGCCCCTTAACGGGTTAAAAATATCACTTGAGCTGATGCCTTCAGGTCTTATCCAAGTGACTATGGCGACAGGATCGAACTTCCTCTCACATATCTTCACATTAACGTTTTCCTTAAAAACCCTGCCATCCTCATTGCTGACTCTTACACAATATTTTCTCAGCCTCGCCTCTCATTGTCTTCAGAGGAGATAAAATCTGTGAGATCTCCTTGTGCTCACTCCAACTGTGGGACAAAACTATGTGGACGCAGTCTTTGTAAAACTTGCACTTTTGTCATCCAGACTCAACGCATTCCCTTCCCTAAGGGTAGTTTTTAGATAAGGATCGTTTTCCATTGTATTACCCGAAATTTTGTCTAAGCCATTGTATATACCTGATGGCGTATGTAGGTGAGACTGGACAGCACATCTAAAACAGATGTACTGAACACCTTCGAAATATTATGCCAGATAAGCAGTGTCTCATCTCAAATCACTTCAATAAAAGGGACCCCATGGGATCCAGAGATTTTGTTATCACCGTCATTATGGCATGTACCAAAAAGCCCACCAGGGTGAACTTGGAAAACAAACTGATTCAGACTTAAGCCTGAATGTCATGTTCTCCTTCACTTGTTAAATCTTTTCTCTGCCCCCTCCTTGTTATGACCTATCGCAGTGGACTTACTTTTCCCTCTCTTTTTTGCCTGTATTAACTCATCTACTTATGCTGTATCACATTCCTCTTGCTATCTTCTCAAATACTACATTGCAGCAAAATGTTTATTTTTTATATTGTTTTTACTGTTGTTCGCTGAAGTAGGCTTCTTGCCGACACATTCTTTGTTTTGTTGCGTCCTTTCTTCAGGTTTTCCCATACTTTGTATAGCTTATTTCTTCTACCTAATCTGATTGCAGTCTCTCCCCCTTATTACCGTTCTCTCACCTCTAGTTGTTTATTTTTCTATCAGTAAATTGTAATTTAGTTTCTGCAGTGACATTATGTATCGAATTATTATTTCATAATTTAAATTGTTTTTTTTTTTGTAGGTAAATTAATGATGTATATTGATCAGTTTAAAGTAATGCAACACATCTTTGATTGTGAATATAAATGAAAATGACGTTGCCTGGGACAAGAAAAGTTTCTTCTACTAATAGTTACATTTTCTCGTGCTCAAAATGTTTACCTAATACCTTGTTTTAAATTTATAACCAGGTCAAGAGAAAGACAAGAATGCGAAGGAAAGGAACCTGGAATGAATAGCTTTGTTAATATCACCCTTCAGTTTTAAATATTTTAATTTTACTACCATTGTTGCACCAATTGTAGAATATTTGACGCAAAATAAAGAAAAGGGTCTTTAACCCTGAATTTACAAAAGTTTGGGGTACAGACTATTTCTTGAAACAGCCATTTGTACAAAACTTGTGAGTTGGTTAAACATTATGGGCCACCAAGGAGTTGAGTTACTAGTTAAAGTTTCCTACCAGCAGCTAACATTACTGTTTGAATGGATTGATTTAACTTACAGCCATATGTCAAAATTTGCTTAAACATATTCTATATCCTTTTAATTTATGACATTGGTTTCAAATTATAAATATATTTTTAAAGATGTGTCATATATCTTGTCAAATTGTTTTTTGTTTTTAAATTAAGGGTTGGTTTCTGTTGTGTCCTACAATGGATTTTAATGTGTGGTTTCTGAAAGTCCTGGGACAGAAACCCTTTCAAGATTATTCTTTTTAAAATCAAGTAACCATTGTCAAATTGTAAAGATGCATGCTGCTGTGTTGTGAATATTGAGGAAGGCATAGATCACTGAGCCAAGCTCAACCTTCCAGCAGTAGCAGGTTTAACTAGACCATGCTTATTTAGTATGAATGGTCGCATTAATTATTAATAGATGTACTTTTGGAAGCTTTTATGATTTTGTTATTGTTGAACATTTAGTTGTAACTCTTGCAAGGTTTTCAGTTTTAGCTTATCAATTGTTAGGCATTCAACTGAGCAAGTTTAAAATGTAAATACACATGGCTTAAGTTTTTTTTTTTTAAATTGTTAGTTGACATTATACATTATAATTATACAGTGAACAATAATATAATTTTTATAAAACTAAAGTAAGTTTTTGATATTGTGCCAATGTTGAGCAAATTGCTTGTTTTGTTGGTAAACAAAATCTACTGATTAGGCTCATTTTAGGGACAACATTTTCATTCTACACTATTCCACAAGACATTTTACAAGACAGCTATTGCATTTCATTTTGTATCAGACTTTGTAAAAAAAATCCATTTAATCAATTCATCGCTAATGTTGCCTTGTAATGTGGTACATTGATTTTAATAATAATAAAAAGAGAAAATTTATAACTATTTTGTACTGTTGAATGTTTATTACTGAGTGTTGTATTTCATGGTTGAAAGAGGGATGAAGACATCATTATTATACATACCTTTAACAGAAAGAAAGAATGTTGCTACCCAAGCACTATATTTTTTGTACTAATTCAGTTAACTCTATATATTAGTAGCTTGTTACTACATGGAAACTACTGTCAAGCACCAAATTTTAACCATATTTATTTTACCATTATATACTTTGACCACACAACAAAAATATGATTATTTAAAGCCCCCTACATTATTGGCAGATTTTTGTGTATTGAACCTGTTGTGTCAATCCTTCCAGCTTCCCTAAAAAATTATATTAATAAAAAGCTCTGCCTGATCTTAATCTAAGTAAAGATCAATTACTATACTATACACAAGCTGGCATAGTGGCAAATGAAATAAAAATAATGACACCAGCATTTCATATTTGGTATAACTCATTTGCAACTTCGTGCCTCAAGACAAAAATTGTGTTTTAGGCAGAGGTTGCCAAAATAAAAATGATATAAACTTAAAAATTATAAAAATCTGTAAGCCATCCACAGAAAACAGATGGAGCTTGTTATACTTTCTCTGCCAACAGTATTGAGAAGATGCCAAAGGTATTTAATAGCTCCAAGGATACCTTCTGCTAACTAAGATCCTAAATTTCATCATGACTCTTCTCAAGTTACTTTTCTGCAATGTGCTGGAATGCAGTTATGATGTTTCACTTTGAGTTCGAAATGTCAAACTATTACTCTAATTCCATTCAACAAATGTGGTTTAGAAGATGATATGATGGCTCATCAATCTTGGTGTCATGATGAACAAACAAAAATTGAAATTGGAGTTTCAGAATCATTTTCAATATTTTGGTCAACATGGCTGTGGGAGTAAGTATACTCTACTGTTGTATTCATAAATTAAAATAAAGTTTTGGATTCCAACTATGAGGCAGTTTGAATGTGTGCCAAAAATATTGCTAAATTTCTTTCAATTAGTCCAACAAATGGGCTTCCATAAATTTTTGGCTGGGATATGAAACTTTTTTTAAAAATATTAATTTCCATGTAATCATTTTTTTTAAAGTGTGGCTAATTCTTATTCACATATGTGTCTGCTCACACTTCTTTATAGTCGAGTTGTAATGAAATATCAAAACTTAAACTGAAGACACTTCCATGAAGTGGATTTTTAAGAACATTTTAAACAGAAATGTTGCGATGTGATCACTGAAGCCCTGTCAAACTGTCAGTGTTAAAACCTATTAAAAGGTAGACTTATAAACTGATAACAAAACAACTTTATGCATTGTTGTTTTTTTTTTATCTCAATAACAATAAAAAGAAGGAAGACAAAAAAATATGCACATACAACTTATTTGTGTTCTGAAAAGATTTAAAATTCAACTCTCTTTGCCTTAGATTTGAAATGCCACTTTCACAAAGTAAACCTTTCTAATAAACTTTAAAGGTAAAAATAGCACAACAGTCTAGTGGAGAATTTTTTTTATTTTTTAAAAGCTCATACAACAAAAAATGTTTTTCTGCATGCTAATCCACCCCCCATCCCCAGCCCAAACTTGTTGATGAGCAGCCTGCCAAGCCATCATACGCCACAAACTAGACATTTTAAAGATACACCACTTTCCTATCGAATTCTGTCAGCAAAAAAAAAATAAAATAAATACTGGCAAAAGAAACACAGCCTCAGGATACATGATTAATTCTAAATTTCTAGTGATAAAATGATGTACATAATGATTAATGAGTAAATGTTACAGTTACAATGTCTAAAAATATGACTTCATTATCTGCTCTTGATCATCTTGAGGAGAATAGTACAGGTAGTACATCTTTTAAAAATTGGCTCTTGCTCACAGAGACAAACTGAAGCCATATTTTTAAAAATTTCTTGAACAAACATGAATGCAATAAAAAAGAAGACATTTTGGATTTCATGGAGCCAGAAGTCAACATTTTTTTTTTCTGGGAGGTCTTCTTATTTATTGCAAGAGGAAATAATACTTGGTGTCTGTGCCATCAAGTTTTCACATTGATCCATTCTCAAGTCCTACACAAACCGAGGGGGAAAATGCATTATAATCTATTGCTATATGGTGGTAAGGGCTTAGACGATTACAATATTTACTTGGAAGAATTGTAAGAAGCCGACCAAGTATGATCATCAGAGAAATGAGAAATTCAGACATGAGAATTGCATTGCCATTCTACCAATCCTGAGTTTGAAAAATATGCCATCAACACCTGCTGTAAACTCATTGGGGCAATTCATGTTCACTGTAGATAAAATTTGCACACTGGAATGTACAAAGCTTGAACCCCCAAAATAGAAATTAACCAAATTCAGGGCTTCTCAAAATTAAATTCCTCAATGCCAACAAAGTTACTATTTAATATTTGCTAAAATGCATATTTAGATCCCCCCCCCCCAAAAAAAAAGCTGTCATGTGATTGAGAAACCCTGAGCTTTACAAGGTGCTTACAGTATATACATTTGTAAGAATGAAGTGATGAAATTAAGCCTGATAAAAGGTGTCAACACCAAGGCCTCTGGCAAATTTTTAATATTAATAGATAGCTCTGTACAGATGGAACAAGGCAGTTGACCGTCACTGCCAAGTTGGATGATCAATGAGATTCACAATGTTCTTATCTTACATAGCATAGTAGGTTGGGGATTATAAACATGTGTCATGAAAGGGAAAAGAAACTCTGTTTATTGGTTTCAGGTTAGTAATGTCACAGAAATAACTGAAGTCCCTGTTTTCCCCAAGTTTGAAATGTGACCAACCCCTGGTTCACCAATCTTAACCAACAAATTCGTGCAACTGCTTTCAAAAACTAAACATTGGCGTCTTTTTTTGGACAAAAATATGTACACAAACTTAAACCAAGGACACCAAGTTTATTTCTAATACATAAAAGAACAATATGCTCATTTTAGAAGAAGAAAAAAAAAACATTCTTACAGGCTGTCACTCAACTGGACAACCTTCTTCAATGGAGACAGAGAGTACTATCTACACATGATATCAAGTTGATATAAACCTAAGGTGCCTTTAAGTTTAATGGATCATTACACCTAGCTATATCCCTCAAATTTCAGATAAATAAACAATATTTTAACTTTACAAACGTATAATGGATTGCCCATTCTATTACAGAATTCATTTAAAATATACGTACACAAATAATCACAGTCTTTCCAATTAGTCACAAAGTTGCCGTCAGTCATAATAAATCACCTGAATCAACATACGTCGTAAAGTATGATTTATCATACACAACACCCTTGAAATAAAGACTTAAAATGTACCCCAGTGTTAACTGCTGCCGTGATATACCAACTCCTTTTATTGTGGGGCACACTTTTCTATTGACACAAAAAGATGTCAAGCAACCATGAAATTACAAACAATTCATTCATTGATATCAGATTTAAATCTTTTAATTTATTTATCTGGTAGTATTTTTAAAAATAAAATTAACTTCTCATGGTGCATAAATAGTTCTGAGGCTATTATTTGAACTTTGCAACATCTTTGACTTATTCCCTAACATGGTGACAGAATTAACTTCACTTACTCACACTTCACATCCTTTAATTGGTCTTGAAAAGACATTGTAAAGGCACAAACATAAAAGAATATCATACGATATAAATGCTTTTTTTGTTTTTTTTGTTATGCATTTTATTTTTGATTTTTTTTTGGGGTTATTTTTGAGGCTGAATAATTTTTTTTTTTTTTTTTTAGAAGTTCGAAAAGAATATGAACATCCAAATGAGGGAATTATGACCAATTGAAAAAATACATTACAAAAAAGTTACAACCAAATAAAGAAATTTTTTTTTTTTTTTTTTTTTTTTTTTTTTTTTTTTTTTTTTTTTTTGGGGTTATTTTTGAGGCTGAATAATTTTTTTTTTTTTTTTTTCAGAAGATCGAAAAGAATATGAACATCCACATGAGGGAATTATGACCAATTGAACAAATACATTTCAAACAAGTTACAAACAAATACAGAAATGATTAGATCTTAATTACCTCACCCTAAAGTTTTAACTTCGGAAGTCCCAATGTAAAATGATCTTATTTGCAAGGTTGGATACTTCTAAACTAGACCTGCTAACAATTCTTAATTTTGTGTTTTTTAATCATGTAATAATCTTTGATTTGCTAGCTATTATATCTAGACTTTCTGTTCCAGCCTTTCGAAAGATGCTCTAATAAATGTCTAAAATAAAATAAGAACTTTTTCTACATGTCCACTTATTTTTGTGCTTATTCCTGTTAGAGATTCAATTCTTGTATGTCTTAAATGCAAAATAAATTATCTATTTATACCAGAAGTAAAGAAACTTTGCTTAGCCTCTCTCCCATTTAATACTATAAAAATTTTACAGATTGATTTAGCAATCCAGTTATTGCAGTTAGTGTCTAACAGGAATAAACTTGGTTCTTTAATTCTAAAGCAATCACATAAGTGGACATGAGTTAGTTCACCAGCAAGGTTTTTCCCAAGTGGTTGGCAGGGTCATCAAAATCTTGGTGCATCTCCAAGCCACAAGAGGTCCTCAGAGCTGCATGGTCAACTCCATGGTTATGACCAGGGCCGCTGTTTAGTGAAAATATCTCTTCATTGTACAAACGCTTGATTCCATCATAGATGTTCTCATCATCACCACAGACTGGGAAAATGTGCTCCACTTTACGCTTTTTAGACTGCGGTGCAGAGGAAGACAGCTTGCGAGAAATTTTGGAATAACCAGTATGAAGTTGGTGTCCCAAAAAATCTGCAATGGCTTCCCTACATTGCATCAGTTGCTCACTCCCAACCTAAAAAAATTAAGACATATATACAGTACTGCTATTAAGGCAAAGCCAATTAACTTAACAAACCAAAATAAGGACATAATTATAAAAGGATTGTGTTTATTCAATTTCTCATAATGCTATAATCATATCCACTCACATTGGTCATTCTTTGGAGAGCAAGAACAAGGCGAAGCCACCCAGGAGTAATCTGCTCCAATTCTAAGCTGATGAGAGCCAATGCAAGGGTTGACGGACGATAGCGCTGCAGGGAATGACAGGTTAAACACCTAATCATTTTGCGCATAACAACAGAGAGATGCTCTGAGGGGCTCATGTTGCTCTGGCTGGACAACAAGTGGGGGTAGTGCATGATAAGCACTACATGGATCTGAAGAGAAAAAAAATGGTTAAAATTACTCCTGTATTTCTAATATTTGGTATTTTGTTTATAGACATTTTAATGATTGGCGTCTTGGTTATATTAGGTAACAGTATATATATTAATGGTTCTGTTAATTTATACAACAAACAAAAGCAAATTTCTGATAATTTATCCTATAGTTTAATCTGATATTCATGTCTATTGTTGAAAAGATGAGATCATTTTTGTTTTATTAATTCTAAAAACAATGAGCTTGACTTGAAAAGAAAACAAATTTACCGTGTGAAGAAAGTCAACCGCAGATGGCAATTTAATATCCCAGTTTAACTTGTTAAGGATAACTACTTCCATTCTTGTAATCTCTGCAAAAGAGCATCCACATCGACTTTTCCTCACAAGATCCGGAGTTGGGGGAATATTCTGTTAACAACATTGAAACAATTAAATCCAAACGAAAATTAAAAGCGCTTCTAACAATTTTTAACTGATCCAGAAAAGTTAACAATATGAAGTTTTAAATCATTTTTTAAAATGTAAGGTGAAAAACCTACTTCGTCTTCTTCAAGTGTTTTGGCTGCTATGTATAGGCAAGTCACAGCTACGCATTGCAGATACTTAGATCTCACCTGGAAAAAGAAAATTAATATTGAACCTAAATGAGCTTAAATTTATTTGCAAATAGTTATCAGTTACCAGACACAGCTTAAGAAAATGTACACACTAAGGCAGCATTATCTCTTATGAGCAGGACAAAGATGTGAAAAATGTTCAAACCCAATTTAAAATAAATGCCACCATGGGAAAAGTAGAAGCAAGGTAGGTCTTGGAATTTTAAACTAAAAAGTGGACACCTGCCTTAAAAAGGTGATAATGATATGATGCTGAGGGCAGTCAATTTTACAGCCTCTTACTATACCATAAGGGAGGAGCTACAACAAAAAAAAAAACACTTAGAAAATCAACAAGAGATATTTAATTACCTTGACCAAATGTAGCACACGGTCCATCAAAAGAATGGCAAGGCCACAAGTTTCTGGCAAAAATTTGAATTCTGCTGCAAGATATGCAAGCCATGCAGAAGCTTCATCACGCTGCTGATCAGTGATACCCTAAAATAATTATTAAAAAAGAATGCAAGATAAGGCATTGACAAATAATCAGAGAAATATTTTCTGATTAAAAACAAGTCTCTGTTGGGGTTATTGCTTTTAAAAAATGATATACAAATTAAATAATGTTTATCTCTTTTGTCGTGGATATTATAAAAATGCCTATATACTGTTGCCCATAAATTGAATATGCCACTTCAGCCGCTATCTTGTACCAGTTAAGTCAAATTATAACTTTAATAACAATAATACAGTTCAGACTCCACTAATTTCAACACTCTCTAAAATCTCGCTCATGCTCTATCCAACTTTTAAAAAGTTACTGAAACCTATTTTTGAAGCCCCTTGTTACACAAATACCTGCCTTCACTTGAAATCCCCATCAGTATTTAGATGAACCACTTAAGCTCAAACGTTCATCTAGTTTTAGAATTTAATTTAAAAAACTCAATAATAAAAGAAATCCCCACCATATTTTCACATTAATTGACCCTGGATTGAGGGTGAAGGTCGAGTAATTTAAGTCTAAGAAATCAACTTCAACATCCAAGCATCAAACACTAAGATACAGTTTCAAATTCAAAATATTTAAACAACGCATTTATTGATATTCTAATAAAATCTAATGATTCAATGAAGTTGTTTATCATTTTTATATTTTAAAATCCCAAACTCAAATAAAAGGGAAAAGTTTTACCTGATCAGAGTCAGATTTGATGAAGATTGGTTTCCATAGCCTGCGTTCTTTGTCAAGGTTAGAACTAAGTGTCTGCATAACCTGCCTAGCACCCAAACCACTCACGAGACGATCCATCCCTCAACACCCCACTGATGCACCAAGATACCTGTAAAATTACCAGAAAAAGTTCAATTAAATAAGACTTGTTCATTTAGTTGTTCAACTTTTGACAGGGAGATCCAATAGGATCATCATTCAAAAAGGGTCTAATTTAGTTAACCCTAAGATATAGGTACTACATAAATCTTCTGATAAAATAAATTTTCAAGTTAACTTTTCAAATGCATCCCATTAAAATGGGAAGGAATTTGCACAGATGGTGCCTTTTAAAATGTTACTATTGGAGTCTCCGGCCTTTTTGTCTCCTGCCCAAAAAGAATGCAATATTTCATATTTCACAGAAGTAAGTGTCTTAGTTTGAATAAAGAACAAACTTTATGTTAAAAATTGTCCCATTAAAATTGTTTGAAAAAAAGCTTAAGGTAAATTATTTTATTTAAAATTTGGGCACACCCCCCACCCCCTGCAAAAAAAGATGTGAATATATTTATAGTTTGAAATCCACCGATATTTTAAATGGGGTTATGAAAAGTATCTCTACCAATTTTGGCTTAGATGCAACAAACTAATAAATTTTTATTGTAACCCGAGCTTTCAAGTAAGGTGTGGTTATTATATTATAAGGAAAATACATTTTACAACCTCCTACACTCATTTGAAACTTTCTATAAACATCAAAAATATCTTTATAAATATGATTGCATAACATTTGAAGACAATCATATACACTTATAGAAACATAAAAAGGACATTTATATGATCTTAAAACCCTTATAATTTTTTTTAGAAAGTTCTAAAATTAGAAGCTTCAAGAAACTTAAAAATGTATATAAACAGATACTCAAGAAATTCCAAGGAAAGTATAGAAATCTATCAAACTAAACTAAAATTTCCATAACCTTTTAGATCGACATATTCAGAAGCTTTATTATACCTATGTGACTATGTGGAACAATATAGAACTTGCGGGAAAATTCTATAATTTTTTTTTAAAACCTTCAAATAACTTGTACAAAATGACTTTTTATGTAATCATTATTTCGAGAAAACATCATGTCAAATCTGGTTGTGATACATTGTATGGTTCTTGTGATTGACCCCTTATTCTTATTAATTAACAGAGTCACTGTCACACTACACTAAGTACTAAGCTTCAAATAATAATAGTAAATCAAGATGTGCATGGATGATCCCTATTTTTTACTTACTATTGTTAAACCTAACTCTTGAAGCTTTGTAAAGTAGTATTGGTTACATAGTAATATTAATGATAGTACTAAGTAACAGACAGGCTTTCCACATCATACATGCAAAAAATAAAGACAAAGATCATAATCATACGCATATGATATATGCCTATATTGTATACTATAACCATAGCTTTATTAATAAAATATAAAATATAGCCTACCAAACTTAAGACCAACCACTACTGTGACAGGACAGAGGCCTACACTACTATAAATAATATATTATTTTAAATTTCAGGGCTAGGGCAGACGACATATTTGTATTCACTATCTGCTTCACTTGTGATATTTTTTTACTTTGATGAGGTTGCACTTCTTCGTTTGAGTTAGAAATAAGTTTTTATCGATACATTTTTGTATCAACAGTGTTGTTATTTTTTTAAATATAGAAAAAGAAGGCGAGGCTTAAGTTACATCATTTTAAACCGATCGGGTCAAATGAATAGCAGCGGATTTGGGGAAGGAGAGGGGGGAGAGAAAGCAAGAGAAGTGGGCAGGGCAGGGTCACCGACACTGACAACCTCGACTGGAAGTAGCCAAATTCCATTTGGGGATTTTAAGCAAATTACAAGCAAAATCAACGTATTGTATATATTTTAAAACTTACCTGAGAACGAACCTGGGAGAGTTTTGAAACTCTGGACGCCCCTAGGTCCATTAAAAGTGCTAAACTAAATTTACTGCCTTGAAACCTCCATTTTGCGTTCGAAAGACGTCCTATCAATATGAAAGGAGATTGTTCATCTGAGGTAGAACTACTTTTGTTGCCAGTGTAAAAACAGAAACAATATTTATGCGCTGCATTTATAATTAGGCGAAGGGGAGTATTTTAGTATTATTTTGGTATTAAGAAACCAATTAAGAGATTTTGCAAATTCATAACTCTTATACTGCCCAGACATTGCAATATGCATTTAATTTAGCGCTTTCAAACGAGGTTCTCTGGAAAAATTGTCTTCCTCTATGCGACCTTTTTTAAAAACTTAAGTTATAAGCAGTTAGTCGGTTTGGGTAGCCCTAACTTATGCATTTTAGAAAGTGTTTATCATATTTCAGATAATTCTTATGTTTAAAGGTAAATTTATAAAAATTCATTGATAAATAACTATCAATAGTTTGTTTTATATTCTAATTTATAATTTTATGAAATATATTATATAACTTACAATTTTCATAGCAAGCTGTCACCCCTCCAATTTTGAGTCATTTTACGGACCCCTGGCTAGCGATTGGCTGAATGCCAGCTCAGAGCTACAGCTGATTTTAAACAACAACAAATACCCAAACTGTTTTGAAAACTGAGCGTTGCTAGCTTTTGCGCCTGCAAGTTCTTTCTTCAAGCCGTCGGTTGGAAATATCACTTTTGTTTTGATTTGTAGTGCCTTATTTTTCTAAATAATTTCTACATCTTCAACACATTGATGATTCATGCATATCGTTCATGTGGACTGGTGATTAATAATTTGTTTTTTACTGACTTAAATAAATTGAGAGGACTAAATTTGACCCAAATTTAATGACCAAGCTTTAAGTTAAAAAGTAAACAAAGTAAACTTTACTACTAAAGTTGCAATGGTTGTGTTGACATTTCAAATCATTTCATCTATTCATGTTATACGTGTAGTAAATCTAACTAAATCAACATATTACGAGAAATGTAAAATGGATAATATATATTATATGTTTATTATAAACTTTAAATATTCATACATTATATTTATAATAATATTATTGAGTTTGATGTTATTAGTTGAAATCATTTCATTTCAGAAATGGTTGTATGTTTTTAATTTTACAGGCCCAGGTGCAATGATGTCAAAAGAATGAACAAGCCAGTAGGGCACAGAGTAGGCCTACTTAATTGTTATTTAAATTGTCTTGACTGACAACTTCACTAATCTAAAAACAATGTCATTCATATAAATATTGGCCTATGCCTGTACTCTAATTTGCGGATCTATACAAATTCCAGAATCATGTGCTTTATACCCAATGATAAAATGGTAGGTCCAAGTTATATTATTTATGTAAATCTTATTTTTATCAGTGTGTAGTGTGTTTTAATAGTAATATTATAATATTTTTAAAAAAAAACATGTTGACCATTCATTGTGATCATAGGATTTCTCAGGCTCTGCATTTGGCTTTGTCAATAATAAATATACCGGTAATTCACAAAATGCAACTAGGCCCTACAGCATATTATTATAATAATATTTAACATATTAAATTTCTAGGCATATGCCATATGCTAATACCGGTACTATAAAGTTATAAGCTATTTGCCTTTGCTATACATACAGCATACATGTTCATGTATGTCATGTCGGTCTACATTTAACTTCTATGGGAGTTTATGATGATGTCTAGTAGTAGTAGTGGCACCTATATCTGTTTATGACTAACTCTACTAATATTTGTACATTTTTGCTATTATTTGTATAAGTGTAGGCCTATGTGTTATCATAATGTATGAATGATTTTATATAGTAATATAGGGCATAAATGTGTTTCATTGCAATATCAATAGCGCTATATTATCCTATATATATAAAACGTTGTATTAATTATTTCCAGGCCCTGACACATTCTATCACTCAGAAATTACAGAGTTTGGTGCAGAGGCAACAGTGCTTCAGCAACCAGCAGAACTTAAAAGATTTGGTAAGTTTGTACTGAAGATTTTATAAGCGCGGAACATTCAGCTTCACCTAATTATATGACTCTTGAAATTATGAAAATGTTCTTTTGAAAGGTTTTGATGGACGTGGTAGACTCGTCTCCATAATTGAGATATTTTAAAATCAGTAATGTGAGCATTGTTTCAAATTAACAATTTGAAAATTTTCATCATTGATCAGTCCTCATATTCTGAGTTGAGAGAAGGGTCAGAGAACTGTTTTTTGTGGGCTGTCAACTATCAATTTGACTACTTTGCTGGGAAATGAGCTTGGAGGCATTTTGTTGATGTGATCAAGTCATCTCCAGTAATGTACTTGCACAGTAAGGTTACCACGATTATCAGCAAATAATCGAGAATCAGCTATTCCTTTTATTAATCTGTAGCGTTCTTCTTTGCCTATAGAAAATGTTTTCTGGAAGTTAAAATGTAATTTTATTCAATTTTTGTTTTCTTAGTCTTTTATTAAATAAATGTTGTTTATTTTTGTTTTGTTATATGTCAATCTCCATGACTAAATGAATTCTTGCTGGAAATAGCTCTAACAAAACTATATAGCCTGAACTAGATCCTAATTAACCAATCATCTGTTTTTCTATGGAGCTCCAGTTCCTGAATTTCTTATCAGGGTTATTCCTGTACTTTCAACTGCGGGAGATGTGGCTGAGGTTTATTGCAAAGAGTTTTCCTTCTCTTAGATAAACAACCATTTCAGGTGAATGAGTTCCATTTAATTTGGCCACCATCCAAGGCTGAAGAGTCCCATATACCCAAAGTGCCTGGATTTGTGTTGATTTATTTTCTGGCATTGTTGAGATTTGAACTTCAGCCTAGAACACAACAATTCACTCAGTCACCCCATGATATTTGTACCTCATTATATATGTGCAAGACTCTAAAACCGCTATCATTCCTTTGAAAGGTTCCAGTGTTTGTTACAGTTAACAGATGGGTGCTAACATCTGTTGCTGTATCCTCTTATTATAGTAATTATTGTTTACTCTTATTCCCTGTACTGTTCAATGTCTAGGCCTAACTTACCCGTCTCCCAATGTCTAGGCTTAACTTATCTGTCTGCCCAATTTCTAGGCTTAACTTACCCATCTGCCTAATGTCTAGGCCTGCCTAATACTTATATATATATATATATATATATATTAATGACACATCGCGATGTTAGTTACGTACTATTCAAAAAAGCGCCACACACTTTTTTTTTGCCCAACGCCAATTCACTTTGTCATTGTTGACCACCAGCCTCTAAACTCTGAGAATCTAAGAAGTGTGTGTCTCTCTCCCTCCCACCCCCACCCCTACAACGTAAAGCTAACTAGTGAGTTGAATTTCAAAAGGGGAATGCGCCCCAAAATATGGACGTGTGGTGAAACACTCGAGGGTCCCCGCTCTTTTATATACATCAAAAGAAAATTAAATGGCATTCATCCTCATTCCCCCCCCCCCCCAAACCAAGAAACTAAAATATTCACCATTTTGCCATGCAGTTGTTATAGTACCCTAAACATTTCACCCATGGTCTTGTTTTTTTCAATCCCTCGTGTTCATAGAGACCAACCGAAAGTGATTTTATGATTTCGGCCAAAACCGAAACTAGGCTGAAATTTAAAATTGACTTTCAACCGAAATTAAACCGAAAGCTAACATTCTGTTTCGGCCGAAGCCGAAATTAAAACAAAATTTAACATTCTAAATGCATTTTAAAAAAATGATGGGGAAAAGTATAAATATTTACATTCTTTTTTTTTTTTTTTATGAGTTCATCTTGAATTTTAATAAATAAATATTTAATAAAAACTTTGGCTTTTATTGTTTTAATTTTAAAAATTTTAATTTTTTTTAAATTGTTTTTTTGGCCGAAGCCGAAATTAAAACAAAATTTAACATTCTAAATGCATTTTAAAAAAATGATGGGGAAAAGTATAAATATTTACATTCTTTTTTTTTTTTTTATGAGATCATCGTGAATATTAATACATAAATATTTAATGAATACTTTGGCTTTTACTGTTTTAATTTTAAAAAATTTAAATTTCTTTAAAATGTTTTTTTAAGTGGTATGATAAGAGAAAATTTGGAGGGGGGGGGTTCATCCAAAATAGACCCTTGAATGCCCTTTTCGTTTATAATATATTATAATCTAGAGCATATACCTATAACAGACCTGTTTACTCTTACGCTTTTGGCGTAAAATTTACGATTTTGAGGTGCATACACTATATATGCTTATGTTTATTATTTACTATTAAGATAATGTATTGAACGATTTTAAGTGTTTGGGGGTAAACAGGTCTGCTATAATAATTATTGTGGGTCTAATAAAGTCAATTGTCACCTAAATATCAGTTATTAAGGCTATTGAAATATCACCACAATGTTCGCGGTTTTCGTCATACTGTTATGTGTTTTTATAAATAGCTGGCAAGATATCCCCCGTATTAATATTTAGCCTAGTACCAACACATCAGTCTTACGGTGCTGATGAAGTAATTATTTCATTCGGTGACCAACTTCCCTCAACCTCCCTTGGTGGGGGAAATTATTATTATTATTAACCGGGTTTCTTAAAATAGTTCTTGTGACGGGTCTCGACGGAGAATCCCAAGACATCTAAATTGGTCGCCTAAATCATAAAAGTAAACAGGTCTGCAGTAGGCATACTACATAATTACAATACAAGCTAGTAATACATGCACACACTTGTTATTTCGCCAATAAAAATGTTTATGAGCATGGTAAAGAGGAATTTCAAGAAATAAATAAATTGAAAAAGCCAATAATAGGAAAAATAGTACCATTCCCTAGGATTATGCAATATTAATCACCTTTGCCAATGACAAAATTGATCAGCAGATGATAAATCAAAAAGAATATCACAAATGAAGGAATTGAATAAACCTAGGGTACCAAATTTTATTTTATTTTTAAAATTAAAACAAAAATATTGATATGAAATATTACCATTCCCTTAGTCTTAGTTTTTCTTCCACAAAACTGTTTACATTTGCCTAGGCCTACTTGAAATTTATTTTTTGTTTAAATAAAGGACAAGTAGGTCATCATGCAGCTGTGAGGAGTTTTCGCAGAGCGTTAGTCATATAACATACGATGACAGTAAGACGTCGAGCAATAATGGATATAGGATTGCCAGCCTAGAGACAGACAATCTCACCTCTGGTAGATGGCCGAAAGTGTTCAAATGGCCACTTTCGGCGCCGAAGCCGAAATTCGGTCGGTCTCTAGTGTACGGCACCGTCATCCCACCCGTAAGACGATCGTAATTATCATGTTGGAATAACAGTATAGGACATCCTTAGGGGTGGTTCGTAAATTACGTCACGCTAAAAATGACATTTTTAGGACCCCCCCCCCCCAAAATAAAAAATTAATAAATCTCAAAGTGTCACAAATTCTTGACCCCTCCCCCCTTTTTTCCCCCTGAGCGTGACGTAATTTGCGAACGACCCCTTACATAATTGATAATCTGGTAACTGTAGGAAATTCTGTTAACGGTGCATCGAGCCCCTAATAGGAGTTCTATACCACAAGAACTGCGTCCAAAGTGTTGGCATGTGAGCTGTTTGAGAACAGTGAAGACATTATAAACGATGTTATGACCTATTTAGTTGTCGTTTAACCCGGTCTTTTATTACAGTCTTCCGGCTTTAATATTAATTGATACCCTTGACTTTAGGGAGTATACATATATATAATGTATATTAACTTAAACTTTTCATCAATATTTAGTTTTTGTTACGTTTTTAGACAGAACAGTCTAAATCTACAATGAAAATTATAGTACATCCTGATGCAATCGGGATTTCCGTCAGGATATAAATAAGTTATGTTCACTGGGTAATCACTGGTCCGGGTTTTCCCTTCCAATTCCAGCAATCATAGCGTCATTGTTTCATTCTTAATGATGTTTGCTTTGTGGGGGGGGGGGGGGTATCTTTCAGCGGTATGGTAACGAGGATGACGGAAAAATTTTACGTTGACCTTGAACGTGTACATTACCATCAGATAGTCTTTTAATTGCAGTTTGGAGGAGGGGGGGGGGATTTCCTTTGTCACGCTCCTGGGTAGGCCCTATTTATCAAAATACCATTTCGAAGTCAGGTTGGGAAATGCTGCACATACTCGACGACTTCCGTCCAACGTCGTGATGGAGACGAAGTTCAGACTATTTTTTTTTTTTTATTATTATTTGGGACAGAGAGTGTGGGGTTTGATTAATATCTACTAGGTCTATCTCTCTGAACTGTTGCTTCCTTACATCCCCACAAGACAACTACGCTCTTCCATTGACAGTAGAACCCTCTCAATCCCAAGAACCAAAACTAAGACCATCGGTGAACGCTACTTCTGCTTCCATGGGCCCACGTTCTGGAACCAGCTCCCCTTCCATATCCGTCATTGTGAGACTTCGTCCTCTTTCAAAAAGTCCCTTAAAACCCATCTGTTTGGGTCCGCCTATGACCTGTGATGCACCCTCCTTGCCCTGCCTCATTTTCTGTCTCGGGTTGATCCTGTAGTATAGGTCAAAACGTGCCAAAGTGTCCTCGTTTTATAGCCATTTTAATTGTTTCTATAGTATAGTAGTTACTATCCTAGTGTCTCATTTTTATTTTAGTTAGTTTACATGTTTTTAATAATTGTAAAGCGCTTAGAGCTTTAAGGTAAGCGCTAAATAAATAAATAAAAATATGAAATGATGAGTTCTTTGATTAGAGAAATGACAGAAAAAACTATATTCGGGAATTCGACTTCAAATCGTTTGGCTGTAGTAAAAAAAACAACAAAACATTCTTTTTTTTAAAGAGATAAATAATTGTTTTAAATAAAAATATGTCCAAATGCAATGAATTATCGTTGTATAACAATAGATTTAGACATTTATAAAATTTTATTGCTATAAATGTGTGTGTATAATCCTTATTTTAGTCAGTAATTGGATGTAGTTTGTCATAAATCGAACTTAGAAGGATTAGTCTAGTGAAATGTTTTTTTGGCACAGGTATATGTGTTCCCGAGATAGTGTAGGGTGTAAGAAACGCATTTCAGGCCATGGGAAATGCCTGGTTCCGGAGATCCACGTTCGAATCTTTTCCTCAGATGAACTGCCTATACCGATTTATAAAGAAAATGATTTTGCTCTGCGGCTAGGTCGGTGAACGTTTCATGTAAGTTTGTATTGGTGCACAACAATGAGCGTCTTCCCTGTGCGTGGTGCGCAAGACAGCTTTGCGCGATACATGAGAACGTGAACACCGTTTTGATGTTAATAGAGGCCTGCTTGACGTCTGATCGTTGTGAGACGTATCATTATTGTATAATCATTCCTGGACCTTTTCGCCAAATAACCAAAGTTGTGGCGAATGAAAAGTCAAATTTGTCGAGCGTGGGAGTTCATTGATAATTGTTGCGACTCGATATTATTTTTGATTACGCGTGCTGTGTGTTTGAGAGATTAATTAGTTAGTGAAGGGTCACCCCGCGCTTGACTTAATGGTGACGTATTTTTATGCTCATTATGACATATTGTCTAGTCTGTTTTGTGACGTACGTTCTAGACATGTTGCAGTTTTAGAAAGGAACCTTGTCAAAGGAGGTTGTGTTTTATTTCTCGATGGTAGCGAGCAGCGCTGCACAAGTGTGTATGGAGTTTACAGTCTGTGAATTTAATTAGATAAGACTGTTGTATTTTTTTATGAAAAAGGACTTGAGTTTATTCAGTGCTAGTACGACCTATTACAACGTGGGAACGAACTTGATGAAATAAACAATCTAGTATAAACAGGAGTTTGACAAAACTCCTCACACTATATATAAATGAGAAAACACTACTGTAAAATCAAATGATAGTAAATATCATCCGCCCTGGACAGCGTTTCTACTGGTATTATATATTATATATATATATATATATATATAAATATATATATATATATATATATATATATATATATATATCATAAAAAGATAGGGTACAGCTCTTATTTTTTGACCCCGTTGACTTGATAAACAATCATGATGTGATTATGCTTTATTTGCACTTTGAATTTTTGTTTCTGCATTCAGATACTTTTTTTAAAAAAAAACAGATTTTTTTAATGTCATGTGTCCCTTTTTTTCCTCTCCATTTTTTCGGAGGACTAATAACTAATAGAGCAAACCAAACTATTTCAGAGCAAAGATGACTACGCGCAATACATGAACATCAGGACAGCATGCTTCCATCTCATCAGGATACCCCATAAGCATTTCCACACTGGCCCTGATACTTTTGCTGCTGCGATCAACATTTTGGATGTGTTTCTTTGGAAAGTCAAGGTAAAAATAGATGGGGAGGGGGGGGGTTTATTTGCTAGTACCGGTACAAGATCACGTGTTCAAGTGTAATCTGATTATCGAAATCTTCAGCCGTTCTGAAGAAATGTAGACTATTTTGTTGTTGTTTTTTAAACTTCAAAAGTGTATTTNCAAAGTGTATTTCGATTTTTTAAGTTTATTTACAAAGATTAGTCATCATTCTGACATTTAGTCATAGACTTAAGGTTTGTAAAAAAAAAACAAGTTTTTGTCAGGATCTATAATGAGAAAATGTGTACAGTTTACAGCTTTTGTAATTTTTGTTAAGTTTATTTTTCTTTAATTTTTTTTTTTTTCCAAATCCCACGTCTTATAGAAATTTTAACAAGCACCGTGCATAAAAAATATGTCCTGATGACTCGATAAACACAACTGTCATTTCAGTAGAGGTTGTTTCTAAAGACATACTATTTATCTAAGAATTATTGAACCTAAACCTTAACAGTTAACCATGATTTAACCAAACTACCGGAGTTAAGAAACATTGCATTTCCATCTACTAAATTGTTTCAGTGCATTGAGGACCAGTTGACCAACTGCAGTATTCCCATAGTTTTCGTACTGAGTCCATGGCCAAGCTTAAAAGGGTTTTCCATAAATATCATCATCATAAATTCGGTTAGCACTCACAACGCCCGGTCGTCACTTTTGTTTTCATCAGATTGACTTTTGACCCCATAATAAAGGTCGAGAACGTAAAAAAAAATAATTTTTAAAAAAAGGAAATGAAAAAATTGTAAACGCTCCGACTGAATCTCCATATTGAAATCTGCACAGCGCTTACGAGAAATGAATTCCCCTGAATCACTTAAACATTAGAGCTCCTCCCCCCCTCCCCGGGCCGAATACCCATTCTTATTTCTATTTATTATTTTTGCCCGTTATAACCGAATTTTCTTCCTCCTCTAACGAAAAAGAAAAGACAAGAAAAGAAACGTGACCCTTAGCCTACGGCCTTTAACCCGTTGTGTCATCATGAGTGCAAAATGGGTGACCTACATTTCCTCGTATTTAGGTTAAACTACGCATATTTGAATTCTAGTACGTTCTCGCAGTGGTGTAATAAAAGTAGTTGTACTATAAGCATCTACTACAAAGCCTTCACACATTTTTGTCGCAAAGCACAGTGCCTGCGGGCTTTCTTTCTCGTATTTGGAATTGCATGTTTTTCCCCTTCTCGTGTTTTATTTGATCGTTTAGTGCTCCAATTTTCAATTGTGAGTCTTTTGTTGCAATTCAAAGACGAAGAGATTGGAATCACATGGGCTCGATTCTTCACAAGATGAATAATTCTAATCTTTGAATAACCATGGGCATAAATGGTGAAATAATAAGTAATTTCATCTTGGCACTCCTCCGTTATTGGCATGCGTGTGTGTGTTAGGGTGAATGCGATGTGTGGAAGGGACCCAAAAGTACGCTTATTGTATAGTATACCACAGCTAGGTATACTATTTAAATTTGAGTGACTGCGTTCAAGCCGTGTGAAGTAAATGTGGTGAAACAATAATTGTTAAGGCGTGACAAGAAAAGACAGGACAAGTGCATAGTTGTATTGGCTATCGGCTGTATAATTGTATTCAATAAACATTTGTAACAATAGTCTTGTCCTTTCTTTTCAGTCTAAAAATATCTTGTGTTCACTATTTATTAACTAGGCTTATTGTCCAGTGAGACCAGTGCCTTAGAAATACATATTTTAAAAAAAATATTTCTGAAAACTTTAAAGAAGGACTTTCAATCATAGACTAGTTTAAACGCACTATTAAGTAAACAATAATTTAAATAATCTTTGAAAAAATAACGCAAAGAAAGACTATAGAAGTGCAGATGAAAGCTATATAGCACTGTGTAGCCAAATGATTCGAATTGAATGTAGGCGAAGCTTAAATGTTTTATTTGAAAATATTTTCTGCAGACTTTCTTTGCGCAATGCATTTGAAGAATATTTAAATTATTGTATACTTTATTAAACAAATACTTTTTAGGCTTTTAAACTCGTCTTTGATAGAAAGTCTCTTTAAGTTTGTAATGCTTTTTATTTGCTACTTTTTAGCATTAAAATTATAACGTGTAATATTAAAATATCGACAAAAGAAGCATTATTTACTTTTTAAATTATTTGTGTTTACATTTTCCCAAAATCCTGGTTTAAAGCTCTCATTACGAGCGCCCCTACCCACCGACCAGTGAACGTAGCAGACGAGATGTTGACAATTCAAAAGCGGCGAGACCACCAACCCCTTTTTGGGTGACCACTTCAGCAAACAAATGAAGGGAAATGTCACGCGTATCCCAAAAAAAAAAAAAAATGACGCCAAATAAGCTAGAATAACCAGTAGAGAGAAAGTCATGAAAAGTATAAATAGTTTATATCGCTGTCATGGTTTAGTAAATGTGAAACCGGATAGAGTCATTTCCGTTCGACTTTGAAACAAGTTTGAGGATCTGCGATGCACTTGATACCGTGAGCTCGTCGTTTGGTCATAACGTCATGTAATTAGTAGGATAGGCTAGAAAGACAGTCTGTTTTAAGTGGGCCATCTTCTACCAAAGTCGGTGGTTGTTTTGTCAACAAGCACAACACCCCCCCCCCCACCCTGTTTGGTCAAAACGTCATGTAATTAGGAGGAAAGGCTAGAAAGACAGTCTGTTTTAAGTGGGCCATCTTCTACCAAAGTCGGTGGTTGTTTTGTCAACAAGCACAACACCCCCCCCCCCACCGCTCCCAACACTGACATCATTAATGTTCAAGTTGTTGGACGCTGCGCATGATCACCTGCACGTGATCAGTACACAGTTGTAAAGGACACAGCTGGTGAATTGAATGTTCCCTGGAAGCTCACCTGTGATTGGGCAAGTACATTATACCCAGTGGAACGTACTTCACTACCGACCGAGAGAACAGATTTCGTCAGTTCGAACATTCCGATGTCATTAATTCTGCTGAGGTCACAAACTTTATTGTTATTGTCAACACAAGGATTAGGCTTGCGCCGCTCCCTCTCCTCCCCCCCCCCCACCTCACCTCTTTTTAAAGTATCCAGTGCTCCTCCACCTGGTGTGAGCCACTGAGTTGTTTCAATATTACACATCCAGTAGTGTGGGCTGGTCACTAGTCGCGGGTTGGGGGGGGGGGGGGTTACGCTGTTGTGACTTGCTGTTTGATTGGTGTGTCCTAGTAACTTCTGACGTCAGCGCGCCGTTACAACTGCTACACATTATAGATTTATTATTTTCATTGGAAGAATGATTTTCCTCTCCCGTCTCTGTGTTGGTTGTCCTTATAAAACATGTAGGCCGATCAGTTCGTTCTGGCTTCATTTTCAATGACGTCAAATGTCAAATTTTAGATATTTTGTTGTTGTATTTGTAGGCCTACTCTCTATCAGATAATGTTTATGGTATAAACATCCACGTAGTCAATGATCATCCATTTAGGGCGACCCGCCCTGCATGCCCCGCTCGGTTCCTTTATGTTGAATTCAAGTAAATTGTCGCTGCTAAAAATACAGCTGATCCCGGCTAGGACATGACGGGCCGGGTTTGACCTACACACAAACACCTTACGTCAGTGGGGGGGGGGGGGTGGCAGGGCGATCGTTGGTGTTATCTTCGTAGCCACTCAGCTGTGACGTAAGGGAAATGGAAACTGGCACAAACTACCAACGGCAAATAGCCTCGTATTCAGCGTACATGTTCTAATATAAAAAAAAAAAATATGGTCCCTGTGTTGATATTGGTTTCAATCTAGACACGTGATTTGAAACTCGCCCACCGCCACAAGCCCCAGCTTACTCAGTTAATGACCGCAATGACATTCAGTGACAGAGACGTGTATGGAAGGGGTAGGTCATCTGGAATTCTATAAAGTAAAGCACCTTTGGGTTATTGGATCGCTTTCCTAGAAATCTCAATTTGTATTGATTTATTTTTAGATTATTGTCTGGGTGGGAGGAATTTAGCCAGACCGATATGGTGTCGGGGTTTTAAAAATTGTCTTTTAAAATTTAAAATACGGATATGTTCGATTTTTTTTAAACAATGGAATGTTACGTCAAAGGTTTCATCTCCACGTTATTGTATACAGGACGTGGCTCAGACCTCAGGTCATTTCTTAAATTTTGAACTGTTAGCTCCGCTTTACAGTTTCTTTAGCCAGAGGTTCCCAAACTTATTTGGCGAACAGCCCCAAGTTTTAGAGAGAAAAAAATACCCAGGGCCCCCTGAAATATTCAACATTTAAGCGAACAAACAGAAAGATATCTGGATCTCTAGTTCTACCTTTACGTCCTAAAGTAGAGTCAAGTAAAATGGACACTTTGAAGCTTGAAATTATAAAATTATTACAAACACAGACACCTTATTTTTTATTGAACGCCCCCAAATGCATCCGGGGCTGCTATCTCCCCCCCCCCTTTTTTTTTTTG